>CM057816.1:88451286-88956286 GCA_030067965.1 Latrodectus elegans
CTGACTTTTCCATCATGTCCAGAATTAACTCTACCAAGTTTCCATTTCATTGGTGTAGATTGTCATCTGCAATGAGAACAATATCGCCAATAGTTAAACTTTCTTTGGCTTGCTTATCCAACGATTCCAGAAATGTTGGATGATTCTATGAGTGAGTTACCATCTGGAAAGGCAGTTCATCTTCATTATTTGGTAATCTTGTTCAGGTATAGCTGTTAAGGGACCACCAGCTGTAAAATGTCCTGGAGTTAATGCTATGGAATCGTTTGGTTCGTTTGACATCAGTGAAATGGGGCGTGCATTCAAACAAGCCTCGATTTGTAGGAATATTGTATGTAGTTCTTCAAATTTTTATGTTACATTGGATATGATTGTTTTGAGATGCTGTTTCATACATTTTATGTTGGATTCCCAAAGTCCTCCTATATGTAGAGCACTTGGTGGATTGAAATGCCATCTATTCCATTCTCACTTAAATAATGTGACAACTTCCTTATTATGTTCATGAGATTTAAGAAGTGACGTGATTTCTGTAATTCTGTATCTAATAATTTCTGTATCAATTAACTTACGATTTGCTCCAATGAAATTAGAGCCACAATCACCATAAATAGGTGAGCATTTTCCTCGACGAGCGATAAAGCGTTTAAGAGCAGCAATGAATAAATTAGTTGATAAGTCACTAACGAGTTCTAAGTACACCACTTTCGTTGCAAAACATATGAATAGAGCTAAGTATACTTTTTTACTTAGAAAGGCCCACAGTAGTCCACACCACAGTAAGTGAATAATCGAGATGGATTTACTCGAGAGGCTGGTAAATCTCCCATTTGTTGCGTTAATCTTTGAGCTCAGTAACGCTTGCAAATAACGCAATTCACGATGACTTTTCGTATAGATGATCTGGCTGAAATAATCCAGAACTGCTGTCTGACACAAACTTACATTAATTGAACACCAGCATGAAGATGATTTAAATGTATATCTGTTAAGATTAATTTCGTTAACAAGTGCTCTTTAGAGAAAAGAATATGATACTTTTGTGAATAAGAAATGTTCGCATATCTCAGTCTACCACCAACCTTTAAGAACCCTTCATGTAACACTGGATTAAGTGATAAAAGTTTATTTTTCATTGATAGTGGTTTAGATTTCTGCAAGGCTTCGAGTTCTGCAATGAAGACTCCCTTTTGTGTTTCTTTTACACAAAACAACAACGCATGTTTAAGTTCGGAAGCAGTAAAAAATCCTAGATTTCTTTTATTTGACGGTTGTTTGCAGTTTTATATAAATCTGCAAACAACCGTCAAATAAATGTAAGCACTCGTTTAAATTACATTTACAAGTTACAAGTAATATGCAAGCACTCGTTTTAAATTTGACAGAGTAGAAATTTTTTTCAAAAAATCAAAGTTTTGAAATTTCTTTGTTTGAGTTATTAGACTTAAAACTCTTTTTTTTTTCACATTTGATTTTTATTTTGTTGTCTTCATTACATGTGGGTTGATGAAAAATGCATTCGAATTTTGCTAAAAATGGTGGTTCGTTCCACCAGAGGTTATGACTTTTCAGTTCAGTCCGAGTTATACCACGAGAGGCGCACTCTGCAGTGTTTTCTGAACTTGGCATATAATGCGATGTATCGTAAAAATATTACAGCATATGCTTGTTCTGATGCATATGAAAATCCATGTATCTCATGTCTTACAGCATGACTGATTAAAACATATCAAGGATTTTTTAGGTTTTCTAATTCATGAATTATTATTCTTGAATTTATTCCAAATGATTTCTAAATGTGATGGTAAAGAATCATCCCAATCTATTTTTCTTTCCATAATGTTTGGATTATAATTTTACCAAATTAATTTTCAATAAATCATTGCTCAAATTTTGTAATACTAGTGGTTTATTTGATGACCACTTTCTAATTTCAAACCCTCCTTTTTTTTTAATAATGCATCGATTTATCATAGCAACTTAATTGCATCTACTATTGTATCTGTACCTGAAATGAAATCTACATAAAAATCCTTCATAACTGCTTGAGCAGCTAAAGAAAATGTTTGTCCTTCATCGTGTACTAATTGTTGAAGCCATTTGGTAGCTAGTTAAGGTACTGCAGCCGTTCCATAAGTTACAGTAAGCAGACAGTGCTTATTGGTTTATTAGGAGAATTTCACCAAAATATTCTTTGAAAATTTGAATCTTTATAAGCAATCCTTACCTGCCTATACATTTTAGTAAGTGCTTTTAGTGCAATTTTCCTTTCCCTAAATCTTAATATAAGATTAAAAAGAGGATCCTGAATAGTTTGTCCAATTAACAAATTATCATTTAATGAAACATTATTCGTAGTTTTTGCGGAAGCATCAAATACTACTCGGAATTTAAGATCTGATTCATTTTTTATACAATGATGAGGAATGTAATATGTAGATTCACTATTTGTATTTAACTCATGGTTTGGAACTACTTTCATGTGACCTAATTTTAAATAATCACTCATAAAATTTTAATAATTCTCCATTTAGTTTGGTTGACGTATTAGCTTACGTTCAATTTGTTTGAAACGATTGATCGCCATTTCCCTTGACTTACCAAGAGGTTTCGCACATTGCTTGAAAGGCAATGGCACGATGTACCGACCAAATTTATCCCTAGAGTTTTTTGAAAATGATTATCACTCTGAATTTCTTCTTTAGACCATTTACAGACATTAGGGACTTCTACGATTTGCCAAAATTTCTGCAATGAAGAGTTCTATATCATTAATGCAATGATGTATGTAAACATTGCGTTGTTTCGAATTGCCTGATGTAATTTTTCCAAAAACAAACCAACCAAAAATTGTTTCATGTGCTGTTATTGACTCATTAGGAGCTTTGATGCAATTACCAACAAATACATCTGAACAAAAATTTGCACCCAAAAGTATATCAATTCTACCTGAAACATTATAATTCGGATCAGCTAATTTTAATTAATCGAAGCAATCTAACAAGTATCTACTGAAAACTGAGGTAAATCGCAAGTTTATTTTTTTTTAATGTGTAATTCAGATTGTATAGATTTTTTTCTGTACAGTGACATTAAATCCACAATTATCGTTTTCTATTATTTTCGTTTCTACTTTAAGCACATGTGCGATATTTATTTTTATCAGCAATAATATTGAATTCTTTTTCATTTTCCGGAATGCTTTGTTCAACACATATATATATATATAATTTGGTCATGCACGTTCATTTCTGACCATAATTCATCGGCTTGCGAAGCATAAATTTTAACAGTTAAATTATCATAAGTACTTGCAGATAATTTTTCAATATTATTGGTAAGTGTAGTGCACGTACCTTTAAGTGCTAATCTTTTCCTCAACAGATAGTCCATTTTCTTTGATTGTGAAGTTTGGTTTGTTCGTCGCTCAACGGTCATTTTCTGCACACGAGGTCTAATTAGACCGGGAATTACGGTTTAAAGTGGATTCCGAACCACTAAAAACATCCATACCAAGGTGGGATTCGAACCCACGAACTGTTGAACCGAAGGCAAGATCGCTAGCCATTCGACTGCCAGCTCGGCTTTGATTGTGAAGAGGGGTGAAAAGTTCTAAAGGACACAAATTCCCGGGTGTCGTGGCACCAGATTTTATGTTTCGATTAATGTCTGACGATATTAATTTTTGATTAATGTCTGATTTTGAAATGATTCGATAATAATCTTAACAAGAAAAATGATATTTATTTTAACAAATGGAGACCTATTTGTTCTCCCGCGCTGACTGAGGCTGGGCGCAAATTTCGAAGAATTCGCCGGAGAATTAACGCCGGCAAAATTCCGAAGAACAAGTGACATCAGAAAACGTCACAAAATGATTGTTCCGAGAGAACTTTTAAGACCCGGAGCAAACTACAGCAGAATTCTCCGGAGAAATTCCGAGAGTTCGGTGCTGGGAGCGTGAACTCCCGGAGAAGAAGTAATGACGTCATGCCATGTTACTATGTGAAGTTATTTTTCTATTGAACTTGTGGCGTTATTTTTCTATTTGACATTTTTCTGTAATTACATTCTTATGGAAAGATTAAATAAATTTTTTTGAAGCAGAATGTGAGTTTTGTGAAATTATAACTGCTTATTTATGTATATATTTCTTAATTTATTTGTATAAAATTTTAAAATACGTAATTGCATGTAATTTTCTCTGCTTTCATAATTTTTTAATAATTTATAACTACATTAACTTATAATTAACTAACTAAAATAGCTTATATTTCATAAAAATTCATGTATCAAATTTGGTCAAAATCATTGAATTATAACATTACTTTGAATGTAATGTATTTTAAATAATACTTCAGTATAATTCCCCATGTAGTAGTATAATATATTTCTTGGAATAACTAAAAATTGTAATGCATTCCAGAATATTTAAAAATTTAATTATTTAAAATGTATTTTGCATACACAAATAATTGAATTTTTCCATTCCACTAATTGAATTTTACTATTAGTTTGAATGTAATGTATTCTAAATAATACTTCAGCATAATTTCACGAGTAAATGTATAATTTATTTCTTGAAATAAGTGAAAATTATAATGCATTCCAGAATATTTAAAAATTTAATTATTTAAAATTTATTTTGCATACACAAATAATTAAATAATTATACAGTTTCTCCTTATTAATTCATTTCAGCGTATTCCATAAATTAAATTTAAAATATTCATGTTTTACAGAAGAAAATGATTTATGAATTATAAGCAATTAAACAGGCTTCATACAGATTTCTAAGAATCAAATTAAAAATTTCCAGGAAATATTGACATTCATATTTTATTATATATGTAAAATAATTTATTAATAGAATATTTCAATAAAGTTTCTTTAATAAAATAGAATTAAAACTTATTATAAAAAATCATAAAATCTAAACAACATCAACAATATAAATTTATAACAAAAATATAAACGTTTCTTGATTATATAAAAATCAAGGTCTATTTAATTTAAATAAAAGGATTAATTATTTTAATTATAATAGATAAAATATATATTCAATTTTGGAATTAATTTTGCTTAGCATTATATCTAAATCAATTTAAAGGCATATTAAGTATAAGAAAATAAGCGCGTTTTTAATTTATTTCATTTGCATAAAAATTCAATTTTTTATAATCAATATAATTACCCGTTACAGATTTTACAAATGTTTCATAAAACAAATGTTGAATATCTTTCATGATGGTTCTTTTTTTAAGCTTATCAAAATAACTGCTATCTTTTGTGTCCCATAGACATATTTGACTACATGATTTACAAAATTAATAAATAAATTAAAATTAATTAATTTAGAAAGAGATTATAGATTCTTTAAAATTTGTTAAATATACTTACTCCTGTATTGATCTATTAAAAATTCCTCTTCATCGAATGAAAATTTAATAAATTTATTTGAAGCCATTTACACGAGATATGTACAACAAAACGACTCGACATATTTCAAACTCGCTGGAAACATTAAAAGTTCTACGGAGTCTTCATTTGTTCTACGGAGTTTTGCCGGCGTCAGTTCTCCGGCGAATTTTTCCAAATTTGCGCCCATCCTAAGTTTTCCAGCGAGTTAGAAATATCTGTACAAGCATAGTGTGATAGAAGCTAAAAGGCACAGTAAGAACTAAACTTTAAGTAAAGTATGGATTATTATGCATTTATGCTAATGAAAATTGATGAATTATTTTCAAAATCTATTTCTAAAAGCCCCTTTTTTACAAGAGTATTTTTGGGTACAGGTAATGATAATGCAGATTACCTTGCAAAGAAGGACGCTTTAATTAAGCAGACTCCCACACGCGCTATACCCTTCTGTTCTATTAAACGTCTTGTCAAAAGACCTCTTAAGTCAAGAACTTATGAAGAGCTTACTAACCGCATTTCTCTTAAATCTTAGCAGAATGCCATCCTAAATCTGCGCAATAGCCCAATGCATAGAGCGGTGGCTGAATTCCGCCTCGCCACCGGGCACGACTGTCTGAGGAAACATCTGTATAGAATTGGTATCGTTCCTTCTCTGGTCTGCACTCTTTGCAACATTGGTGAGGTCATGGAATCAGCGCATCTTCCTTGCAGTATTTTTCTGTTGTTATGAAACAAACTATTAGACTCCAAATTTTGAAGCAAAACATTTAATTAACAAAGAACTAAAGAATTTACAAAGGAGTCATATTTGGGTTCGCTAAAACTCTAGCTTCTCCGTAGCGAACAAAAATCAGTATCACTCTTTCAAAAACAAAAACGCAGCTTCTCCGCCTGCTCCTCGCACCAACCGCCTCCATAGTCACCCTCCCCATCAAAGGCTCTGGAATTCGAAAGGGCTGAGTATGAGACATTACAGACTAAATTATTCCTTCCTTCCCCGGAGTATTTTTCCTTTTCATTCTACGGAAATCAACCTGCAAATAAAAGAAAAAAAGACACACAAACAGCAGTGATGGAAATTACGTCGTTTTGCTTTATATGAAAAAATCTATTTTTAATATAATTATGTAATATATGTATGATGTCTGAGTTTAGGTTGAGTTTGATTAATTTATAAATGAGGCCTTCATGCCATACTCTATCGAATGCCTTGGAAACATCAAGCATGGTCATTACTGTATATAATTTTTTATGCATATTTTTGCCAATTATTTCCGTTATTCTGAGTAGCTGCTTTGTATTTGATAAGTTTCGTCTGAATCCATATTGTTGGTTTGGGAGTAGTTTAATGTATTGATTTATTCTATTAAGAATTATTTTTTCAAAGATTTTTCCTAATGTAGGAAGCAAGCTGATTGGTCGATAACGTTCGAATTCGGTTATGGCTTTCACTTTAATATCGCCTGGTGTTCTTTGACCTTGTCCCACAAAATGTCCCAAGTATTTAACATGAAGTTGAGCGAATTTGCACTTTAAGGGTTTTACAGTCAATTTCGCAAATCGAATCTTCTCCAAAACACATTTAAGATGTTGGATGTGATCAGACCAAGTAAGTGAATATATAGCTATGTCATCTAAATAAGGTACAGCAAAATCTTCGCATTTTTTTTTATAACTCAGCCATTAACTTACTGAAATAATAAGGGGCATTCTTCAAACCGAATGCCATTCTTAAAGGTTTATAAACACCAAATGTCGTCGTAAATGCAGCATATCTTTGAGCCTTCGGACTCAAAGGTATTTGCCAATAACCTCGTGTTAAGTCTAATAAAGATATGAAATTCACTTTCGAAACGGATTCAATGCGCTCTTCAATATTTGGCAATGGATAATATTGCGTTCTGGTAACCTCATTTAACTTGCGATAATCAATGCACGGACGAGGTTCTTTTCCAGGAGCTTCAACTAACATTAAAGGTGATATGTAATCGGATTCACCTGGTTCCACCACCTTCAATTTCAACATCTTGTCTATTTCCAATTTCAGAATTTCTGTCTGTCGTGGGGACATTCGATATGGTTTAGCTATAATAGGTTTATCAGATTCTAACACGATGTCCAAGATTAAAAGATATCAATAAATTGAATCAAAAGTTTACTCAATTGCTTCTTTGCTCGTCCTCTAATTTTTCCTTAAAACGGCCTTCAGGAAAAGTCTCTAAAAGGGTAGATGAATTAATTTCAAAACTTGGGATATCTTCATTCTCACAATCAATATCTTCATTGTCAGAATTAAATTAACATCTTCTGGACGCTGAAAGATCATTTTCTTTAAATTCTCTTTTCGTAGCCTTACGGTCATACCAAAGTTTCTGTTTTTCTTTAGCATCTGTCATATTTTGCACAGCTAATTCTGGGCATTTTTTCATTCTATTCAAAAGATTAAAAACGTAAGCAATAACACTATCTTCTTCAATGGTTTTTTACCAGTTAGATTTTCATATAATAGTGTTACGGGTGTTCTTAAGTTCCGACCATGGACTAATTCTGCAGGAGAATATCCAGTGCTATCATGAAGGTAAGTTTTAAGTGCAAAAAGTGCCTGAGGTGAAATCTTCTCCCAATCTGTACCCTTTTCTAAACAAAGGACTTTCAGTATTCTCTTTAAAGTTCTATGCAATCTCTCAACACGATTGCTTTGGGGATGCTGAACAGAACTATGCACTACTTTAATACCAAATTTTTCTAAAAATTTAGATGTCAGAACACTCATGAAAGATGTTCCTTGATCACTTTTCAACTCCCCAGGAAACCCATGTGGCTAAATATCTGAAGAAAAGCATCAACCACAGTAGTAGAACGTATATCTGGTACTGGGATGGCATCTGGATACTTGGATGACATGCGAATAGTATTATAATATACTGGTTACCACACGAAGTTATAGGTAAAAGACCACATGCATCAACGTTAATCCTTGTAAAAATTTCTGGAATTACTGGAACCAGTTTCAAAGGAGCCCTTTTCTTATCTTGAGGCTTTCCTACTCGTTGACATTTGTCACAAGATTTAAAAAAATTTTCTATTTCTTTAAAGTAGTTAGGCCAGTAGAAAGTTTTGCACAACATATCTTTTGTTTTAGTTTTACCTAAATGAGCTGCAGTTACCTCATGGCAGATCCGTTTTAGCTGGTTGCAAAACTTCTTGGGGACAACTACTAATCTTCTTACAGTTCCATCATTGTCTATTTTATTATAAAACAACATTTGATTTAATTTAATATGTTTATTATCTTTTGAAAATTGTCGTTTAGCTTGCTAAAAAAGAGGTTTCAAATCTTCGCACATTTTTTGTTCCCGAGCAAATTCTTCTGGAGATGTTTTTATCAAATCCATCCCTTCAACTTCGGTTTCTAATGGTGGCAAAACTGCATTTTGCTCAAATTCTTCATTTTGTTTAGTTTTGAGGTAATATCTAGAGGATTCTATTTCAGAATCACAATAATCTCTTTATTCGTGCTATTTTCCTTGCGTCTTTTTTGAGCTTGAGTTTTTATAGCATTTATAATATGTATTTTCACCTCTTCATGCCTTTTAGTTTCCTCAAATAAAGCAGCTGTTTTGCTTCCCAGTAAATATCTTCCTTGATCCAACGAATCTCGAAGAACTGCTGCCTTTGTCAAAATGTGACCTAATTCACAATTTATTTCAACCTCGGCAATAGGTAAGCATACTAAAATTTCATCAAGAGATGTTCTTAGCCAAACCTTTTCCTTAGTGTACATATCAGGTTTCACGGATTTTCCACAAATCAAATCAAGAGTTTCTCCAGTGTCTCTCAAGATAGGCATTCGAATTTCATTAACAGTGCCGATACTAGTGTAAGGAGCAACTAACTCATTAAATGTACTTTTAGCAATTTCATTAGATGCTACCGATTCTAAGTTCTCTTTTGTTTTGTCACACTGATGCCGCAAATGACTATAAGAACCACACTCATAACATCGGAGTTGCTTTCGTTTTTCAAATTCCCTTTCATGTGAATAATTAGAATTTTTATTCTCGACTCTTTTAGGAACATGAGATTTATTATTTCGAACTACTTCATTAAACTTAAAGGCATGGTTTTCATTTTGTTAACGAAAACCAAAATTATTTAGAGGAAGTTTTGTAAAATCTTTCGTCTTAAAACTATCTCTTAAACTTTCAATTTCATCTATTTTCTCTGCCAGATCAAACGGAGAATTTATTTTAAACCATTCCGCCAAAAAATGTTCTTTAATTTCAATTGGCACACGACATTTCAATTGATCTGTTACCATTAGTTCCTTAAGCTGTTCAAATGTCGTTATTTCTAATTCTGTAAGCCATTCCGTAAAGTAACTATTCAATTCTTATGCATAATTTCTCCATGATTTTTCTGACGTTTTCTGGTGTTTAAGAAACAACTGTCTTTATTTTTAACTATTTAACTTGAATCGTTTAAGAATAAGTTCCTTCACATAATCGTAATCATCAGCCCTTTCTGGAGATTCTCTAGCTAACATGTTAGATATTTCTGAAGGTAAAGCACTTACAAGATAAACTACCCATTCGTTTTTTGGAATATGAGCCATTTCTGCTCTACGCTCAAAATTTATTAAGTATAAACTCATCTCATCTTTCTTTTCATCAAATTTTGGTGTTATTTGCATTAAATAATGAATTTCTTTGAACTTGTTCAGTCCTATTTGTAACTGATTCTCTGTTCAAAATTGCAGGATTGGAAGAGATTTCTAAACGTTTCATTTCCAAAATATGTTTTTTCTTCACGTCTAATTCTTTCCTCATTTTCTAGTTCTTCTCGCCTAATTCTTTCCTCTTTTTCTTCTTGTTCCCTTTTAACTCTTTCCTCAATTACCCTATCTAATATACATTTTACTTCTTCCTCGTTAAAGTTTTTACTAGCTAAAATTGATTTTTTAACATCTGGGATTTTAAAAGAATCTGGGACCATTTCCCCTAACTCTTCAGCTACTTCTACTAAATCTCTCTTTTTTCCCCGTGCTATAAAAGCCGTTTTATTTACTAAGCGTTTTATCTCAGAAGAGATTCAATAATGAGAAAAAAGAAACAGACTACACCCACTGATATGCAAAATTTCGTAAATAACTATTGAAATTATATACCACACACTACTAATATAAAACATATCAATAACATTAAAAAAATTAAATGAAAACAAACTATATTGTAATACAACAAATAGTGTATAAATGGAAAATCAATTATTTTGAAAAGAAGAACAAGTTTAATATTAAATCTTCTACTCTCGATTTCAAGTTTCTATTACCCAGCTAATTTTCTATTACCCAGCGATTTAAATATCAAATAAATCAGTTAGATATATTGCAAACATTAATCAAACACATCAATAAAAATCTCACATTGCTTTAAATTCAAACCTATTTGTAATAATATACTTTCGTATTCACATAACGAAATCAAAACTTTTCTAAAGTCTATATTCCTTTCATAAAATCGACTTTATATATCAGTGAAACATTAAAAAAATATGTATGTAAGCGTACCTTCGATTTTACACATTAATCTATAACAACATAATTATTTTAACATATTCCTACATGAATTGAAATACATCAACCACATAAAAATTATGAAATACGCATTTAGAATACACACTTTTCTTGTAAAAATTATTACACTGTAAATTCGAATACATGAAATACAGAAACTAGCTTTTATATGATGGAATACACCATTTACAAACTTATAAGCAAAATTAATTGACATAACATGAAAAACCAAGTAAATAAGATTGGAACTCAATATTCTATAAATTTATATGACATATCAAACTATTTATTTTCAATAGTAGCCAGAGAAGGATTGATCAAAATGGCCTACCTGTATTCCAACATTTCAGCACGTAACCATTATAGTGCACATAATTAATTTCCACAGTGGGTGCTAATGCAAAGCATTATTAAAACATTCAAAACCGCTGCCACCAGAACATAAGTTTGTTATGAAACAAACTACTAGACTCCAAATTTTGAAATAAAACATTTAATTAACAAAGAACTAAAGAATTTACAAAGGAGTCATATTTGGGTTCGCTAAAACTCTAGCGTCTCCATAGCGAACAAATGTAAGTATCAATCCTAAAACAAAAACGCAACTTCTCCACCTGCTCCTCGCACCAACCGTCTCCATACTCACCCTCCCCATCGAAGGCTCTGGAAATCGAAAGGACTCAGTATGAGACATTACACTGTGTTATTGTTCTATCCTTAATATTTATTTTGCTGTAACTGTCTACAATTTGCCATTGGAAATAAAAGAAAATTGGGAGGTATAGTTTTATAACCATTTTATACATTTACCACACGTAACCTGGTAGAAATAAATGAAGGTAATAATTATAATATCTGAAAATATTTTCATTGGAACAATTGAAATAACATAAATTCTTATCTTCCGTATCGTTTTGGAGAAAATTTGGTTAAAATGATGTTTAGAAACTTTTATGTAGTTATTTAAATTTAATATATATATATATAAGCTAAAGTGCAAATTATACCTTCAATTTGAAAAAAATTAATAATCATATTTTTACAACATTAATAAAAATGCTGAAAAGTGTAGAAAAATTCACAAATTAAAAAATTATTAATAGAAAAATACATTTATTAATTTTTTATTAATTTTAAGGGAAAATATTCTGGTAACTTTATCAGAATCTACTTTTTGACATTTTCTATAAAAATATATATTTTAAATCAAGACTTTTTTTTTTTTTTTTTTTTTTTACATACTTCGATAAATTTTTTCGATATCGAAAGTTTTTTTTTATTTATTTATTTTTTAATTTCAGGTTGTATGAAATATTGTTTAAAATGGCCTTCAGAATTGCTATCCTTAATTTTTGTCCGTCCAGTTGCTTCATTTGTAGGGTTTGAAGATTATTAGTTTAAAAATCACACTAAGAGTGCTACGTCTGTCTATTGTTTGTTCGCCGTACATTTTCATTTAAATATTTGAAAAATAGCAAAAGAATTCGTTAGCTGAATATATTCTATGACTTAAAAACTCTTAATTTGGATTCAGACTGAAAGTTATTTTTTTCGTAGAAAAAGCTGATTCGAAAGACTTTGTTGTGTAAAAATTCAACCTAGTGCACTTAGAAAAAAGGAAAATAATTCAAATTTTAGAACCATTTTGATGCCAGAGATCTTAGACTGAGAAAATCCCTTACATTTTATTCATCGAAGTACAGAGATGAAAAAATATCTTATAAAATAACTTTTTTTTTTAATCAAATGCTTTTTCACCTGAAAATTATTTTTATCAAAGAAATATTTTCAATCATACTTTGAACAGCATTTGATTGTTTTTAATTGATTAGCAACAAATGTTCTTCATTAAAAAGTATACAATACAAAACCAACAAATATCAAATTTAATTAATTATGCTGCTTTTTAATGTCTCACTGAATTAATTGTTATTTTAAATTTAGTAAAAATTTGTATTTTAAGCATTTAAAAAAAAAAAAAAAAAAAAAAAAAAAAATCTTGAAAAGAAATTAATGATTTACTTTGTAGTTTAGCTAATAGATGGCGCCAAACTAAAAGCGAAAATATACAAAAAGTTTTGATTTTTTCGTATTACAAATAAAAGCAAAGGATTTTTTATTATCTAAAAATGGAAATAAAAAATTCAAAATAAATTTTCGAAATCAAGTTATTTATCAGGTATTGAATTTCGTTTTATAAATCAATCTTGTTAATTTTATTAGAATTAATGTTGCTGTTGAAATTCAAATTCATTTTAGATTTTTCTAGATGATTAAAAAGTATTTTTAAATGTTAGCATATTTTTGAAAGATAACAGCAATATACTATCATTAGGATAGTTTCTTTAATAAATATATAGATATAAAATATTTTATTTTAAATCAATACGTTACTTTAAAATCACAAATATATTTAATAAATGGGTAGACTGATTTTTAAATAAATAATTTTAAAAAATTAATCAGCTTTATTTTACTCATTGTATTTTACATAAAGTATCCAATGAAATTAAAATTAACATAACTACCTCTTATTATTAAAGAAATATTCTCATAATTATATATAACATTATTAAAGAATTCAGTGATTAAATATTAAACCTCACTGTTAAATTTATTATAAAAAAATTGAAGGAGAGAACTTGTTTTATTATTATTCTTTTTTAATTTTAGCTTATAAACATTCAAATAAAATAAGCAAAAGAACTTCATTGTTTAGTTTGAAAAAGTAAACTTCCCCAGGTGAGGCTCGAACTCACAACCCCGGCATAACTCACAAGTACTGCGATATAAGTACCGTGCGCTAACCAATTGCGCCACTGGGGACTCAACTGGCAAGAAAAATTAAATATCAAATCTCATTACTCTGAAAATGTTTAAAATAATGATATATTTCTGCAAAACAGTAATTCATAATTGCTGGCAAACTTCAGAATTTTTTTTTAATCGAATAAACTTCACATTATTTACTATTTCAAGAAATTATGTCATTATGTGCTTTTAAAAATATTTTTATTTGTAAAAAGAGATGCATATCGAAGTAATTTTCTACAATTACATTATTTACCCGTTTTCTCTTTTTGTAATGTTTATTTCTAAATATTTACTCATAAATAAAACATTGTGATTATAATGACGTTTAATAGTGACTTACCATATCCAAAAAGAACAAAGTTTATTTTTGTTAACATAAATCGGAGAATATACGAACCTCTTGATTATATACAGTTAATCATAAGTCTGCGTACAGACTAAATTTTAAATTAAAAAACCATTTAAAGCATTGAAAAATGCATTTTAATTATTAAATTTTTTTCCTTCTATTAGCAAAAGTAAACTTAAATAAAAATTAAATAATATAAGTGTAATACTTCTTACATTTTTACAAAAATGTATTTTGTCAACAAAACTCAGGAATTTCCTTCAATAACGTCTGCATACATTTTCAAAAAATGCAAAATATAAGTTTTCTTACATTACTTAAATACTTTGTAGCATATCCTTTATTCCTCAGAACAACTTGCAGACGTCTGGGCATTGACTACACTAGTTTTTCAGTGTCATCTGATGTAAATTTGGCTCATTCTTCTTGCAATTTACAAATTAGCTCATTTCGTGACATAATATTGTGTTTTCGAATTTGTTTCTCCAATTTTGCCCACAAATGTTCGAATGGATTGAGGTCTAGTTACAGTGGAGGAATATGCAACTGTCTTGGAGTGTGATAGAGGAGATATTCCTTCACAATTTTAGCTGTATGTTTTGGATCGTTGTCTTGTTCGAAACTAAAGCTATTAGAAAGGTTTAAATTTCGGGCACTGTCTCATAGATTTTTCTTTAGAATATTCAGATAAGCATACTTATCCATGCCTTTATCAATAATGTGAAGATTTCCAACTCTTTTTGACGACATACACTCCCATACCATCACCGCTTGCTCCATGTTTGACAGTTGGATTTAAATTTTTCAGATTCAGTTCTGTTTTTCTCCATACAATAGAGTGGCCATTTACTTTAAATATTGTAAATTTGCTTTCATCCGACCAAATTACATTGTTCCAGAAGTCGTGTAAAGAGTTTAAATATATTTTGGCAAAAGCAATTATTTTCTTTTTATTTGTCTCGGAAATGTATGGCTTAGACCTAAGTTTGTATGCATGATAATCAGCTTTTCGCAGCACTTTTCGTACAGTTTCAGATGAAATTTCCTTGTTGCTAGTTAAACACAATGTCTTTTAAAATGCTTGCAACAGAAAGTTTAGGATTTTTTTTAATTTATAAAAGAATATTTCTTTCTTATCTCTGCTTTAGCTTCTTCGGTCTCCCACACATCTTGGTTTTACAGCAAGACTACCAGTGTAAATATAGTTTTGAATAACTCTTTATACACTAGAAAATGGTTTTACCAATATCACAAAGAGTTTTACCTTCATTTCTCAAATTTGTAATTAGTTGTCTCTTAACTAAAAGAATTTCTGTATTGGTTGTCATTTTCATCAAAGAAAATAGAATAACAACTTCGAATCATCATGAAATTAACTTCGGAAGTCAATGATCTTAAAAGTGTAACCTTCTATGCATTCTTAAAGTTAAAGTTTAAAAAATGTATAAGAAATCCCCCGCCTCCATTGCGTTGTATGCAAACTTCTTTGGATTTGATTTCTGGCCAATTATCTTTTAAAAATTAATGTGCATAAATGATTAAATATGAAAATATTACAATTAAATAATTTCAAAGTCTTTTATTGAAACTAAATATTTAAAAGATAAAACTTTAAGAAACTACACCCTTTCGCACTTTAAATTTGGATTTGATATTACTTTTTCTTGATGTACTTAGACTTTATTGACTAATTGTATATGTTTTGAAAATTAATTTCAAAAAGTTTGAAGATACTTTCATACACATATAAAATACTTATTTGAACATAAAATAATTGATTTGCACATTTTTATATGGATTAAGAAACTATGTAAATTACTTATAAGCAACATGTTTATATCCTTTTGCAGGAAATAAAATTTTAACCTATTTTTAACAAAATTATAAAATTTTGTTCTTTTAAAGAATTGTGTACACAGTTTTCAAACCAAAGAAGTGATATATATTGGGAATTAATTTAATTAATAATTACCTTAATTTAAAATAAAATATTTAAAAATGGGGAAAATGTGTGAGTAATTTCAAAAATAAAAATTAAGGTATTTACTTTTCATAACTATTTTAATAATTTATATTTAATGCGTTTTGCATTTAGTAAGATCTGAAAATGCAAGTTTTTTATAATAATGATAAATATTCATATATTTTAATAAAAGGTTTAAAAAATTGTAATCATATTATCACAAAATCATAACCCTTGAGCATTTTACTAATGCAACTTTGTGTTAAAGATTGTGAGGGATTAAAAAATAAGAACAAATATTTGTAAGTAGTGATTAAATAATTTAAAATAGCACTTCGCTAGTTCTCAAGAAATGTAGGCTTAAGAGTTAATATTGTAATGACCACAAAAGTAAATAACGCACGTAAAATTAGATATTATAGCTACAAATTATTTCTCAATAGTTAGTGTAGGATGTTAACCAAAAACATTATTGTATAAATAAAATATTGTTAATATTTTAATTATATACTCCAGAGTAATTACCTAAAAAATTTAGATGGAAACACACACTGAAGTAAAACTACATATAACTATAGACTGTCTCTCAAAAGTGACTGCAGCATTCATTAAATAAAAGTATTTAAATTATATTTCTCAGAAATATTTAAGATCTATTACAAAAAGTTTATGTAATTAGAAGACACAAATGAATAAGTTTCTATAACTTGAATTTTTTAAAATAATTAGCATCAAAATTTCAAAAATCTTTTGAAGTCATATATATTTAAGAAATTAAGGTATATTTTTGATATTTCATTTTTAATTTGCTGCATCGTTGTTAAAGGAATTGTTGAAAAGTGCTTTGTCACTGAAATTCTTATAAATTGTTATTGAAACTTTTATAAATTATGTGCCATAAATCTTCTGCATATTATATAACTCCTTCATGAATATCAAAGGTAATAAACTATAACTTATTTATAATTATGTGAGAATTTCTTTTATATTTGCTATTTTAAATTACTGATCTGAAATTTTAGATATTACAAGTGTGTGAACATATTTATACATTCTTTTAGAAAGATGAATACGGAAATAAATGTACTTGAGAGCTCAGTTAAAAAATGAGAGGTTATCTTTCCATATTTAAAAAACTATGAATTTCCTGCAGAGTTATTGAGCAGATTTTAAAAAAAATTGAATAGTACAAAAATTAGTTATACCTCAGAAATAGTTGACTGTTATAAAGATTATTCATCAGAATTTGAAAGTACTGAACTTGATCATTCTATTTCAAAGCTATATGATTGCATGATGTTATACAATAATAGATTTTTATATTTTTATTCGTTAATACTGATTATGCAAACATTATAACAGCAGATTTACATTTTTTAATAAACTGTACTTATGATGATGATTTTAGTGCAGATTCATTAAAAAACTTAATAAATTATTTTATCTAAATGACTCGTAATTTTATCAAACTACCGAAGTTACTTTAGAGTAAATAATCAAATGGCTTAGAAACAGAAAACATAAATTAAAAATAGATGGAAAATAAATTTAAATTTATAATAAATAAGATGGAGGATATTGTAAGAAAAATATTCTCCTATAGCTTATTATTACATAATCAATAAATAAATCTTTCCAAATATTACACCTCTAAGAATGATTTGATTGAACTTACATAAGATGTTTGAGTTTCATGTACAACTTTTTGAATGTTTCAAATGTTTAATTAAAATATTTAACTAAATGTAGTAAAAATATACAAATGAAAATTTTCCAAAAACAAATTCAAGAAAAAAACCAACTTTTTTCAAAGCTTTACTTCAATTTACTAGACATGTTACAACTGTGTTATGTCTCACTTGCTAAGTTTTTTTTTCTATATAATGCATTCATTCAAAAAATTTATCAAATATAACAAAATATTTATATATTGACCAACATTTTTCTCTCCTAGACTTCATTATTAGAAGTTTTCCAAAGATTACACCTCATCAGAATTTGAGTGAAACCCTCTAATTAAAATTTTTATAAATGCATTTATTTAAATAAATATTATGAACTCGAACAAAAATGTGTGAACCAAGATTTTCTTAGGCTTAATCAAATGCTTTCCAGCAATTAAAAGTTTCAGAACAATATAACAAAAGTTAAAACTTTCATAATAAATTAAACCTCTGAAAACACATTTCAAATCTACGACTTTGCTATAGTTTGACTTATATTCTTCAACCTTAAAAATATTTTTTACCAGTTCATAAGATTTTTTACTGAAAATTCATATTATTATTTTATGATAAAAGTAACAAAAAAGTATTTGCAATTTTCAATGAGCATGAAAATGACAATATATTTAGCATATCCAGCAATTTGCTATTTAAAATGCTTGAAAATTAAATATAAAAATTTTACCAATCATTGTAGGACATGAAAAACAGTAGCTTTATTAAATCATTAGGAATTAAAAGAAAATATATTGCATTAAAATCATTTTTTTTATTTATATAATGAAATTTAGTAAAATAATTATATACTGTAATTTAATACTGGATTCCAGACATGGCATTAAAATTGCCCATAATGAAAATATCAACAATTTCAAGTACACTAAGATGTATTCAGAAATAATATATAGCCATAAATTTTGCCCTAGGATTTGAATCCAGATCATAAATAGAAATTCTGCTTCTATCCTAGTTTTATGTTAATAAATTTACCATGCATTTTTGTGCAATAATATTCTTTCTGGAAAATTTCACAACTTAATTTAAAAAAAAAAATATGTTATTCATTGTTTATATTACAAGAAAAAATATTTTTGCTTACCAATCTTTTGAAAAAATTAAAGATATTAAGATAAAAAAAAGGATTACATGTAATAACTGTCATATCATTTCTGCCTCATAGAATCAAGCAATGAAAAAGGCTTACAATCATTTAAAATTATTGGAACAAAAACTTTAGATAATACAGGAATTATCTAGTGAAAGAAATAGTGTGTATTAATACATATTAAAAATATATAGGGCGCTTTCTTTAGACAAGATTTTAGTGTCTATAATGAATACTTAATATGGATAATTGAATAAATCAAATGAAGATGATTTTACTAGATAAGATCATCAAAAACAAGCAAAAGAAAGGGTATACAATTATTTGAAGTTAAATTGGGACAAAAAATTTTAGATAAAAATGTATTTGTTTGTGGTGAAAAGATTGTAGTGTGTGTGAATATATATATACACACACACTACAATTTTTGATCATTATTAATTTTGAGACAAAATATATTTAATGTATGTTTATCAAAAATAACGAACGCATTTTAAAAAACTTGCATAAAAGCAAATTTTATGTCCAAAAAAAGTTCTACTAACTGCATAAAAGCTAGTTTGATATCTTCTAAGCATAAGAATGATATTTTCCCAATTCTCTTATTATAATTATTTTATCAATGTATTTTGATTAATTGAAATTAAAATAGTTACAAATTTATATGAAATAAAACAGGGCATATTATTACATTACTTATTAATCACAATTACCACACCAAAATTTATATTACACTAAAAAAAATAAGATTTTTTTATGTTAATATATTTTAGTGCATTAAAAGAAACCTAAATATTTTAGTCTTTATTTCCCTGCCAATTAACAGTTTTTTTTTTTTTTTTTTGGCACATTAAATAGACCACAGGATTCCGAATCACTACAAACAACTCATCTGAGGTTAGACTAGAATTCACAAACTGCTGAACTGAAGTTAGAATGATAACCATTCAATCAGCATCTCAGCTACTTTTTTATATCATATCTGGTTCACTTTAACATTTTTTGTTCACATGCATACCTGATTCATATGCTGCACAATAAATAAAATGGCTAACAAAGTGACTAAAAGAAATTTCAGATATATATATATTATTTTTGGTACAATAATAATAATAATAATAATAATAAAATACAAATCAATTAGTACTAAAATATGATGGTTTTTGTAATAATCAGCAAATATTAGAGGCTAGAGTAAAATTATTGCCTTTCATAAAGGTAATTTATTATTCTGAAAAAAAAAGATAGCAGAAAAATAAATTTTAACAATGTAACAAGAGAGAAAGCTGTGGCTTGGTTGGTAGGGTGACAATCTCATTACTGAAAGAGTGTGAATTCAAATCCTTGCTCAACCAATTTCCGTAAAGAAAAATATTTGAAAATGATCACCCACACTAATTACTATTGAGCATTTCCATGTCATATCTTATTTCTGATTTTTTTTAATGAATTTAATTTTGAAATGAAAGAAAGGGTAAATTTGGGCAATGTAATATAAAAACTAACCCATAAAAAACTGCATTTTAATTTGCGAATCTGTAACGAAAATACCACAAAAAATTTTCTAAGATAAAATATTTTAAAATGAAAAAAATCCTTTTAAGTTTGTTGCCTTTATTTTTAAATAATCTCAAACTGTCAAAAATACATTAAAAAGAAACTAACCACTTAAAAGCAAAAAGTGAATAGTATAAAATAGCAGATAAGTTCCATAAAGAAATTTTTATTTTATTTAAACATTACACAAAGTTTTATAGCTACAATAAAATCTAACAATCAGCTTTTTCAATGATTATGAATAAGTGAAGTTTTGCATATAAATTGAATATTAGATTGTCAAACATTGAAATCATTTGAAAATGTACAGTTGAAAAAATCATAAATTAAGACATACATAAAAAGATTTTGAATAAATAAATTAATGATATAAAGGTAAGAGCAAAACTAATACATAAATATATATACAAGACTAGATACATAATGACAAAAATGCAGTTATAAAAACACAAATTCAATATTGACTAACATCATATTCAATGCATACACTCACATATACATATCCAATAGGAAATTTTGTACAGTTATGTACATTTGTACACAAGATTGAAAAAACTAAATTCATTAAAATATTAATACACATTTTTTAAAATTACACAATATATAAAGAAAATTAAAAAAATATTTAATTGGAGTATTTATATTTTTTTATAAAACAATTTATACTATTGCAGAAAATAATATTGAAATGAACAACTTAGCAATACATTTTATGAAAAATGAGCATATACTGAACTCAATATGAATTTCAAACTGTTTGGAATTTATTGTAAAATTTTTATATACTGAAACTTAATAATAGAAAAATGTACTGATACGATTTTTTCTTCAAAAAATAGTCCATTCTTAACATTAAGTATTAATATGTTTAATTTTTTATTCAATATTCTTAAGCAAATAATGTTAAATTAAATAACAAAATGTACAATAGTAGATTAATTTTAATAATTTTTTAATTTAATATATTTTAATGAATTCTTCATGGAATTTATATAAAAATAATTAATTTGAGTTTTTTTATATGGATTTGAAAGTCAAACATAAGAAATGTAAATGTTTTGAGTCTGAAACACTACTTATGACTTAAAAAAACATTATAAATTTTGGTTGTTCATTTAAAAATGATAATGACCTCCTTTCACTTGTTATCATGCTAATTATCATTTAATATTGCTATTTATTTATTCTTATTATTAATAAATAACAATAATTAAAAATAGAGATAATTTTCTGCAACATCTTAAATTTCTTCAAATGAAGAGAAATAAGTTATTTTTAGTGAATTTGCAGACAAGAAAATACATTATATAAAAAACAAATTTACTTGATATGAATACTGTACCAAAAATTCATTAATATCTAATTTTTAAGGCCATAAATGATTGTATGAATTCTCAAAATGACAGATTTCTCGTAGAAGTGTCTTTTGAACTGTAAATTCAAAATGCAACTATACATCCTGAAAATCACGTATGTTTATAGAAATGATTTTAGTATTTAATAATAATCTTGGGTTACATTTTCTTGGCAATTTATCCATTTCGTTACTTAATGCCATGAAACTAAATATGTTAAGTAATACTTGTTGAATAAAAGTCACAAGAAAATATAAGACCTAAAAAAGCAGATGAACATCACAGAATAGTATTAATAAACAAAGTTAACTGCAACAGTAAAAGGAATCTAAGTTGTCGAATATTAAAAAATTTTAAATTTACAGTTCCTTTAAATAATTCATTACACTAAGAATCAATAAATGCTAAGAATCCTTTTATTCATACATTTATTTGAGTATATTCAAATGATTTCTATAAAACTGCTTATTTTGCCTTTAATTGATGATAATGTCATGCATAAGTAAGTATGTGTGTATATATATATATCATTAGAAACTTGCAATAAAAGTTCTTATTTTCATCTGTTCTATTTTTTACATCAATATATCTCTAACAAATTCTAAACAAATCAGGAAGAGCAATTACCAAATTAAATATATAAAAATAATCGAATAACTAATAAAAGTAAAATTGTATTTAGTTAGTTATTTC
This sequence comes from Latrodectus elegans, assembly GCA_030067965.1. Classification (NCBI taxonomy): domain Eukaryota; kingdom Metazoa; phylum Arthropoda; class Arachnida; order Araneae; family Theridiidae; genus Latrodectus; species Latrodectus elegans. The sequence continues at coordinate 88,473,843 of CM057816.1, forward strand.
CATTCATAAATTTTAAAAATTATTTGAATAAAAATTTTTAATAAGATAAAAAAATTATAATATAATATCACCATTACTACATAATTAATTAAAAATAGACATAATTAAAGTTTTAAAATTATTATATAATTATTTAAAATTATTATTTTTGATTATGGTAATAAATAAGTATTACAAATATAAATCAAATTATTTACACATAAAATATTCCATGAGTTTTATTATTATTTTAGAAAATTAAACTGAAATTATTTATCAATAAATGTAAGCTATAAATTGTACTTCTTGGTGTTTTTGTTCCATTAAATATTATAAAATATCAGAAAATGGAAATAAAATTGAAGTAAATTTAAAACTAATGGATTTATTTGAAATGTAATGCTTACTAAACATAAATTAAACTATTCCTAATTTATTTAAAGTAGCTATATCTTAAAATTTATTTGAAAACCTTGCATTTCAGTAATTTAATCAACAGGCAGTTGTAAATTTTCCATATTCTAGAACAGATCAATATATGATAATTTTACTTGCCCATATATTTTATGCATAAAGTAATTTTTTATAAATTTCAGCACATAAAATAATCATATGTAATATAATTGCATGAATTCCAATATTAATAACAAGTTTCGGATATTTTGTAACTAGTCACAAATGAACTTAATAAATATATATTGGTTATTTAATTAACAATTTCTAAAATATCAGTTGAGATAATTGCTGTGGGGTTGAGGAGTTTAATTTGGGAATACTTTTATATACATTTCCTAATGTTTTGAATCAATCCCTTAAAACTAAATTTTTATATTAAAGTTTTGAAATATTTTAAATTTTATCAATGAATTTTGTGGACATATTATCCATAAAAAACAATATTTTTTGCTTAATATACTGTTTAAAAGTTTGTGGGAAAAGGTCACAGATAATTAAAATTGGAAAAATTTTACTTGACATATCAATGAAATAATTTACGAACTTTTAATATAACAAAGTGGAATAATTAAGTAATTGTAATTATTAATACATAATGATTAAAAAATATGAAAAAATAATATACAATTGAAATCTAAAACAATTTGCAAATATATTTAAACAATCAAATTTTCTCAGTCATAAAACATCTGTAAAATCTAGTAACACAGCTAAATTTGTATAATTAGTTTTTAATCGTTTTTGTAAATATTTAATAACTCTATAATATTTTAAAGCTTAACTCATAAAAGAAATGCATATTTTCTTGTTTTATTGTATATTATACTACGAAATTATCAATTAATTTATTTATCACTCAATAGTAATTTTTTGCATACAAAGATTAATTAAATTAACCTACAGTTAAAAGTAGATTCTGTACCTCTAAAAACATTCATGCTTGAGATATGATTAGAACAAATAATTTATTAAACTGGTTATTAATAAAGGTACTGCATTAAACAAATTATGAATTTTTATGGTTTTACTGAATAAAAGCAATGGAAATAAATATTGTGGATGATGAATAATTAGTAATTTAGAAATTTATCCTTATCTTCAACATAAATATTAAAAAAAATTAAATTAAAAGATTGTTGAACACAAATATTTAAGAACTTAAAATTAACAGTTAAATATAAATTTGAAATGCTTTTGCCAAAATGAATTTTTATTTCATTTCTCCCAATTCTTGCAAACAACTTTAAATGACAATATATAAAATTAAATTATTAAATTCAAAAAAAATATTGCAATGTTAATATTTTAATTCTCAATTTTATTAAAAAAGGAAAATATACTTTTTTAATAAAATTCAGAATGAACCATACAAAAGTAACTTCCTTTAAAATCATAAGGAATAGTATATTAATCTATTGAAAAATTTGATACAAATTCAAATGAAAATTTTAATACTCTATTAACAGTCAACTACAAACAAAACTTCAATATTTATAATGAAAACAATAGAATGTGAAAAATTTTCTACACATAAGAATTCAATGTATTTTTACTGTTCAAAATAAATAACAAATTATTTCATGAAAGCTTACAACTGTAAGTAAAACAAAAATATATGGCATATAATAGTTCACACATTTTGCAATAAACAAATCTATCCACTGCAAAATATAAAACCAATAAATAATAATGAAACATTAAAAAAAAAGCTGAGAGAAAGAGTTTACAACAAAGATAGAGAAAATAAATTATAACTGTTAAGTAGTTTTATAAATACATAGTGACAATGCAGACATGAAATTCACATTTGTTTTATAATAAAGTAGGAGTAACCATATTAAGAAAAAGCTTAAAAATAAACTATTGAATTTTACAATGTAAAAATGCAGCTACAATTTTGATTACAAAATAAAAATCATAACTCTCTGTTAATCAATATATTATATATATATATATATATATATATATATTTTTTGCAATCTTAAACTGATAAATAATAATATAAATACAGAATGATAAATATTTATGGATGAAAAGTATTTTTATTACATATACAATTTATAATACTTAGCTATTTACATTTTGCTTATATAGCAATTTCAGCAGCATTTTAAAGTAAAACAAACATAAAATTATATTAAATCATAGGTTGATTAGTTGGGTTTTATAGCACACGGTCCAAAATATAACAAGTTATGCCTATATTAAAGCATAAATAAATTAAGCAAGATATTTACATACACCAATATATATAAAATTTTATTTATTTTTGTAATCAATAAAGCATTATCATGAAGCTCTAAAATATTAATTTAGCAATACACATTAAAATTTTTACAATTCAATTAAAACAATTCAATTAAAATTTTTCATTCAATTAAAACAAATATATTTACACAAACTTTTTCAAATTTTTAATATGAAAATAAACAGTTAAATTTGAAAATATTTCCATAATAACAAAAAAAAATTTTTTTCTTTCATTTATTATCATGAATGGATAATAAATAAAAGAAAAAAATATCTTTAATTTATTATCATGAATTAATTTACTCCTTCCAAAATGAAAATATGTAATTTGTGTTGATTAGCAATTAATAAATTTTGCTGTTACATTTAAATTTAAGTACAAATTTTTACATTTTAAAAAAAGTAAAACAAAAATTAGTAACTTTTATTTTTAATAATTATAAAATTTATAATTTTATTCTTGCAATAAAACAAATACATGATTAGTGACATTAAATTTAAGCATGATGCATTATTTCGCCTTTTAAAAAGAAATATATTTTATTATTTTCAAAAGGAGAAATAATGCAATGAGTAGTAGAATAAATAAATTTATTTGTTTATTACATTTTATTTCAAATAATACAATGCATCCTTAAATTGTACTTTACATATTTACAAAAATGGCTTAGCTATGATATACAGTGATTTTACATCAAGCAGATTTTGTCATCAATTTTCCTAAGAAAATTTCCTTAATGAATAAATCCCAAGATTAACAAAAACATTAATAAACTTCTGTAATGTAAAAGAATATTTGAAAAAAAAAAGATGGAAATATGAAAATTGTAAAAAATAATAATCTAATTTTTAATAATAGATTTTTTTTAAGTTTATTAAAATTACTGAAAAAATGTTATTTGTCTCTGATTATGTGTTATTGCTAGGTAATTGGCTTTTGCTGTGGAATACCACATGGGATGTTCATTTCTATTTAACATCATTGGTCAATAAGATTGTTTGCTGTAAGAACAACAAATATTTTGAACATGAGAGTTGATTTGACTAAAATGTACATCTTAAAATAGATTTTGAATTTTTTTAAAAAAAAATTAATTTACAAACATCTACATATTCAAAATTATATTGAATCCAAAGTTTTTAAGGCGAAAGTTAGAATTTTCTCATCATTTAATTGATTAATAAGATGCAGAGAAAGTTAGAGTACACACTGTTACAAATGTAATTTTACAATGAAATTAATTTCTGTATATCAAAGTTCTTTAGGACAGCCATATATATCAAACTAACTACACACAAACAATGAAAATAAGAAGCATTTAAATTGAAGCATAACACTTATGTTTACACAAATACAAAATTTAATATTTCTTAGATACAAATTGAAGAATTAAAAAATACAATATTCATACATTAATCATCTTCACTACTTACTAATTCAACAATTAAAATAGTCATGGATTCAGTTACTAACATATACCACAAAAGTACAAATCTGAATAATGAAAATTTAGAATGATGTAAGAAAGGAGTGTGTGATTTCTTTGTACATTAATGCACTTGAACTTTATTAGATAAACATTATATTTTAAATATATAATCGATGAAAATATTTTTCAATTTATAACTGTCTTAAATAACTATATTTTAACTTATATAACACACAAAAATAAAGAAACTATAACAAAATATCAAATAATATGTAGTTAAAAACTTTTGTATGTAACACTGGAAAATAATAGAAAGTCATCAAAACACAATATAGTTAAAAGTTTGATTGATAATTTTGAATGAAAAGGATAATATAAATGGGTAAAACTTTTTTTAAATGCTATATATAATTGATTTCATGCTACTTCCATAATGTTATTATATTAAAGTAATTTTTGCCACACAAGGAAATTTGATTATTAAAAGTAATTACTAAATTTAGATAGTAAAATATAAAAACTTAAGTGTAACAGAAGAAAAAAATTTTTTTTTTTTTACAAACATGTTTTTAAAAGAAAAGTATTTAAATGCTGATGAAATATTTTAAAATTTCAATTAAGAGCTAATAAAAAAATTCAAGGCAAAAAATATAACAAAATAAATAACATTATCATATCACAAAAATATAAACTACATTATTTTAGATCAGTAAATCTGCAGATTTTATGAACAATAAGTGAAATCTGTAAAAATTATTTAAAAATAATAAGAATTATATAATAAATTCAAGATCATTTCTTTGAAATATATTGCTATAATGAATTGCTGACAGTGTTTAAAAATATGTATTACAGATAGAATTCAAATGTAATACCTGAGATTTTGCATAGATATATATTTATTTTCTCCATAAATATTTGCATAAACCTACATTTTTTTAATAATTGCAACATCATACACTTATGCATTTAATTTCATGCTACACACATTAAAAAAAACTCATGCACTCACATTTCTTCAATATCTGTAACAAATAAATATTATCAAGAATTCAGTTTTAAAAAATATTTTTTTAAATAAGCAGAATCAAATATACACAAATAATTAAAAAAATATCACCATTTTAAAGGGAAAAAATAAGACTTGAAATGAAACATTGCCATTTCTCCCAAAACCACTATTTTAAAATTGTATTAAGTGTTTGATTTGAAAAATAAAAGAAGTAAAATGTTATGATTTTAAAAGCAGAAACATGTATTACAGTTTAGTTTTGTAATTAAACTACTTATGCACAATAAAATTTACTATGATGAAGCACTACGATTATGAAAAATTCTATTAATTTTAATTATGAGCCTCAATATTAATATATTTTCTTTATAAAATACAATTATAATTTAAAAATAAAGTTCAATCAAATTCTGAAAAAAAATGCTGACAAGCTATTTTTAAGCCAATTAAATTATATTTAAAATTGATTAGAATTATAAGACAGTAAATATATCATTTTTTTTAATGTTTTAAGAAATAAATAATTTGTTTTAAAATAATAAAACAGGAAAAGAAAGATTTTAACTCTAAGAAAAAGCTTGAAAATTGTTATTAACAAGAATAAATAAATTAATGAACTAAATTTATTAATAGAAAGTGAAAGAAAGCCAGAACCATCTCCATTTAATAGATAGTCTCATAAACAGCAAATGTCTTGTTATTTTGTGTCAATGAAGTATTAAGATTGATGTTTCTCCCTACATTAACAAAGGGATATTAGACTTGATAAATATTTAATATCCACAAATCACATTTAATATTCCCAATGCTAAAAATTTTTATGTATGTTCAAATGAGAGTCTGCATTCATGGTTCAATGAATAAAATAGTAAAAATTTATTTTTTAAATATAAAATTCAGCAAAATTTAAATGAGTAATATCAAAGTTAAAAGCCAACAATAAAAAATTATTAGGAATAGTTATTCCTCTTTAGATTATATAGTCCCAAATATATAAATTCAACTCTACATGATTTGAACCAAAAAGAACTTTTTTACATAATCCTATAAAATTAAAAAAAAAAGTCTCTAAAGCTGATTTAATAAAATATAAATATTCAAAATCATATTACATTAATAATAAAATACCTTTGAACTGAAGTCTTGATTTCAAAGTGCAAATGAAAACCACATGTCAGAAGAAATAAAGTCATACTGAAGAGATACTAATAAAAAATATTCAAATTCTTATTGCTATAATCATAACAAAAATACATTTCAAATAAGAAATATTTCTTAATTCCTTTTTAATATAAAAATTTTCTAGAAATCTAAAAAAAAAATATTATTTTATTTAAATAAGTGACACCGGGGTAATGAAATAAAATAGAACGAATCAGAAGAAAAATTTGAAACATACAAATACTTCAACAAAGAAAAGATTAATGGCAATGTTTGAATCGATATCTAAACTGAAATTTTACATTTTAATGATCATATAAAAACTAAATATTTTAAAACAATAAATAAGTGAATTTTCATACTAAATTAACTATGATTCATCAAGAAAATGAATTGCGTGACAAATTTAAAATGTTATCATATGAAAAGTCACTATCTGATGCAATATCAGTGCAATTTTGAGAAATTTGGGATTCAGGTTTCGAGAGTAAAGATTGTAAGACACCCTGATACCTTAAACCATCTTGTAGATTATTGTTACTGTACCAGTTTGGTTTTAAGCAATTCAGAGAATGTTTCATAAAATCTGCAACAGTGAAAAATGTTTCATAGCATTTAATACATTTATTATTAGACAATGAATTTCCAGTGAAACAATTGTGATCAGAATGATAATGTTGCTCAAGTTTAAAATGACTGTTTTGTGTTTTACTACAAATGCAACATGAAAGTACAATCTCTGGTCTATGAATAGAGTTTTCAAAAGTAGTATGTTTACTTTTGGCAGATTTAACATCTGTTTCTACAAATGATTTGGTGAGATCAAAAGGCAGTGAGAAATTTGCTTTAGATTTATGCTCGTTACTTTGTTCTAACAAAGAAATAGTTTTTGAACATGAGTGCTTAATTAAATCACTATATTCTTTAAAAGTTTCATTGCAATTATTGCACTTCAACATTTCTGTTGAAAGCAAATTGCTGCCAAAACCACAAGAGTTATTGGAGTCTTTTTCTCTTTCAACAGGATTCACATCCTGTGTATTATTGTGAAGATCAAATAATCCACTACTTTGAGATGTACATCCAAAAATACTGTTGTCATTTGCACTAATGCTGTCACCAATTTTCAGCAAATCAGAAAAATCTAATATAGTGTTTTGAGAATTAGAAGGTTGGAATATATTATTTCCTTTATCAATTTTATGAAATTCAAATGGATTTTTATCAAGCTTTGATGCATTAGATGTTTCAGAATATTCACCCCTAGACTGGTTTACATCAAATTTAAGGCATGTATTAAAGCTTGGTTTCATTGCTACTGTATTTGTTTTCCCTTTTTCAGGCAAAGTTTTCAGATTAAGTTCATCAGAAATATCAGGATCTGGTGCACTTTCAGAGACCAACTTGTTTAAAGATTTCAAGTCCTGAATTAGACTTTTCATAGAAGATATGACATCAGATGTTTGTTCTGATTCAGATTTTGATGAATCTAATTCTTTGGCATTTTCATTTTGCTGACTATAAGAATCTGTTTTATCAGATATTTCATTAAAATTTGAATTTTCAAGAAGATAACGTAACTGTGAATGATTCTGATTCTCTGAAGTTTTATCATCCAATGAAATTGCAGCTTTGTTAGGAATTGCACTTTTATTTCCCTCATTTAAAGGTATGTTATCTTCTTTAAGAATTCTTCTTAATTCTTGAAAAGGATCTTTACTACTATTTTTATTTGATTCAGACAAATTGTTAGGAACAGTTATCTTTTCTGAATTAAGTGATGTATTTTTTTCTAAATTATGATTGGATGAAGTACATTTTTCAAATACATCTTTATTAGACACCACTGTATTTTCCTCGGATACATTTTTATTAGCAATTACAATATTTGAATCAATAAAATCATTACTACACTCAGAAGATGCATGTTCTATTGTTGATGGTTTTTCTGCTTCCAGATTTAATGAAACACTATCTGTAACCTCAAGAGAGTTTGAAGCTTTTGAAATGGATGTATCATTTATTTCTGGACTAGAACATCCACAGTGTTTTAGTTTTGGTAATTCAATATTAATTTCATTGCATTCAGATAATTTTACTGATTCACTTTGATCTCTTTCAACAATAGCTGCAACAGGGGTATTACAGCATTCATTTGATTTACTATCATATTGCTGTAGGCAAGGCAAAATATCATTCATACCATCATAATTATTAGCCACTACAAAACTTCCGACTTTGTACATGTGTTGAAACATATGTTCTTGCATATCTTTTTTGGTACCAGAAACATCACACACTAAACATTGGTACCAATCAAGCATAATATGGGATTGAGCTCTATGTTCAGTGAATGAGTCTTTATTATTAAATGTTTTTAAACAAAGTTTACATTGATAAATTTCTTCTTCATTATGAGTAAAATCAGTTGGAAGAGTATCTTTTTGAGAAGACTGATCAAGTTCATTTGGTGCTTTAAAGTGTGTTGTTTTCAATCTTTTACGAGATTTAGAAGAAACTACATTAGTGGGTGGTACATTTTCATTTATGGGCACAACAGAAGATTGATCATTTGAAGTTAGAATCTTACTGGTTATATTTAAAGAAGCTACTTCATCCATCTTAGAGTCATTTGAAATGCTTATATTACCCTCAGATGATTCACGTTTTTCAGGTAGAGGATGAGAAAGCAAATGTTCCTCAACTTCCAAATTAGTTTCGAAAGTTTCAAAACAAATACCACATTTTTTATAAGGCGAGACCATGTAGGAAGATGTAGCATGTATTCCTTTTGGTGAACTTGCAGATATAGGTGCCGTTTCATTTTCAATAGTTCCAGCTTCTTGTTTAATTTGAATATGTGTATCATTATCATCATGAGTAATATTGTCTGTGGTGATACGAGTTTTAACATGAAATACTGAATTTTCTTTATGATTAGCAGCTACATGCTCTTTTAAAAGGGATGCAGCATTAAAAAAAAGTTTGCAATAGTAACAACAAAATACAGTTTTATTACCTTTACTATGAACATTCATTTCGTGGCGGTTAAAAACATCTTTACGAAAGAAATATTTACCACAGAATTGGCAAGAATACCAGGGATTTCCGGAATGCATTCGTTTATGGCGCAGTAATGTTGATTTGCTACAAAACGTAAGGCTACATTCACCGCACATAAAATTTTCCTTCCCTAATTTAGATTGACGACCCTTCCTTCCTTTAAATTTCTTCATAATCTTTAATTTTCTGATACGCTTAGGTTTAGGTGCATCACTCCTCCTAGCATCTTCTTCAGAAGATAGGATACTTTTTTTCCTGACCAATCTTGCACTTCGTCGTGTGTTAGGAGAATCTTCAAGATTCAATTGCTTATTTACATCTTTAATTTGTTGAGTTGATAAATCTTTATTTTGCTGAGGACTGCAATTTTTTTTATGTTCTTCAATTTGTAAAAAATGAAAAAAATCTCCACAAAAAGAACAAAGAACAGATGTTCTTTCATTTATATCTAGACTATCATCAGAGCATTGCTGCTTATGAGCATCATAGTGAGCTTTAGTATCAAATATTTCACCACACACTGAACAGAGAAAAGCACTTTTTTCAATTTCACTTTCAGGTTGGTTTGTTTTATTGGATTCAGCATTGGCTTTGCAGCTTTTAAGATGCACATTGAGATCTGTCTTATTAGAAAAACTTGAATGACATTGCACACAATTTAAGGTAAGTGATTCTTGTTTAATATTGCAAATTTTCAAATGTTGATTTAATTCACGTTTGCCTTTGCACTCAAAAAAACATCTCTCACATTTAAATTTTGCCTTTGGACGTTTTTTGCAAGAGTCAAAGTGTTTATCAAGCAATTTTTTAGTGGGAAGTTTTTGTTTGCAGTGAGTGCACATAAAAGGAGTAACAGAGTGACTTTGAACATGACAACGATACTCTTCAACAGATGCAGATACTTGCCCACAATAGGCACACAGATATTCACTTTTTTTAATGGCTGCTGGACAAGGATGATTTGATAATTTTTGGGAAGATGAGAAAGAAGATTTGCATAGATTACAATGAAATGAAGGTTTTGGTTTTTCCGGAGTGGAAAAATTATTGGAAGACTGATTTGACCCAGTCTCTTTATCAGATGTTCGACTATGCTTAACCACATGTGTCATCAAAGCAGAAAAACAAGCAGCTTCATGATTACAGATATGACAAATGTAATCAGTTTTATCTCCATGTGAGACTGAATGCTCCTTCAAAAGCTCAACCGAAAGAAAGCGACGGCAACAAAATTTACACACAAAACTAGCATTGTCTTTTTTATACATTGATTTAGGTTTATTCTGTTTCTTAACATGCAATTTTTGCTCACTCAAGTTTTTAGATTTAATATCAACACCAAGGTCACCTTTAGCTTTTTTCTTAGGTGATTTTGATTCAACAATTTCTTCTTTACGCTTAGATAACTTTTTTGCACTTGATTTTGGTGAAACTTCTTGTTTAATGGGTGATTTGGTTTTAGGACTTCCATATTTACAGTTTACTTTTGATGATGATGCTTGTGGAGAGTTTTGAGATTTCAAATTTTTAGTCATCAGTCCTATTAAATTATCGCCATCAGGTGTTTTAATAGGGAAGGATTTATTTACACCAAGTTTTAAATCATGTTTGAGTGGTGACTCTCTTTTTATGGAATGCATCATCCCTTAACTGGTGTTTTATAATTTTTAATCCTTAAATTAATTTATTTATATTCTGCCCAATTTTCATTATTGAACACATTGAATCACAGCAATTTTTTATTTAAACAGAGAAGTATGAAAATGATCTCAACACCAGACATCATAATAAAATTCTAAAACAAATAAAATAGCTCTACAAATGAACTTAGGTGTGAGCAAATATTAAATGTAAGGATGTCACACATAATAAAAATAATAATCTAAAGGTTTTTTCCACACTGAGGGCTTTGACAGATGGAAATATTCTCTATCTTAAAAGTTCTATGATCTTTTAATTTTTATAGGAAAGGTCAATAATTATAATTTTCATTTAATTTTTATTTGTGGTACAACGTACTATCGCAACATTGTAAATATCCGAGATCAAAAGAAAATATATGATATAAAATACTAAACATTTTAAAAGATAAAATGAAAGAAATCGCAGCTTGATTTTTAAAGTTTATTTACAAACTAAATATCCTAACTTATTGTAAGCAATTTTTATTCCAGATATTGACACTTAAAAAGTTACAGTTGAAGGTAGATCGCGTCGATACATTTTACAAAAATAAGATTTAAAAAAAAAAAAAAAAAACTCAAATTCTTACAAAAAGAAATTAAAAAAAATTACCATTAATGAAATTTTCATACAGTAAATCACTTACAATTTTAGAAAATACCATTGCAACTTTGGATTTTGCAAACATTTCACAAATTTTTGCATTCATCCTCATTTTATTATAAATGAAGTGACATCACTTGTGAATATGTAAACTTTAATTAATTTATTAATTTTAATTTGGTGAAATGGCGGATTAATCTTAATTGCGAAATATGTAAGTTTAGAGCTCTGATTATATATTTTGTCTTTTTTTAATGTTTTCTGTAGTACTTTTGCTTTTTTTTCGTGTTATAATTATCGTCTGATTTTGGCTTAGGGTTTGATTGACTTAGATTGATTATATTTGTTCTTTCGTTTTTATTATTTAAATTTTTAATTTATTATATTATCTTTTCTTCATTTTGTTATTTTTTATGTTGCTTATTTTTTTTTATATACAGATTGCGATTTGCGCATTCCAAAAATTAACACTCTAAGATTATTGACTTTCGAAGATTCTATTCTCCAACTAATCCAGTTAGCTGCGGGAAAATGGTACAAGTTTTTCCTTTTCCTATCTCCCACTGATGCTACTGCATTTATTCCAAAAAAAACCTTAAAATTTAAAGCAGGAAATAATTCAATTTGTAAAGAATCACAAGAAAATAATACAAATTCAATACACCCGTCAAGATATAAGTTTCTATTCGAAACAAATTGCTGTAGAAATAAGCAAGACAACCAACATTCTTGGAATACATGTTAACGCCATGTTTCAATCTGAATGCATATCTTCAAAATTTCTTATAAAAGAAATAAATGTAGAACTACTTTTATATCTGGTTGCTGAAGAAATTGCGCAAAATGGCTTAATGATATTAAGTTTACAAAGATATACAAAAAAAAAAAAAAATTTCTAAGGAACTGAGCGGAAATATTTGGGTGAGTGTCATTGGACATTATATCTATCTCAAACTATTAACTTATTCTATTCTATTATTCCAATTTCTCCTTTTATTGATAACGTTCATCAATGTGAAAAATGCTATAAATACACTCACCCTACGAAAAAATGCAAATAAGACGTCTTCTTATGTAAAAAATGTGGAACATTCCATAAAGATTCTCCCTGTGCCAATGAAACAACTAAATGTATAAATTGGCTAGGAAATCATGCAGCTAATGACATTTCTTGCCTTACGAGACTCGAAGAAAAAATTCTTACGCTTTAAAAGCATGAACCACCTTCCATTCATCGAGGCGAGCAGATGTGATAATAAATCTTTAGATACCAGTTACTCCAGTGTAACCAAAAATTATCTTCCTTTCTTGCCGAATCAAAATTGAAATAACTGATGTTGTTAAAAAAAAATCAGTAACTGAAATGGCTTCTGTATTTGAAGCAACAAATGTACATTCGACAAGATTAATGTACTAGGCAAGATTAAAGAGTTCAACAAATGTTCTCATTCATGAAAGAATGCATGAAACATGTTTGAATCCAGCTAGATCAATATCAAAGTCTCTTCCAAGAAAGAGTCGTGCAAGATCTATCCAGTCAATAAAGATAGGTCCAATTAATTCTATAAATCAGCAGATTATATCTCGCGGACAACCTATTATGAAGTTTCCTCAAATAAATATTAAATATAAAGATCCTAACAGTGAAGAAAGACTTGAGTCAGGAAGAAGGCGTAAAACACATTCATAATTTATTAAAAATATTCTTTTACTAAGAGCGCACTTCTTTTATTCTTAGTAACAAGATTTTTTTGTTTTATTTCATATTCAATTTAATTTCTTGGAATGCAAGAAGCATTCTATCTAAGCGTCCGTATGTAAAACTTCTGTACTTTCAATCTTTCGATTCCCTTATAATTCAAGAAACGTTTCTAAAAAGTTTCGACTTATTTCAAATTTGTAATGAAACAATAATTCGATTAGATAGGCAAGATATTTTGTGATATCCGTAGTGGAGGTCTTTTTGCTGTTGATAAATCTCTACCTGTGCAAGTTTTAAATATATTCCGATGAGAAGATAATGATACAGAAATGTAACTATATAAATTACTATATCCAAATGTTATCTTACTTTAGTAAATGTAAATATCCCAGATGGTAAATTTTTAATTTTTTTTTTTTTTTTTTTTTTGCTCTATAGCGTCTTATCAAATATTTACCCTCCTTTCATAATAATTGGATACTTTAATATACGAAGTTGGACGCTTGGTAGTTATTTAAACTCTCCTGAATCTTCGGAATTCCTCGATTGGATACTGGATAGCAACATTTGTCTTTTAAATATCTCTCAGCCTACTCATTTGGGACTCCAATTCAGACGATCCCTTATCAATTATAACTTTGTAACTCCTGATATTTTTCCTTTTTGTACTTTTTCAGTCAGTTCAGGTGTTATCGATTAAATTATTTATTTAAGTCCTACCAGTGACCATGTCCCTGTTCGAATAAGTCTCAAAATCTACAATAACGATTTCGAAAGGTACTTCGCACAATAAAATTGTATGGACTGGCTTTTTCAATTCAATAAACACTCAAGTTGCTAATAACAAACAAGTTTCTGTAGATCTGAAGAGTTCTCTTGATCAGACTCTATAGATGCAGTAGAAACGAATTTCTGCAAAACTTCATCAGCTTAAGCTGATAAATAATGGTTAAACCCAATATTATTATTAATTGACGCGTCTAAAATACTCAATAAACTTGGAATCATTGTTTATAACACCAGAAATAACTACTTTGTCTCTGGGCAAATCAATAACTCAAATTCCGCTTTCACAGCAGATGCCTTTGCTTTATATCTGGCTGTGACTAATTTCTGTATTTCTCCTTCCAACTATGTCATATTATCTGCAGTTTGTCTATAATTTGAAAACTTATTCAACCTCTAACCCAACAGTCACTCAACACATCAAATTAGCCTTAGTAAATGAAACTAAGATTTGCGAATCTATTCAATTAATTTGGATTCCAGGTCATTCCTGAGTTGCTGGGAATGAAAAAGTAGATATCTTGCAAAATCGGACATTAATAAAAGTATTATTCTATACTCGATTACACCTGAAGACCTCATCCTCAATAAAAGAAACATTTTTAGTAATTATAATAACAACGAATGGAATAATAGTAAATATGCCTCTAACTTTTCGCACATGTCTTCTACCACGAAAATTCACCCCAATTATATTAATTCTGGCCTTGAAGAAGTGTGGCTAGCTAGAGTTAGAACTAGATCTTTTACGATAAATGATAAATTATGTAAATTTAGACTTTTATGCAACAGATAAATGCTCTTGTGAAGAAAGATAAACCATGGATCACATAATGCGATCGGGTCCTCGATATGATCAAGCAAGAAATTCTTTAAGAGATGAAACTTGATATCGGAGCTCTATCCTTCTCTTGGATCTTAGAGATTTGTCAACAAGTACTAAAAACAAAATTGACGCAACAATTTTTTTTAAAACAAATTAATACGCTCCAATTTTTTACTCGTTGGGTTGGGTTGGGTTGGATTGTGTCTGGCAGTTTTGGAGCTCTTTGCTAAAGTTGCTTATAGCTCACATTGAGGAGAGAAGACACACAAATAGTTGATTGATTGTTATCGTATTGACGGATTGATTCTTATTGTTGATTGTTCATGGCTGTATTTGATACAAAGTCACCGGATATAATTTAGCACTCAGCAGGCAGATTTCAGGGGATTAGAACATGGTTCCTCTTCTATAAGCAGTGACAAAAGTTCTTCAATGATGGATAAACACTAGATGACGTTTTTATGACGTAGTATTATTATGTCAAAATCTGTAAGTTTTTTTCATGAATTCGAATAAAGCTCGAGTTTTCACTTTTGGATTTTAGGAAAGTTCAAACATCAAAGAAAATTATAAAAGTACAATTCCCAAGGAATTACAGGGATCATTTCTCGGTTCATTATATAAAGGGCAAGATAATAGAATATGATCCATTGTTTCGGGCTTCCCACACAGACAACGGTCTGTGGGGGAAATGTGGAATCTGTATAGAACAGATTTTGTAGGATAGGTTCGGGTACGGACCCTAGATAACAATATATCTTCTAAACGAGATTGGGAATAGAGTAAGTGTTTTTTGCTTATGGGTATCATGTGTGAGAAATTGGAATCATATTTGCTATTTTCTCACTTGTTTAATCCCTTAAGCTGGAATGCTTTTTTAGTGTAATGTCCAAAATCTTTGGGAGATAGAGATTTCAGATAATAAGGGCTGAAAATTGCGGATGTTGCTAGAGAATCAACTATCTCATTTCCATGGATTTCCAAAAGTCCCGGGATCCATATTAATTGTATCTCTTGACAAGTTTGCACTGCTAATAAACTTTTTTCTTTGTTTTTTTGAACGATAACAGGAGATGTTTGATTGCAAGTAGATAAAAATTTGAGACACGAATATGAATCAGTGAGGATTATATATCTTTCTGCCTTTACACAAATTTTAGATACAGCAGTAAGCAAAGCCATTGCCTCTGCGGTAAATATTGAGTTTAGAGAGTTTATTTTACTTGATATCGATATATTGTGGTTTTAGAATTGAAAATTGCAATTCTCAGGTTTGAGCCTTGTTTTGAAGCGAAGGTAAAAATTATAACATAGTCTTGCCAAAGAGTATAATATTCATTAAAACTATTACAAATAATATCGTTGGTTATATTTTTCGACTGCAAAGGCAAGCCAGAGTATTTGATTATTACATTTGCTGGATTTTCTTCAATTCTATTCGGATGAATTAAAATTGGGATTTTTATTAATTGGTGTATTTGAATTCCTTGAGAAGAAAACCAGTCTTTTGCTCTCCAGAGGTTGGCCACTCTTCATGTGAGTGAATGAATTTTATTCCACCAAATAGCACAAGGAGATAGTTTCTATTTGTAAATGTTTCGTACATAGAATGTTAAGGATAGTATCTCATGCTTTGTTGGTAAAGGAAGAACTCCAGCTTTTTGAAGAAGAATTGGGATGAGTGTCTATTTAAGAAGCCCTGTAGTAATTCTCATAATGGTGTGATACGGAGTCTCTTGGATTCTTCGGTCTGATTTACTGGCAGTGACGAATACATGACATCCATAATCCAACCCACTGACAATTTAAGACTGGGTTATCTTCATTAGGTGAAATGTTCGTGCACCCCACCTATTGCTTGCAATTGCTTTCAGGGCATTCAACTTCTTTAGAGTGGCTTTTCTCCTGCCGGAAAGTCAAGTTATGTCAAAAATACACTCCTAAAATCCGTACATGCTGATTCCATCGAATAGGTGGCTGATTAATATATAAATTGAATTTAAGCTGTTTCCTCCTTGTAGAGAAATTAATGACGGAACATTTTTGAGGATCCACCATGAGTTTCCATTGTTGGCACCACTCCTGTATTTTGATAAGAGCATTTGTCACTTTGATTTTTTATTATATCTAAGAACTGTAATGTGAGAGAGCATTATTGAAAATTCCATGAATTTCCTCATTACATTTCAAGTTGTAACTTGTCTTTGTTTCTCCAGACGGCCTTTTCATTTGTCAATCATAGGCCATGTTTATCTTCATCGTTTTGATTTTCAATCATATTTTTAAAATCATCAATCTATCAATTTTGCTTTGGTTTCAAATGAAAACTCCATCTTAATTGACGCGAGTTATAACCCAATAAGAATAGAGTTATAAAGAAGTTTTTTTTGTCTTAACCTAACATTTAATTTTATGGGTGATAGCTGTAAATTATGAATTAGTTTTGTGATCAGAAAAATTTCATTTATCTTAAATCAACGAAAAGTACTGTCAGCAAATAATTTCACGTAAAGACTCGAATGGGCTCAACGTAACATATCTACCTAATCAAATATAAACATAAGATTTTTATAATGTCTAATAAAGTTGTGCAATGGCCCAAAATTATATTATTTGGCGATTCTTTGACTCAAGTTTGTTTTCTTAATTTAATGTAATGCTTTTATTTAACACACTATTGATATAAAAACGAAAGATATTTTAATGACTTGCTGATTTTGAAATAAAATGTGTTATTGCATTTTGCCGGTGCAAATCTCCCCGTGTTGACAATTTTGGGGACAATCTACAGAAAACAAAGAAATAGTTATTACTCCTGTTTTGGACATGCCAAGCTCGTTCGTCTACTCGGTTGATCTTAGCAGAGTCCACATCCTTGGCGCGAATGATTTTGGTTGGCAATAATTGTGTCCTGCACCAATCTTGATAAACTTACTTCGATACAATAGATATGGTAAACCAAAAATCATTTCTGAAAATTTGCTTAGCCTTTGCGCTAATTTTTCAGTTTTTCGCCATAAGTGTGGGCTCTCCTAGGATTTTACCTAAATTTGCGATATTGTCTATGAAAGTTTAAAAGAAATGATCAAAAAATTGTTTGGTTTATTTGGTAACAGGGAAATCTATGAAAATTACTAATGGAATCTGGTTTACTTATGATGTTCTTAAATTTTGATTCTTTTTCTATTATGGGTTCTTGATTTTTTTTTTTTTTCTTTTTTTTTATGCTAAGATGTCAGTAACAAAATGACTGCTATCTCGACATAAAATATAATATAAGAAAAAATTGAATGTTCTTTTCACAATTTTTATTATTAAGCATAAATGGTTTAAATCCCATATTTGGTAAATTAGTTATCAATTTTCATGTTTTTTATAATAAAAGAACTTTATAATTTATATCTTCCTTCAAAATTTCTCTCCATGATTGACAGCAAAATTTTACACTCGATTGGAGCTAATAACCAATGCGATGGTAGAATTATAGCCACAAATTTTTCTCCTCTTAATTTTCTTAATACATTATTCATATAATCTTAATGTAAATACATTTATCATTCCACATTTTCATAACTGGTGTAAGGTACACTAAATGTGTCAAAGTCCAAGTACTTATATCTTTGATGAGAATCCTTTTCTTCACATCAGAAGACTGCAGGGGATAAAGATGTTTAATACCACGGAGGAACTCTCAGAATGGGTCAGTTTTCCTGATGTCCCAGCAGCCACTCCTTCACATAAATTAAACAAAAAATGAGTTAAGTTTTGCAATGACTACGTAACACAATTTTTCCTAAAATCTTGCTTGATTAGGGCCTACATTCCTTCGATAGTATTAGTGTAGGTGCCGGTTTCAGGATTGACGAAAAAGTGTTAACTGATAAGTGCTGGAAACTTTCATGTTCTAAATAATTATAAGATTTTCAGTAATCTGAAGTAATGTGCCAGACATTATCTTCATTTTTCATTGCCTCCAGCAAAGTTTGGAAATTCTATTATTCACAACTCTAAAAAAACACCTTTCACTTTCTCTTTTAATGCCACCAAACATTCATTTACCAGGCACTTATTATCTCAGTTAAATTTTCTCTTTCATATTCATCATTTTCCTCAATCATACTAGGCTCTCCAATGATTTCACTATTTTTTAAACATACATTCACACACACACACACTTCTCTACAAAAATTAAACCACAGTTTTATTTGATTTCACATTCAATTCATTTAAAATCAGGTTCATTCTAGCCTTATACACCCATAAATGTGTAAATTATAAAATCTCAATCAAATTCGTATGATTTTTTTCAAACCACATGTACACCAACAGATCTAGGTTCAAACCACGCCTACAGATCTAGGACCATGTACCTCATTTACCCACCTTTATCTTGATTTACCCATTCATAGCCATCCCAGCTATCCTTTTGCTCCACCAAACACAAATCTTTCTCACAAATATACAAAGAACTAATTAAATCTTAATTTACTCACCAATCAATAATTTCTTACTTTTTTTCTCCAGTAAAAAAAAAATGCATATTAATTTTTTTTAGACTTTCTACTAAGTTGGAGGAAAGACAACAGAACAAATAACTAAAATAAATCATTGGTATGAAAATTCAATGATATTAACAATAGAACAATTTGGAAAAGCAATAAAACAGCAAATGGGAAGCATAAATCAACTTCAGGAACTACACCAAACCCTGTTTTGATGTTTATCACCACCAAAAAAATAATGGAGTGCCTTAAAATACAGTTTAAGAAATATTGAATTCATGTATATTCTATCTAATAAAGAGGATTGTTTTTTTTTCTCCATTTCACTTAATAAACTAGAAGTTGGGGGGGGGACAGCATATAATATCTGTAATAAAAAAGTTTTGATACAATCATTATATTTTCATCAAAATGTAAAGGATACAATAGGTTATATTTCTTTCTCCATTTGTTCATGCAATGCTAATCAGTTTGACATATAGGCTATGCTGTCTATAAATAATTTCTGTTAACTTTATGCTGTACTAGATGCAAATTGGTTACTCTTTATTTTATCAATTAATTTATTCTTCTACTGCAGGTATTTTATGTATAAGGAGGCAATTGTAATATCGATTCTGGTGAATAAATTTTTGTTCAAAAAAGGGTTGTAAAATAATAAAATCGATAATATTACAACTTTAGGTTTCTGTTAATAATGTCACATTAAAAAGTTTACTAATTTAATTCCTTAAAAATAATATTAAAAGCGTCAATTGGTTGGCATTGATATTTGAACAATCAAAATTTCTTTATAAAGGTCTATAACAACTACAGAAAATGCTCAAAGCATGATATTTCATCTTATTTTCTGTATCTTACTTCATGAAAACATATTGATACATAAAATATTTATTTACTTTTTCTGTATATTTTTAATATTTATATTGTTATATTGCAGCATAAATATTGAAAATGAAAATTTCAACTATCTCTTGAAAATTGCTAGTTTTCTTCATTTGAAAGTTCTTTCATTTTATCATATATGAAGTCTATAATGCCAAAAATTTTCAGATCCTGCAAATTTTGAATTTCAAAATTTTTCAAATCTAAAGTGACTGTTTTAAAATTTTTTTTATTTAGAGTCGTAAAATAATCCAGCTTAGTTTAATCTTTATTGTGAAAATTCTATCACTCACCCCTGCTACTCTTTTTGTTTAAAATAGATTCAGAAATGTTAGCTACAGTTAAAAGTTTTATCATTGATGTATTATCGTCATTATCTGCAAATTACTCCAATTTAGTCATTAAGTTGTTATTTGTAATTTGAAATTGCATGAGACATACCTTTGTCTAAAAACACATATGTTTATACTTGTCATTTAAATTTACAATCGCCATTTGGTCATTGTAAGTTTGAGGTTATCATTATATCCAAATTTTCTTTCTCTAAGAACAATAGTGGCATCTTCTCTACCAAATCTCTTTCTATATGACTTTATGTTAGTAAATAGTCATTTCAAGCTTCTCGATTTTATTATTGATGGAATTTTTAGTATGAAAGGAAAATAAAAAATATGTTGCTTCGAGTATAGGCTTACAATTTTTTTATATTTTCATTCTTCAATTCAATTAAAGTTGAAAGTTAATCTTGTATTTTAAAATTATGTAATTCATATTACAAACCTAGGTTTTTGTTAAACATGCCAAACAGTTTACTCTCTGTCCTTTCGATCAACAATTTGTGAGCTCAAATACCACCTTAGGCTTGGATGTTTACAGTAGTTCAGAATCCACTTTAAAAACTGTAGGTCCTAATCTAATTGGTTCACATGTGCAAAAAATGATTGTTGAGCGATAAACATTTTTCTTAAATATTAATTTAAGCTAGGCAATTAGGATCTTAAACCTCCCAACATTATAAATAATCACAAAATATCTTTATTATTTGTAATTTCTGACTCTCTCTCTCTCTATATATATATATATATGTATATTATGTTCCATATTCTTTTTTCTGAAACTTTTTATGAATATTTTGATCCTATTGTGAAAAATAATAATCGAAATTAAATTCTTAGTTGTATATTTGTTGCTTTTTACATAACTTGATCAATAGAAACATTTAAACTAAGTTCATGAACCTATTAATTTTCAAACCAAGTAGACATGGTAAGGTAAAATGCAGCTTTAATTGTTCCAAGAACATAAGGCATCAAAGATTAAAATCAAACTTTTGCCTCAAAGCTGAAAAAATATTTAACTGTTAAAGTGAATGGGTCTTCATAATTGAAATGTAAGAACCAAGTATAATATCCTCAGACTTGATTTATCACTCCCAGATGTATCATTTTACTTAAACCATGACATGTTTTGCATGCCCTAGTTGCTATTAGTGAATTTGGTGGATCTTTGACTGAATCAGGGTTTCAACTCCCTACCTTCCAATAAGGAGAACATCCTAACCAACAAGCTCATAGCTGTCTGCCTTTTATTCTAATATTAAATATAGTGATAGATATATAAACATTTTGATTAGGATACTGATTGAAGCTTCTAATTTGGCTTTGAAAATATATTTCGGTATAGACGAAAGATAAGGTCAACCATGAAAATTGTAAGGTAAAGGATAAAAAATTTTATTAAATTAAAATCACAAAAGTAAAATCAAATGAAACGGTTCACAGAAAAATGACCCAAATAGGACTTCTCAGTGTTATTTGAAACATTCCAAAGTTTAGTATATTTAATTTGACAAAAATTAACAAGCATTTGGCTTGGTTAAAAAGTATAGGAAGAAAATATTCATGTTAATTAAAAAGTATTTAAAACAGTTATAAACATTTTTAATAATATTTGTATTATTATAACTAACTTCTTAAATCAAATAATGTATGTAATATTTTCTATGTGATGATGATAAGAGCAATATATATATTCATTTTAATATTATTTGAATCTACTTTTTAGCATAGTTTTGATCCAGTAGATGGCAAATGGGGTACTTTATTGGCTGATAGGCTTCAAAGGTAATTTAACAAAAATATTTTCCATTGCTATAATTTTATATCTAATCCATCATCGTGTCTAAATTTAGAAATTACAAAACCTCACAATGAGTGGTGATTTCCCAGAAATTGATAAAAGCAATGCCATAAAAACATTTAAATTCTTATAAATAAACAGTGTTTGCACAACTCATTAAATATCCTGGAATTAGAAAAAAAATTTTTTTTAAAGGTTCTTGAAACTCCTGGATTTTTGACTTGACACCTTGAAAATCAAGAATTACTCCTGAAATTTTTACTTTTCTTTGATTCATTTATTTTTTTTATTGGAATTATCATAATTTTTTGAGTTTTTTGTTTAATATTTTAAAATTTTTAATAACTGTCTGAAAACCTAATTTAGTATTAACATGTAATGTTACCACTAGATGGTGGCATGATCAATATTAAATAATTGTATTCTTAACAGTTTACATTAAGATCTAGTTCAGCCACAATAACTTCATGGTGATCATGTTTAGTCATAACTAGATGTATTTAGATATATGTTTGTGAAATAATCACCAATAAGATTGTCATATGGTGCAGCTGATTTTAACTGATTATTTTTCTATTTGTTTCTTTTTTTAATATTGTATAAAATTCTCTGAATATTAATATTTAAATATTAAATTTTTGAGTTAAAATATATTTCCATACCTTCCTTATAGTGTTGATTTCTTGTCTCATGTTTCAGAATGTGATTCTATTTTTTTCATTTTTTTATCCTAGTGGAAATTTTCTTGTGTTTTGTGAGTGGACTCTATAAAAGCCATACTAAAATTAGCTTTACAATATTAAAAATATATATATATAAATTTGTAGAGAAGTTTAAAAAACTATTAGATTTAAGGACTGTGTCAATAAGAAGTTTGATCCTATAAAAGATAGGTTACATACTTTTTATATTTTGACTTATTCTAAAATTGCAAAATTATTGTCACTTATGATGAATAGTTAATTTGGTTTTACTATTTTCTCATAATCAATCATCTGTTGAATGTGGGTTTTCTATGAATCAAAATTTGATTTCAGAAAATTTAAATAATAAATCTATCACATGTATGGCTAAGTGTATCATTGATGATCACGTCCAAAACATAGGTGGTCTCAACAATATAAATTTGAGCAAAAACCTGCTTAATTTTGCTACTACTGCGTGGCAAAGATATAAATTATATTTAAATGAATTAAAACAGCAAAAAAAGATTTTTTAAAAAAAAGCGATTAGAGAAAGAAAGGGAAAAGAACTTCTTAAAGAAATTAATGAACAGAAAATCAAAAAGCAGCATTTGGAAGATGACATAAATGAACTTGAAAAATCTAAAATAGAGGAAGCTGAAAGAAAATGTAAATTAACATTAGTTGTAGAATCAGAAATAGGTCTCCGGGTTGCTTCAGGGAAACAACAGTTATAACTCAGTATTAATAATGTATTGAAAGCAAAAGCTTTAGGGGTGAAAAGTTATTGTTTTCTAATAGCAATATTTTGTATAAAGCCTGTGACTTAGTGGCAGCATTTCACAATTGCAAGGCTCAGGTCTGTGGTTTGATCCTTGGGCTGGGTAAGGTTGACTCAGCTTTGTATCTCTTTAGTGGATCTATAAACTGAGTACCAAGCATACTTGGGAACTAAACTGTGGAGGTTTCATGTTAGGTTGACCATTTAACTGGGACATATGCTTCACACCCCAGGGCTCTAGGTAATGGGAACAGGGATTGGCACTGTTGGCCTTGGCCCACATAGGCTATGATGCCATAGAGTTTAGAGTGTAATATTTTATATATATAAGTAACTAATAGATGTTAAAATTTACTGAATTAATAAAGAAATAAGAAAGTTTTGTATACGGATGTAAAATTTTATAATTTTAAAAGTTTGAAAATAAACTGAAGAAAAATTTAGAATTTGTTTTATTAAATAAGAATTGAAAACTTTCCTCCTGGAAACTTTATCTAATAGTTGTATTTGTTTAGTAAGTGTATTTATAATTTAAAAGAGGTTGTTATGCACATCTTGAAGATAAGGCTTGAAGATGTGCTTAAATATAGACTAAATAAAATAATAGGAATTTATTGAAGATGTTTAAAAACTCTAAAATTATGCCCTTTATTTTATACAATGTATAATCATTTATAAAAATAGTAATTATTTAAATAAAAAATCTGTTATAGTTGTGAATTCATTGGAAACTTTTCAAGTAATCATTAAATATTATTCTTACTTAAATGAATAATATTCTTATTTGTTTTTTTAAATATGTTTTTCTTTTATTTACTAATATAAATGAAAAATATTGCATCTTCATAATTATATGCTGATTTGGTTAAGAACACAATTGTTAAAATAAAAAAAAATTATTGCTCTTAGAAAATATTGATACCTCCTGGAAATCTAGTGAAATTTGATTCTTTTAAATTTGTATAAACCCAGTCTTTGTACAGATGACATATACCTTGTTATTCTGAATGCATTTACCCAATTTATAAATTATTGCCATCTATCAACATTTCTGTGTAACTAAAACTGCAAATTACAAATGAAAAGCAAGTTGCTCTGCAACTATCAATTAAGAATTCGAGAAAGACATTCAACACAAAATGGGTGTTCCTCTGTGCCCTGCATTATGGCAACTGAATAGAAGATGAATACAAGCCTCCTATTGGTCACTATAAACCATGCCCAATCTTCCCTTTCATCAAACATCAGTGCTGCAAAAATGTGAATCCTAAAAGAGCAATTAATCACTCTCCACCTTGTATTTTATTTTATTACTACAGAAAATCTCACAGATCCTTTTCTGTAATCTCAAAGTGTTGTGAGAGTGAAAACAAGTTATACAAGTGATGTATGTTTGGAACCTAAACTTTATTTTAGTTTTTGGTAGGATCACCCATGACATGAAAGCTGTGTTGGCAGATGAATGGCACTAGGATTATGGTGTTGCTAATAGGACTTTTGAGGAACTAGGCAAAATCTTGTATGTTTGTCTTCCTCATTTTCAAGGTGTTTATACAGGTGATGACCATGAAATTCTTTCCATTTCCAATGTCTCTTTATGAATAACTATAGGGGAAAGAAAAAAGAACAAAGATTGGTTGCTTTTTCTGATGTTAGTCAATAATTTGAAATGGTTCAGTGGGAACAGAACCCTGGCACAAAGAGCACCAGAAACTATCTTGCTCTTGGTAGAAGTGGAGTTGCCCACAGAGATCACAGTTGTGGGGAGCCATGATTTTTCACAAAAATTCAAAAGTGCAAATTAATCCAGTTGAAAAAGCAAAGAAGCAAATTGAGACTGCTCAGAAAGTGGGAGTTATCACAAGACCTAGATCTGAGGTTTTAACCTTTTCTGTCAATAATAAAAAATTGTTACAATTGTTTCTAAAATTTTTAGAGAATGTATATTCTTTAGCCATATACTTATTATTTTAAGTATATAGAAGTAATTTTTACTCCTAAAATAGGAGAATATAATTATGAAGATAAATATTTCATACCTATCAGCTTAACCCTTTCCTGCACATTACCCTTTAAAGTTGAAATATCAACAAAAAATTCGTAGGTTGTCTATTTAGGCCTATATGAGTATACAGTGAAAATTTTATAAAGATTGTGTGTACTATTTCGATTTTGTAGGTGTTCCATCGCATGGAACACCGCGCCGCAAAGAGTGTAAAGAGTAAGTATTGCAGTGAAGCCCATATGCTCATAACTGTTTTTGTGTATATGAATGAAAAAATGATGCATTACACCTGTGTAGCAGATTTAGCGTGGTCCAGGGTGCATCACAAAAAGGCCTGCTACTCTACTAAAAAAAAATATATAATAAATAAAATTATAAAATAAAGATTTCTGTACAATTTTTTATTTATCCAAATAAAGGTTTGGAGCTGCCTAGAGGAGAATGGTTGAGATAAATCATCACCATCATTTTCACTGGCATCCAACACAACATTATCTGACTTAGACTGATCAAGTAGTTTAGGAACATATTTCTCTGTATCACTATCACTATATATATGTTCTGATTAACTAATAGAGAGCAATTTTTTAAGCATTTTTATTGCTTCAGAAAGACTAAGACCTGTACGTGTCATTTATTTGCAATTAACAAATTAAAAAATTAACTAGAAATTAAAACTATATTTGAAAAAAGTAAACTAGAAATATATAATTTAAAAAATATATAAACACCATATTATAAAACAAATAG
Source organism: Latrodectus elegans (assembly GCA_030067965.1). Classification (NCBI taxonomy): domain Eukaryota; kingdom Metazoa; phylum Arthropoda; class Arachnida; order Araneae; family Theridiidae; genus Latrodectus; species Latrodectus elegans. The sequence goes on from CM057816.1 coordinate 88,500,539, forward strand.
CAGTGAAAAGAAGCATAAAAATAATGCTTCTCTAACTAGAAAGGATTCAAACTAACTGAAATATTCCTATACCAAACTGAAGCTTCCCAATTTAAGAGGTCAATAAGGGTGTAGAAATATTATCTATACAAGTAATCCTTCCTTGTACATTCCTTATCATTAATTTATTACACCCCAAAAGGGAGAAAAACAGTAAAAAATAAACAGCTGGTCCCCTCAGCATTGAGTTCAAGGCTAATTGCACTCTAAATCGCGGGAAGGAAAAGTGCTGTTGGGGCACAGTGTTCCAGGTGATAATTGGTCAATAAAATATATATAATCAAAATTTTTAGTTATTTTCTTTTAATAAATCACACAAAAGTATTCAATCAATTTAAAAATATGACATTTATAACAATACAAAGTATGTATGTGTTATAAATCTAAATCAATAACATAAACAATATGCATTTTAATCACAACTCAGGTTTCTAATTAATTGGTTAGTGGTGCCATCACATTAAGAACATCCAACGAAATATGATCAAGTACAAGGGAGTAACTGGGAAATAAAATTAAATCAATAGTGCAAATAACATCCATTTTTATGAAAACTTGCTTTCTAATTAACCCTTCATTGCCACAAACATTATTCTAGTTTTAATTATACAGTTCATCAAGAAATCTATATCTATATATATCTTAAATATTTATACACTAAATTTAATATATTAAATAGAATAAAACAAAGTAAAAATATTCATCCAATCCTTTTCCTACACCAAATAAAACTTAATTTCAAAAATAATATCCAAAAATATATATTTAATTTCAAAAATAAATTTTAAAAATATAAATTTCAAATTCAGTTCTTTATCATCCATATACATTTCACTAGCTATACAAAAATATAAAAATTTAAATTTTTAAAATTTATTCACTTTGAAAATAAAACTTCATTTTTTGATATCTCAAATATTTTGATCATAAATGTAAAAAACACATACTAAAAACTCAAGTGGTTATTAAACCTCCAAACAAATTTTGCACATATCAGGTTATGTCATTAAATTGCAAGAATCCATTTTGATTTAGTAATCTACACAGGTTTGGCACCCATATCAGCTCCCAAGATTATTATCGTTATTTGAAGCTATGCATTGTTTTTTTTTTATTTTTGTATAAAGTTATAAGAATTTTTTTTAATATTTATTATCTTTAACAGATTTTATTTTGAAAAATTTAAAAAAAAAATCTCTACAAAATCGCAGTATATATTAAATAGTTTTAATTCATGGATATATTTAAGCTTCACACAATTTCTTTTACCTGCATATAATAAATCTTGTTTTGTTATATATAAGACAAATACAAATGTAATTCTTGTTCTTTTCAGAGTTTGTGATGTTGTTACTAGAGGATTTTCTGGATATAATAGTAGATATTGTCGATTAATCCTTCCTCATATTTTTTCTCCTGAAAATATTTCCAATATATGTGCATTTATCATTCTTTTGGGAAGCAATGATAGCTCAGGAACTCCTGGAAGTGAAACTGTTCCTTTATCTGAATATCAGGATAATTTAGAAGGAATGATAAATTATTTACAAGTAAATAATATTTTTATTTTCAAAATTGTATTTATAAAAATTGAAGACTAATTACTTTTGAATTAAAACAGCTTGATTTTATCAAACAAACATAACTATTGTATAATAAATACTACCAATAAGAAATAAATTTATGACTTGTAACTATACCAAATAATATAATAATTTTTATATATAGTTTTTTTCCCTCTTTAAACAAAAATATGTTATAATAAATTATAAAACAAAATATACTGTACTGCTAAACATTATTTTAAGATCAGAATTTTAAAACTTTTATTATTTATTTATAATACATAAAAAACAGGTACTTTTTTTTTTTTTACACAGAAATGTGAATTTATGTTTCAGGATATAAGTGAGTTGACAAGTATAAAAAATTATTTTTTGATTTTTATTCTTATTGATTTTTATATTTGAGTTATTCCAGTATCATAATAATTAGTTCTGGTGAGGCAAACTGATGTGACTATCAAGACTTGCTATGAAATGTGATTATACGAGTTATATGACTATTTTGAAAGCCTCTTTTATAAATGAATTTTTTTCATGTAGTTTTTAGTGGAGTAACTAGATTACTATGTTGATATAGAGAATATATGCATATTTAATATTAATATAGAATAACATTCCTCTATTGATCTGGGTAAAAAGGAATCTGGTGTGTTTTGATTTTGTCATTTAATCTTAATATTCATGATTTAAAGCAAATTTTAGCAAAATTTTAAAAAAATGATATAATTTAATTTTAAAAATACCATTATTGAAAATATCACTGTGGTAATAAACATTAGGACAATTAATTAATAAAATAAAGCAAAATTTATAAAATGAATGGCAAACAAACGTATAAATTTTTACAAAACTGAAATATTTTAAAGAGTAAATATTCTTATTGCTTACTGCAGCGACAATGTTTCTTCAGCAATCCACTTACTATGTCGAACTCATAATTTAAGTATTTGAAAAAATTCTGAAAAAATACATTCATAATGGGTAATTATGGCTAGAGTAGCCACATTTTTTAATTTTCCAGAAGGTTAATAGTTTCAAAAATTGTTGTATATCCAAAAGACTTTCATTATCAATGTAAAGTACATCATTCATTCTAAAAGCTGGTATTTTGTTATTCATGTTGTTTTAACGATCAATCAACAGCTACATGAATGAAAAAGTTTTCTTCTTTTTACGTATGCATCTTCTTTTTATAAAATGTTCACCTGTGTATCATTTTTTGGTATAAGACCACCACATATTTTAATAGAAGAAAATGGGAAATTTAATATTTTCCCTTCCAATTTTAGTCGTGTTAAATTTAGAAAAAAAAAAAAAAATGCATATTTTATTCATCAATTTCAAAACGTTCATTGTAATATTTAATTAAATGAAATTATTTTGATATTTTTATTTGTCTAGTGAGATTCTAGTGTTGGTGTTGTGACATTCATTCATTATTTTTATAAAATTCTTGGAGATTACCAGAATCCAGAATTTTACTTTACTATTATTAATTTGTTTCCTTATATTTTTTATTTGGAATATTTATATTTCATTTGAGTATTTTATTGCATTTTTTGTGTTTTATTACAATTGCTCTAATTACTTGTTACTAAACAAAGCACCATGATTATTATGGATTGAATTTAATCAGTTTTTTAAGATTATTATAAGAGTAGTTTATTTATTAGATAGATATTTTATAATAAGTTTATTGCTTATTTTTTTATAAGTGATTTAACAATGAAGAAAAGATATGTATTCAAATCGAATGTATGAAATATAATTATCAAATGAAATCATATTTCAGAATTATCATTTAATCCACATGAAATTCTATTCTAGCTTTTATTTTACATGAAATTTTAGTTTTATGAAAGTACTTTATGAAAAATAGTTTTTTTATGTAATATAAAATTTTTATGTTCCATTGTATGAATGAAAATAAGAATGCATTTAATGAAGTAAGACAAATGAATAATGAAATGAACATATTTTATTCTAGTTTTTAGTGTTTTCTTTTTTTTATCACAGTCAAGTGTGAGTTCAAGAATGGGGGGGGGGAGGATTTATTCATCTGTATGATTTTACATTTTTATGATTTGGATTTAACTATTTTCGGTTAGTTCAAAAAATTTTATCGACATACTCTTGTTTTTCCATTTTACAGGGAATTGGACTTTCAAAACAAAAAATAATTATAATGACTCCACCACCATATTGTGATGCAAAGTATAAAGAATATTGCAAGAAAATTGGTAAGTATAAAAGTTACTTATAAATATGCATATATATAAAATAAATTATTATATACTTTCAAAAAAAGTAAAATGCAAATATTTTAAATTTCACTAAAAAATTAATTTAAAATTGTTTTTAAACACATCATAAAAAATATGCATGTATAGATGTACTTTTTCAGAACAAACGTGAAATTAATTTCTGCTAAAATTCATGTTATTTGACATTAACTTTTAAAAAAAAGTAAATAAAAGTTTTATAAATAATATTTTTGCATCCAAATTCCATTTAATAACATGATATTTATTAAAGCAAAATTACATATAAAAGATTGCCTCTTTTTTGTTTTAGTGGAATATCCTATTTTCATGAGTTTATCAGCATATACAAGTTTTTTAGATGAATTGGTTACTGAATAATTAGCATTTTGGTCTTTAGTTAAACAGTTCACAGGTTCAATTCCAACTTCAAATAATTAGTAATGATCTTCAATTCAACAAATAGCTTGTGAGTTCAATTCCCACCTAGATGGTGGATGTTTTGAGTGTAATATTTGGTGGATGTTTTGAGTGTAATATTTCTGTACTTAATAAGTTCGTGATTTTTTTAAAAACTTTTAAATAAATTTTGCAAAGAAATTGCAACAACTATAGTTAATATGATTTAGCAATTAAAAATGAGCTATATGAGAAATGTAATTTCTATTCTAGAAATTATGCAGTTGTTTATAAGATCTTACCATGGATAATAAATAGATATGTATTTTAGTATTAATTTAGCCTTAAAATTGCATGGATTTTCAGCTGATGGAAAGTATTGAATGAAATAATGTTTTCTTACATATTTTGTCACCCTGATATTGTATATTTTTAGGAAATATATACAAAATTGTATTCAAAGATCAACAAAGTATTTTAAAGAAAGCTATATAACATTCTAAAAATTAATTTAATTTTGGATATTTTAATGTAATAAGCATGCAAAATAATTTTATCAAAACTGTTAAAACTTAAAAAAAAGTTAATGCAACTATTATAGCAGTATAATGAATACCAAAATAGAACTTAAAAGTGTATCAAAGAAAAAAAAATATTTTTAATTAAAATTTTGTTTTTGTTGGGCTTATATTAATTTGTGTTCGAAATCATTGAAGTTAGTTCAACACCTGCACAAAAAAGAGAAGAACAATAAATTACACAGAATAGAAAATTATTTTTAGCTTACCAAATTTTTATTGCTTAAAAAAGTACTGAGGTTGTAAAAGCACTGCTCTGATTTTTTATGTGGAAATCAAATCTGCAAATTTAAAAGTAAGAGTAATACCAAAGGTTAATTTATCATAGAAAAATACATTAGTTCAGGACTTTTATTAATTCAATGTTTGTGTGTACTGCATTTCTTTCTTAATTCCTGAAACCTTATGTAAATTTAATTGCAACTTACTTCTGTCTGTTATTAGCAAAAATATGCACAGTATAAATTTCTTTCCCAAAAGATGATTGGGTGATATTTGAACACCCTTTACATTTTTCTGATTATGTATTTGGTTCAGTTTGATCCAAATGTATCCATTAGAAAAAAAAATAGCTGAAAAATTATGGGTTATCATTAAAAATGTTCATTATTTTAGGGGGAGAGGTGTCTTTAAAATAAAATTAAATGTTTGAAAATAAAAGTTAATATTAAAATATACAAAATTTTTTTTCAAACTATGGTGTTTTAATGCTTTGTGTCAAAAGTATTAAACAATCATGATTTCTACCAGTTTGAAATGTAAAAACTAAGAGTGAATTGTGATTAAAAAATGCTATGTGATAAAAACATAGTTTAATGAGTTCACTATAAAAGTAGTATGATGAAATCAGATATTCACAAGTGACAAAAACTTGTACAGTTATAATTATAAAGAAAAGTAAAGGCTGTCTAAAGTTATAAAAATGACAAATAAGGTGCGAATGAGCTTTTTCAAAAGGTAATATCTCAAGGAGTTATAAGGTTTACAATAAATAAAAATTTCACAAAAAGTATGGATAATTTAAGAAAAAAAATTAATTTGCCTATTTTCATTTATTTAAGCTAAAATTGACTATCAAAGCATTCCAATGCTTCTTTAAGTTTATTATTCATGATTAATTTTTCTCATTTAAAAATTTTTGTAACTAGACTTATTGTTAGTAAAAAATGAATTTTGTTAAAACTTAATTTTTTACTATCTTTTTCCTCCCAATAGTTTCAGGTTTTGTGTATGGAAAATTATTAAATTGGAAAATAAATAATTAAACTTCCGATTTAATAATTTTGCATTTTGCTTTTAACATAAGATATTACTTATCATGCATTACTAATATTTCAGTTTACATACCTGTTAAATTTAGTAAATCTAAGTGTTAACACTATTTTTCTTTATATGGTTTTAAATCTGATTATCTAAAAAAATTGTCCTTTTTGCACTTGTTCCATGTAAATTCTCTTTTCAAATCTTATTATAATTTAAGTATAACACATGTCAATATCAATAGATTTTAAATATTAAAAAGTTCTATATTTTTATACTGTGTCAGTTGTTGTTGCACTAGTATGCTTATCTGTACCTTGCCCTGAGGGTGGAGTCTCCGTGATTTTGAATCAGGGAACAAGCAGAAGATTCCCAATACTTATCTTGCCACACTTAAAGGTATCGTAATTTTGTAGGACATTGTGCCCATGTCCAGTTTTAACATGCTACAGCTGCCATTAGTAAACACCATGGATCTTTGGTTAAGCCATGACTCAATCTCACTACCTTTCGATGATGAGAACAACACCCTAACAAACCAGGCCACAGTGGTCTCATACTGTGCAAGTATCAGTGATTCTCAAAAAATAAAATCATGATTTAAAATTCCACATTATTTATTTTTCATGAAAAAAATTATCAAAGGTATTTCAACTGCAATATTTGAAACTTTTTGCTGTATTTGTATACTCTATATTTATTTTCACAGGATTTGTACAATTTTTGTAAACATCTTAAAACTACAGAATGATATTGAATAATTTCTGGAAATTTTTTATTTCTTCTTTAAACAATTATTTCTGTTACAAAATATAGTCAATTAAGTTACCTTTTCATCCTCTTTTGAAATTCAAGTGAAATTATCCCAAAATAATTGTACAATTTGTTATCTTAAATATAAGAAAGCCTTGTGAAAAATATACGATGAAATGTATATGTGAAGCTATAAATAAAAATTTTACGGTAGAAAATTTAAAAAAAAATTAATTGATAATGAGCAAGCATTCCATTGGTTCACATTTGAAGTGTAAGATGCACCAGCAATGTAATTAATACAAAATCATTGGTTCTGATCTCTATGCATGCAGAAATATGAGCTTTATTTAGGTGAACAAAAACAAGGGTAGGGGTTAATTTAATAATCGGGAGTGAGAGAGTATCCGTTTGAGTACTAGCCACTCTAGTGAGTTTTGCTTATTTAAATCAAACTCAAAATAAAAAAGAAGTGATTAGAAAAAGGCTTGAAGAATTAAAATACTGAATGACAAAAATCAAATTACTAGCAACTTAGCATTCATTAATAAGTTAAACTAGCTCCAAAAAAGCGAAGCCGAGCTGGCAGCCGAATGGTTAGCGCTCTTGCTGTCGGTTCAATCGTTTGTGGGTTTGAATTCCACTTCAAACTGTAGATGCCAGTCTAATTAGCCCTCGTGTGGAAAAAATGACCATTGAGCAACAAAGAAACCAAAATTAGAAAAGCAAAATTTATTACTTATTATTAGTAAATTAAAATAAAACAATTTACTAAATATTGAAGTTAACAGATAAGTTCAAAATAAAGAATATATAATGGCTGATTACCTTTAAAAATTTAGAATAAAAAGTGCAAAATTTTTATTAAATTAGTATTGATAAGATAAAAGAAAAAAAATTTTTAAATTGAAATTTTATCTTGTCATTAAAATTTTTGTCATCAGTTTTTTATTTATATATTTCTAATTTTAACATCATTTCTATACAGCTTTTAAATACACAATAAATTGGTAGAAAGAAATTTTGTAAAAACATTTAAAAATACTAAAACTTCTGTTATTATATGCATAATAAATGTAAAGAATTTAGAATACTTTAACTGTAATCTAATTTAGTGCTTATAAATTCATAAGTTTAAAATAAATATTTATATTAGTTTTTAGAAATATTTTTGAAATGAATTTTAGAAATATTCTTTCATTTGAAAATACAATGTGTATATATATATTTTTAGAAAAAGCTACACATACAAAATTTTGCAATTTAATTCTTATAAGTATAAAAATAAATTACAGTAATTTTACACCATATAAAAAGTAAGAAAAATGTTTGTATATTACATTACATATAAAACTTTCTAAAAATATTTAATATTGAAACTTTGTTTCGAAGAATAAAATTTTTCAAACTAGAAAATTTTTCCTCATTACGTTAATATTGTGCTGTGCATTTCGTTTTGTAATAAACTGGATTTTGTATTTTATTATGGAAAAATTAAGCAAAAGCATTCACGGATTACAAGATTTTGTTTGAATCATAAGTTTATTTTATTATTAAATAATAATGATGCATTCTGAAAATACAATATTTCTTGAGTGTTACACATCATTATACCTTTTTTTATTATTTGTACTGATGGTGGTGAGGAATTCTGATCACATGTTATTTCCTTTTTTTACTTTTTGATTAGGAATTGTATTATTATTTAACATACCTTTTAAGGAAAATTAGCAAAATTTCATTTGTAATTCAATAAAATTTAAAGAAATTAAATAGTTTTTCATGAACATAAACTCATTTCAGGCCGGGAGTATATTTTAAGAGATTTGAAGACTGTAGCTCAGTATGCTGATGCATGTGTAAATGTGGCTCACCATTCCGAGGTTGAAGTAGTGAATTTGTTTAAAGAAATGATGAAATCTGAAGTAAGATCATTAGTAATTTTAAGGTGAAATTTTATTTTTTGAATAAAGTGATAAATTCTATACTTTTACATTGCACTTCACACTGTCTTCATGCACTATTCATAGAAATCTGAATTACTTTCTACATTTTTATAAAAATCAAATAGAATTTAAATGAAAATAAAGATATCTTTGAAGCTTTAACATATCTCTTATTTTAGCTACACTCAAAACAGAATTAAGCAATAATGTAAAATACACTCACATGAATCCTTGAGATTATATCCTTATTTTCATAATCATTTCAATTTAGAAAATACAAATATGACAAAAATAGAGATATCTCAATGATTTTTTTAAAAGAATGGTTAAAAATTGTTACAAATACCATTGCAGAATAGCGGAGCTACACCAGATACATGAGCCCATACATTCTCAAAAAATCCAGAAAAGAGGGGGGGGTGTTTAAGGAGCTTGTTCATCAAGAATTGATTGCGTTCAAGTAAATGTTGAGGACTAGCCTTGTTATAGTGGCACTTTTTACAGATAGGGTAGGTAAGCTCATGGTAAAGCTGAAGGGGCAGCTTCTGTTGATACAAGATCTGGAGAATCAGTGGTAGAAAGTTGAAAATTATTTGATGTATAATAAAAACCATATCATTTTTGAATGAGCATCAATTTTATTGAATCAAATGATGTTTTGTCACTTGATTTGAATGTTTCTTCCTTACACATACTCCATAAAAATTGTAAAGATAAAATGGGTAATTCTGAAATTTTATTTTTGTGATATTTTAAATTGATTTTGCAGCAATTTTTTTCATTTCTTCAATTTTAAATGCTTTTTTAATTCATTATTCAGTTTGTAATAAAATGATGGAATAAGTCTTTAACCTGAAAAACAACTAAATATTAGCAAATCAGAAGAAAAATTCGATTTTGAAATCAATAAAATTTATGATCAATTTATTTTCTACTCATTGCGAATTAGATTAAGTAATCTGCTTCTATTACTTTTAATTGAATTTGAATAATTTAAAATTAATTTATAACATAGTGCATAATTTGTATTTTTATAAACATTTGCATCAATTTTACATAGAATGATACTTAAAATAATATTTAAATGTTTTAAAACTAATTATCAAATTTTTCAAGCAAAATGTTTCATTTGATTTTGCAAGAAATTGAGTTAAGTTCAGGGTTAAAAGTCATCTTAATTTCACACCAACATTGCTTTACCTAAAGACTTGTCAGTTTCCATCTTACTGTATATTTGAGTGAATTTACTTTAAATTGAACAAAATGGAAGGTCGTGTGTTTTAATGCAAATATTTATTCATAGTTCTCCTCTCCCCTAAAAACAGTCTCTGTCATTAATTTCTTTGCAAATACAAATCAGTTTTTTAATTACATATAAAGCCATAATTTTATTATTTTGATTCTTTAATTTTCATTTAGAACTTTTAATATACGAAATAAGTTAAGAATGATTTTTCACTCTATATTATATAATCTACAATCACTAGACAGGATAAATTTAGCTTGCATTATACATGTGCTTTATAATTATCCTTTTTACTAAGTGAATTAGAATAGCATATTTATCATAAAACATTTAACATAGAAAATTATGTAAATATTTCAAGTTTTTAAAATTAATATAAAAAAATCATTGATCACTAAAAATAAAAAAAAACTATAAAGGTATATAATTACTGAAACATTTTTCATGTCTTTAAGTGCTTACAGGATTCTTTTTTGTTTTACAGGATTGGTCAGAGTACCTTGTTGATGGTCTTCACTTCAGTAAATTTGGCTCTCAATTAGTATTTAGATTACTTTGGCCTTCTATAGAAAGAAGAGTTGATGTAAATAATATGATATTTCCATATTGGAAAGATTTTAATGTTAATGATTACTCTAAAGCTTAATGAATACAAATTTCCATTTATTTAAAAATAAATATATGTAAAAGAAATGCACAAAGAAGTTTCATGTTTGACTAGAAAAGTAATACAATAATATGAATACATATAATTTATCACATAATTAGTATGCAGTCAATATGAACAGTTTGAAATTTTGGAGCAATAAACTATCAATATCAACATGCAATGGAAGAGATGGTTATTTATATTTGATTTTTAACATTTAAAATTAGGAATACAAAAATTTAATCCATAAAACATTAACATAAACTAGACAAGCTATACTAATCTGCTATATTTTACAACCCCTTGTATGTTTATTTATCTTTCAAATCCAAAGACGATTTACATATCATTCATAACTCAATTAAAGAAGTTAATTGTCAGCAAATATTTTAAATAATCAAAATCTATTACAAAATGTTGACAGCATATTAGTGCTTAACATAAATATTAGATGAATAATTAAAAAAAAAAATGAGTGTTTACAGTAAATATGGATAAGATTTTTTCAAGAAAAAGTGGAAAATATTGGGCAATACAAGGTATAAAATATTACTTTTCCATTTAAAAATATCTATACTATAAAAAAATACTTAATGAAAAATTGGGTTAAAAATTTTATATTTATAATATAAAAATTTAAAACAATTTTTAAATTATGCATAATATGCAGTATCAATTATTTAAAATATATTTTGTTTTTGAAATTAGACATTAATATAGCACACACAGTTACTTTTTTTCATTGAACTAGAAAACACAATAATTCAATTTTCAAGAAAACTACATGTACATATTGAATAGATTTCTTTGAGTAGTATCAAATTTTAAAACTTAAATTTCAAGTGATAAAAGGTAAAATTTTATGTATTAATTACAATTACATCAATTTTTAATGTAAATTAAGCAAATTGAAAATGGTTGTTTTCGAATATTAAGGACAGTTAATTTTTATTTAGCCATTTCAGTTGAATATGTGATTTTCAAGTGACTAACAACAGAATATTAGTAATTACACAAGAAATTTCTAAATTTTCTATTGATTCACTTATGTTTCATAGCAATTTAAAATTATATTGTTTTCATATGTTAGAATTAAAAAGTTTAGAAACCACTTTAATATTTTAAAATAACTATATATATATATATATATGCCTTTTTTTTTTTTGAAATATACTATATATATATATATATATATATATATATATATATATATATAGTATATTTCAAAAAAAAAAAAAGTAAAATCAAAACACAAGGTTGACTGGATCAAAGATTACATTAACATAAAAAAAGAAAATTAGAAAAAGCAAATAAAGTAAGAAATTAAATGTTATGTTATTAATGTTAATGTTTGTTGAATTTAGCAGAAAAATATAGAAAATTCTATTGTAAAATATGAAATAAATGGTTTAAAAAAATTACTCTTACAGTGTTAAAGTAAATGCAGCATATAATTATAATAGAATGTGTATTTCAAATTGAATTCAAAACATGAATAAAACATTTTATTATACAATTTTTAAAATTACATTCTGAAATATAGCTTATGGATGGCATAAACAATTTTTAATGCAGGTACATCAATACAATTGACCAAAGCAGTATTCCATTTTGCAGCATCTAAAAGAAAATAAACAATTTGAAATTCCAAAATAATAACTATTATAACAATTCTAAACAATAACAGTAAACACACAATGTGCTGATTAGTGAATGTATTCATTAAGTTTTCACATAGATTTCTTTAATATTATTATCAAGAAAAATATTTAAGATCAGGAGGTAAAAATGTATCAGTTTGCATAGAACATTAATTTCAAATATTAAACTAAATTACAATATCTATATTTTAGAATTTTAAACATAAGAGCAAAAAACTGAGAAATTATTGACTCAGTCATTATATAAATTATGGTATTAAGTTAATTCTACATTTTTTATGCAAATAATAGATAAAAATTTTTCCACACAGAAATTTTGTATGAAAAAATGCCCTTTTTCTTTTATAAGCAGCGTTTTGAGTTTTTCAATTACAAGATAAACAGAATACTGCAATGAAATTTGAATTCTGGTATTATTTCAACAAATAAATACTAATACTTAACTTTGTAATAGTTATTAATATTGGTAACATTCAACTCATTAGAATAAAATACATTTCACATAAATTCATGACATTAAGATGATTGATTTGAAATTTTTGAATTCATAGTACTCTTATTTAATACTCTCTTAATTTTAAATTGAGAACACATGATGCATTTAGATTCAAGGAGTACTTACAGACGGAAATAAATTCTACTTTGTGAACTTCGAAGAACACTCAAGAAACATGCCTACAATTATTGATTTATGTAAAGTTGTCATATCAGATTTACTAAACGGTCATCCTTGGCGCCTTTTTTGGTGGACATTTTTGCTGGAAATCCGACAAATTAGTATTTTCGCAACCCTATTTGTCATTAATTTCTCATGAATATTTACTGATTTAAATTCATTAATAAAAAAATTTATGGATAATTCAACATATCAACTTTATTATTTTACCATTGATGTTTAAAATCTATAAATCTGCGTTTTTTGTTAATTTTGTAAAATTAGTTGAGCATATTGTTAGATACCAACAATGTATGAAAAGTTTGTCACTATATTTCAGCCAGTTATCCTCGTGCCGTTTTCCCCGATCGGAAATTCCTCATACGGTCACCTTTGGCGACTTTTTTAAAATTTCGCCAACGGTGACCGTACGGTAAAAATTTAGCAAGTTGTCTATCATGTAAAACATTTGGAACTTTTGTATATTATGGTTGGTTGGTAGCTGTTCTGAGACTTTTAGCAGCTCCGGCTTTTGTCTCTATTATTCTAGGAACATTTATTTCAAAATCTGTTGATGCTTAAAATGAATTTAATAAATGTTTTCAGTTTTTTTTTTTTTTGGGGGTCGATGTGATGATTTCGATCAACTGTTTGTTATTTGCGCTTGTAGTTTTAAACTATGCAAAAATTGTTTGCGGTTCTGTTAACATCTGGGGCAATGTGCAAGATTGTATGTTCTGCATTATCAACTGCATAGCATGAACTGAATCTGCCAGATTGAACCTGCAAAGCACGGCAGGAGTCGGCAGCATTCCAGCTAGGCTGTCTCCAACCTTCAGGTAATATTTACTGTTTATTGAATATTTTATCTTGAGTTGTATCAGTAAAAGTCTTCAATAGTAATCCACTCTATATCAACATTATCGTTTGTGACCGTTTTAACTAGTTAATTAGCTTTTTCATTTATTATAATATCTTTGTGGGCTGGAACCCAAATAATTTGAAGTTCTTTGAAGAATTTTGAGGCCTGCCATATTTTGTGTTTTAATCTTAATATTATACTTGCTGATTTTTGGTTACATTTCATCAGTGCCATTAGGACAGATTTAATGTTTATATATTATATTACTTCTTTCGTAAATGATTAATTCATCTATAGCTTGACAGATCGCCATTGCTTCCGCAGAAATGATCGAATTTATATTGTTAACTATGTATCCAAACGATCCTTTTTCAGACCATCCAGGAATAGAGGTTATATCTTCTTTTTTAGATGCATCTGTGGCTATTATGCTAGTTTGGTCTGGTAGTCTGTTGTCAAAATCGTTAAAAAATTTAATAATTTCTTGGTTGGCGAGAGATTTATCTTGGAAATCGTATCTATCAACATGGATGGAGAAATTGTTTGGAGAGTGAATTTGTGGGTACTTAAACTGAATAAACATGATGGGATATTTTAATGTTTTCTTCCTCTATTGTTTTCACTAGGGGTATGTGATATCTCTTTTCAACTGTATTGCAGCTGTTTTGGATGATATTTTTGAGAGGTGATTGTTGTTCTAATGAGATATGTTTTAGCCAAAATCTGCTTGATATTTTCCTAAATTCAGATTCTATTGTGCCAATATTTGCAATCTTTCGCAGGAGGACATTAGGAGTGAATTTAGGTAATCCTAGTGCATTCTTAATGCCGATGTTTGTATTGTTTCTAAAGGTTTTGTGACTGAATGGTTTGTTAAGCTAAAAATATCGCTAGCGTGATGTAGAATACTGCAGATAGATGATTTTGCCAACTGGATTAGGTGATGCGATCTTGCTCCATAATTTTTATTAGAGAGTGTTTTTAAAAATGGTTATTCTTTTAGCTGCTTTATATTTTAAGTATGTTATGAACGGCCAGAAGTTTCCATTTTTTGTAAATATTATTCCTAAGAATTTTAGACCGTTGATCTAGAGTTTGATGGGTCTCTAGCCTTCCGGCCATTTACCCTCTATTCCTAAAGAAAATACTCATAACATGATTGGTAAATTATTAATTTACATAATGATTAAGTGATGCATAAGTATTTTATGAACATAAAGGAAGTGCTCCCAAAATAGTAGTACTTTGCATGGCTAGTAAGTATGAGGGAAGTCTTAAGTAAAAGCTTAGGTTAATTTAATTATCAAATCAAAATGTGATGAAACAGGAATAAAATACAAAAATATGGAAAAAATAGAAGCATGACAATAGAAAAAGGATTTTTGAGTAATACAAAAAGGCACAATAAAAATAAGAGCAGAAATATTCTAGAATAAAATAAAGTTTTATTTTATTTATTTTTTTAAATTTTTTATTATATATAAAAGAAAATGAATAAAAGTTAGGATTACAAAATCAATAGGATACACAGTAGGTTAAAAAAAAATTACAAACAGGAAAGTTTATTTACAAAAATGAGAGTATTTGTAGGTGATTGGCCAGGGTTGTTTGTGAGTGGTTTGATCCGTAGAACTGAACTTGGTCTGTGAAAATTTTGAATCTCGTATGGGGAGTAATTTTCAATTTTGATAATTTCTGTATTGTCAGTTTTATAGAGGCTGTCATAAAACCGAAAGGCGAGATATTTGATTTATCTCTCAAGCGATAATATACCCAGTAGAGAGTTCCTGAAGTAGTATTCCGCTTGAGAGATCATCCTTAAAATTTTGCTTTGTTGTGCCTCTAATATATTAAAATTTGTTTGAGCAGCACCGCCCCAGATTGGAGTAGCATATGTGATAATTGGACGAAGATAGGCTTTATAGATAATGATTTTGTTGGAAAGGGAGAGTTTGGAGTTATACGCAATTAGGGGGTAGAGAAGTGATTTTGCTGCAATGAATTTACTTTTAATTTTTTCAATGTGGAATTTCCACGTTAGTTTTTATCAATAGTCAGACCAAGGTAGTCTACCTTATTTTTCGACGGAATTTCTATTCCACCCAGTTTGATTTGGGGAGGGTGGGTTATTTTTCTAGAGAAGAATACTGCCTATGATTTATTAACATTTAACTTGATCTTCCACAACTTTAACCACTCCTCTATGGCCGTAAGGTGCTCGGTTAGATTTTCATATATGTTAAATAAATTAGAACTCGTGGGGAGAATAGCAGTGTCGTCCGCAAACAGGCAAAGCATAGTTTTGGGGTGCTTGGGGATGTCATTGATAAATATGTTAAATAAGAAGGGACCCAGCAGGGATCCTTGGGGGACGCCTACAAGAATGGGTTTATCCTCAGAATACTTGTTGTCTAGCCTTACGGAGAAAGTTCTATTTGATAAATAATTTTGAATTAGTTTGATAAGATATGATGGGAATTTGTAAGAAATAAGTTTGAAAATCAGCCTATTTTGCCAAACTCTGTCGAATGCTTTTTCTATGTCTAGAAAAATACCCCCAGTTGACTTTTTCCAAGTGATACCTTTAGATATTTTCTCGACTGCTCTTAACAGTTGGTGGGTTGTCGACAGCTGTTTCCTGAATCCAAATTGAGCAGGTATAATAATTTTGTGGCGAGATTCGAATTCATTTAGTTTTACTAGTATGATTTTTTCGGCAACTTTGGCCATGGTTGGCAAGAGGGAAATTGGCCTGTAGCTTTCTGGGTTGTTTTTACACTTTCCCGGCTTGTATATCGGTACTATAACCGCTTTCTTCCACGAGTTTGGGAAGTAACCAAGTGACAAGATGTCATTAATAATGGTCTTAAAAAGCAGATCACCTTAATTGGGATCTGCTTCATTATTTTGTTAGTCACTTGATCATGACCAGGGCTTTTTTTTGTTTTTCAAGTTTTTAATGATGTTCTCCACCTCTGAGGCGGGGATTTCAGGACTAGATTGGGGAAAACTGTTTTGTAAATATGTGGAGACCACATCATCAATCATGATATCATTGCCAGAGTTAGTAATGTTATTGGGAATAAATTGTTTTTCAAGTGAGTTGATTTATAAGTGGGGGGAAGAGTTCCTTTTTCTTTTTTCTATTATTAACGGCTCTCCAAAAGGACCCGTCCTCAAAATTAAGATTGGTGATGTATTCTTTCCAAGAATTTTGAGTGTGATTAGTGATTTCACTTTGAATTCTCCTTTTAAGGGAGTTAATTTGATTTTTAACAATAGGGGATTTATTTCTATTAATTTGTTTCCTGAGTTTGTTTCTTTTTTTAATCATATTGATAATCTTAGCTGGGAAAGTTGGAATTTGGTTATAAGATTTATTTATTTTACTTCTGTTAAGTGAGTTTTTAATGACTTCTGTTAAATTAGTAACTTTATTTTCAAGTTCAATGGAATTTGCTGATGGTTGGAAAAAATTATTAGGAATAGAATTGTTAACTTCATTGCGAAATTTATTCCAGTTGAAGTAGGATTTTAAGTTTTTGTTGTTTTGTGCTTTTGACTGAGTGTAGTAAATAAAAGCCGGGTAGTGGTCAAATGGAAGTTCCTCAATGGTTTCTATTTTTGTTGGAGGTTGGATCCCCCTGGAGAGCATTAAGTCAATGAAATTACTGAACGTACGGCCATAGTGAGTTGGGTAGTCAGGCCTAAGAATATCAAGTTCAGAATTTTGAGTTAAGGAGTGGAGCACCCTTCCAGGGGTATTATTGTAAGCACAGCCCCAGCTATTAAGAATTTTAGAGTGTCTTTCCATTCAATTTTTTCATTATTGTATTGTATTGACCAATCAGGATTTTCCCTACACCCGGACAAGTTTACTGCTGAACACTTTTGATAAGCTATCTGTAGTTTCCAGTAATTGCTCCATTTTTCTATGTTATACAAAGTTTCTTGCAGTTTTTTCTTAATTATTTCCAATTTTTCATCTATACAGTAAATGAGTATGTCGTCTGCGTATGTTAAATGTTTAACTCCTTGAGGGATTGTTTCATGGAAATCTGATCATGAAGATTGTATATATATATATATATATATATATATATATATATATATATATATATATATATATATATATATATATATATATAATGGGAGATAACACACTACCTTGTGAAACTCCTTTTGTTGACTGAACTGATTGTGAACATGTATTTCTCCATCTTACTTTTAGCCTTTTATCTTGTAGAAAATTATTAATCCATTTGGCAGTTTTTTCCTGTTATTCCCAGCTGCAGGCATTTGTATATTAATCCATCAATGCACACGGAGTCATATGCAGATTTTATATCCAATGATATTGCAATGATGAATCTCTTTTGGGCTTTTGCTTGATGCAGATCATAGTGAAAAAGTTGTATTGCAGTTTGACTGTCTCGGAAAGGCATGAACCCTAGATGACGTTCTTCTATCTTTTGATTAGAAATTAGGAAATTTGTAATTCTATAGGACAGTATTTTTTCAAATATTTTAGCAGGAACAGAGTTTAGAGATATAGGTCTGTATGAATTTAATGTGAATTGTGATTTGTTTGGTTTTGGGATTGGTATTATAATAGACGATTTCCAACTGTCAGGAATAGAGCATTGGTCAAATATCTCAAAAATTTTAAGTATCTGGCATGCTTTCACTTCATTTAGGGATTTAAATATTTTTGCAGAAATTTTGTCTTCTCCTGATGTGGATATTCTAGTTTTCTTAATCACTAAATTGAGCTCGTTGATTGTACATTTTTTTATTTAAAGTCGTATCCTCTCGTTCAGAGTAGTCTATTCGTATTGGCTCTTGGTATATCTTGTTATTGAAGTGCATTGCGAAAGCTTCACTTTGAGATTTTCGTGAATGTAGTTCTTGGTTATTAAATTTATTAGGTTAGAATTTTGGATATCTCTGTATCGACGATTCACTGAGTTAAATATGCGGAAAAGTAGGTACGGGTCTTGCTGCTTCTTGCAGACACCATCCCAATATTTGGTTTTAGAGGATTTTATGATGCGTCTTAATTTTGCAGAAAATTTTTTATACAAAATCCAATTCTTGTTTTTTTAAGGTATTTCTCGCTTTCTTTAAATACACTTTTTTTAGAAATGAAAATTTACTACATAAATTATTCCACCATGGAGGGTACTGCTTTTCAGGTATTTTCTGCTCATGGCTGGTGTCTTCTATGGATTTAACTGCAATATTCTGGAAATTGTCATATGAGCTGTTGGTTTCGCTACTCAACTCTTCGTTTATTTGATTGATGATTTTGTTCCATTTCTGTATCCTGTACACTCTTGGGGTTTGATCTGGGGTAAGAACGTCTATGACTATAGGGAATGGTCACTGAAAAATGAATCTTCTTCTATTGTTATATGGCATTGTGGAAATAAGTTAGAAGTTAAAAAATGATAGATCTATAATTGAAACTTTTCCTGCAGGAGAAATATGTGTCGGAGTAGATAGGTTCAGGATGCATAGATCGTGCTAGTTGATCCAGTCGGCCAATTTTTGTCTCTCATGAGTGCTAGTTTCCCCGCCCCATAAGTCATGTTTGATATTGAAGTCTCCTAAAATTAATCATTTTAATGTGTTATATATTTTTGTATGTCTTGATATTCATTATGTTCAATTTTTCCTTTGGGTGAATATATATTTAATATGTTGATAGTGTCGTTCCTATTAGTGATTTTCCCTATCACTACTTCTGCTCCACTGCTGCTATATATGTTCATATAAATTACTTTTGATGATGATGATTCTGTCACTGCAATCATTAGGCCACCTCCACTTCTATTTTCTCTGTCTTTTCTAACGATGATTTTTTTCTTTAGATTAAATAAGTCTCTGGGTATAAGGAAAGTTTCTTGTATAACTAATACATCTGCGGATGGTTCTAACTTAAATATGTCTATTTTGTTGGCAACGCTCCTCGCATTCCACTGTACAATTTTCATTTTGAAGAAGTGTTTATAAACTGAAGATTTATAGCACTTATATAGAACTGATATAAGAATTTTTTATTTGAAATCCCATCAAATATGAAAATATAATTAAATGGGATAAAAGTAGGTAACTCTAATCATCCGACAGAGTAATCTGAGAGATCAATCTCTCTCCCTCTCTGTTTCATATTGCTGGTAGTCCATCTGGTCTGATTTTGAGGATTTGGGATTTTTTATTATCTTTGATTTTTTTCTTTCAGGAGAGATTGGTACGGTCAATTTAGAAATTGTTTCATTCATTTTATTTACTGTGAAGTCTAATGATTTTTTAAACCAATTACAAATTTTAGTTGTTGTTCTATGATCTTTTCGATTGAGGTTATCAATTTATGGGCCAATTTATCAAAGATCCCTTGCATCGATTCTATATCTGGACTGGCTTTAAGCATGGGAACTTTCTTTGCGTATGAAGTGTTTTTGTTTGCGAATCACCTTCTGGCTTCGCTTTGTGTCAAATTATTTTCTGCCTTAAATTTGAGTATTTCTTTTGCCCTGGTTGGGCACTCGTTATAATCGGCTCTATGTGAGCCTGTACAATTGGAGCATCTCATTTGGTTTAAGCATATTTCTCCATGTTTTTTGTCTCCGCAGTGTACGCACAATACTTCCTAAGGGCATTTGTTAGAGTTATGAGTGAATTTAGAACACTTACCACATTGGCGAGGTCTGTCGATGAATAGCTCCACTCTGTGGTTAGTAAAGAACAGTTTTATTTCTTTTGGTATCTTTATTCCCAGAATAGATACCAGAACTGGAGACACTTCATGGTTTTTCTTATTGAATCTTCTTAATTCTAAAATTGGGATTACATTTTCAGCGCGTGATTAATGAACTGAACATATTTTACATTAGTTTTTATTATTTTTTTCTACAGTCAAGTGTCAGGTCGAGAGTGTGGGGGGGGGGGGGATTTTTTAGTCTGTATGATTTCACATTTTTGTGATTTGGATTTAGCAATTTTCGGTAGTACAAAAAAGTCTATTGAAATGCTTTTGTTTTTCCATTTTATAGAGAATTGGACTTTCAAATGAAAAAAAATTTTCAATAACTCTACCGCCAAATTGTAATGAAAAATATAAAGAATATTGTGATAAAAATTGGTAGAATATTGTGAAAAAAAGTATAAAGGTTATGTATACATATGAAAGTGTGTAAAATATATACATTAAAAAAGTTAAATTCTAAATATTTTAAATTTCACTAAAACTTTAATTTAAAACTGTTTGTAAACACACAATAAAAAATATGCATGTTTAGATGTACTTTTTAAGAACATGAAATTAATTTTTGCTAAGACTTATGTTATTTGACATTAATTTTTAAAAAAGTAACTAAAAGTTTTAAAGACGAAATTTTTACATCCAAATTTTATTTAATAACGAATCATATTTATTGAAGCAAAATTACATATAAAAGAGATTGCCTCATTTTTTGTTTTAGTGGAATATCATATTTTCATGGAGTTTATCAGCATATACAAGTTTTTTAGATGAACTGGTAACTGAATGATTAGCATTCAGGTCTTTAGTTGAACACAGTTCACAGGTACAATGCTAACTTCAAATAATTATATACAGTGTAATGATCTTCAATTCAACAAACAGTTAGTGAGTTCAATTCCCACCTAGGTGGTGGATGTTTTGAGTGTAATACATCTATACATAATATGCAGTTTGTAAATTCATGATTTTTTAAAACTTTTAAATAAATTTTGTAAAGAAATATGCAACAACTACAATTATGATGATTAGCAATTAAAAACGAGCTATATGAGAAATGTACTATAATATTAATTTAACCTTAAAATTGCATGGATTTTCAGCTAATGGAAAGTATTGAATGAAGTAGTGTTTTCTTACATATTTTGTCACCATGATATTGTATATTTTTAGGAAATATATAAAAATGAATTTATTTTTGGATGTTTTGAAGTAATGAGCAAGCAAAATAATTTTATCAGGACTGCAAAGACTTTAAAAAACACAAATTTCTGACAAAAATTTAATACAACTCTTATAGCAATATAATGAACACCAAAATAGAGCTTAAAAGAGAGTATCAAAGAAAAAATATATTTTGAATTTAAATTTTATTTTTGTTGTTGGGTTTACATTAATTTGTGTTCACAATCACTGAAGTTAGTTAAACACTTGCACAAAAGAACAATAAACTACCCAAATAGAAAATCATTTTTAGATTGCCAAATTTTTATTGCTTAAAAAAGTACTGAGGTTGCAAAAGCACTGCTCTGATTTTTTATGTGGAAATCAAATCTGCAATTTTAAAAGTAAGAGTAATACCAAAGGTTAATTTATCGTAGATATTGAAAAATACATTAGTTCAGGACTTTTATTAATTCGATGTTTGTGTGTACTGCATTTCTTTCTTAATACCTGAAACCTCGTGTAAATATGATTGTAACTTACATCTGTCTCTTATTAGAAAAAATAAGCACAATATAAATTTCTTTTCCAAAAGATAATTGGGTGATATTTGAACACCCTTTATATTTTGTTGATCCTGTATTTGATTCAGTTTGAAGTAAATATATCCATTAGAAAAAAATAGCCAAAAAATTATGGGGTATTGTTAAAACTGTTCATTATTTTGGGAAAGTTGTCTAAAATAAAATTAAAAATTTAAAAATAAAAGTCAATATTAAAATATACAAAAAAAACTTTTTTGAAACTATGTTTTAATATTTTGTGTCAAAAATGTTAATTTACTGAAATGACAAATGAGATGGGAATGGCACCAGCAATGTAATTAGTACAGAATAATTGGTTTTGATCTTGGTACATGCAAAAAACTTAAGCTTTATTTAGGTGAACAAAAAAAAAAAAAAAAAAAAGATAGCATATCAAAGTTTTGCTTAATGAAATCGCATTCAAAATAGTAATAATAAAAAAAAATGATTAGAAAAAGTCTTGAAAAATGAATAATATAGATTGAGAAGGAAACAAATTACTAGCAAATTAACATTCCTTATTAAGTTGAACATTATTCTTCAGCTTCAAAGAAACAAAAATTATTAAGTTTATTAATAAATTAAAATAAAAAATTAAAAAATAAATTAACAAATAATTTTGAAATGAAGAATATGTAAGGGCTGATTACCTTTAAAAATTGAAAATTAACAATACAAAATTCTTATTTTTTATTAAATAGTAATGATTAAATAAAAGAAAAATTTCTTAAACTGAAATTTCATTTTGTCATTAAAATTTTTTATCACCAGTTTTTTATTTAGATATTCCAAATTTTAACATTTCTATACAGCTTTTAAATAAACAAATTCATAGAAAGAATATAAAAATACTAAAACTTCTGCTATTATATGCAATCTTTTAATAATTAATATAAAGAATTTAGAATACTTAAACTGTAATCTAATTTAGTGCTTATGAATTCATAAATTTAGAATTAATATTTATATTAGTTTTTAGAAATATTTATGGAATGAATTTTAAAAATTTCTTTCATTTGAAAATACAATGTGTATATATATTTTTAGGAACATTAAGTGATTCAAAAAAATTCTTTCAGTCTTGGGAGAACTTAAAAATCTATTAGAACCTAGTATTCAGTTTAAATATCGGTACTGAAATATTATATACAACTACACTATAAACTCTTTGAAAGCCACTAAAACTTTAAAAGCTATGAGTGAATATTAAAGTGATTAGAGATTTATATTTATGTTAATTAAGCTACATGTTCATAATCTTACAATTTAATTTTCTCATAAGTATAAAAATACTGTAAGTTTACAAATTTACTTAGTAGTAACAGTAATTTTACACAATAGAAAAAAGTATGAAAAACCTAACTATATTTACATATTACATAACATATAAAACTTTCTGAAAATATTTATTATTCAAACTTTGTTTCAAAGTATCAAATATTTCAAACAGGAAACTTTTTCATTACCTTGATATTAAGCTGTGCATTTCGTTTTGTAATGAACTGGATTTTGTATTTTATAATGAAAAAAGTAAGCAAAAGCATTCAATGATTACAAGATTTTGTTTGAATCAAAAGTTTATTTTATAATTAAATAATAATGATGATGCATTCTGAAAATACAATATTTCTTGAGTGTTACACATCATAACCTTTTTTTATTATTTGTACTGATGGTGGTGAGGAATTCTGATCACATGTTATTTCCTTTTTTCAATTTTTGATTAGGAATTGTATTATTATATAACATACCTTTTAAGGAAAATTAGCAAAATTTCATTTGTAATTCAATAAAATTTAAATAAATAGTTTGTCTTGAACATAAACTCATTTCAGGTCGGGAGTATATTTTAAGAGATTTGTAGACTGTAGCTCAGTATGCTGATGCATGTGTAAATGTGGCTCATCATTTTGAGATTGAAGTAGTGAATTTGTTTCAAGAAATGATGAAATCTGACGTAAAATCATTAGTAATTTCAAGGTGAAATCTTATTTTTTGAATAAAGTGATAAATTCTATACTTTTATATTGCACTTAAGTCTTCATGCACTATTCAGAGAAATCTGAATTATTTTCTACGTTTTTATGCAAATCAAATAAAAATAGTGCAGAATTTGAATGAAAATCAAGATATCTTTGAAGCTCTAACATATCTCTTATTTTAGCTACACTCGAAACAGAATTAAGCAATAATGTAAAATACACTCTCATGAACTCCTGAGATTATATTCTTATTTTCATAATCATTTCAATGTAGAAAAAAATTAATATGACAAAAATAGAGAAATCTCAATGATCTTTTTAAACAGAATGATTGAAATATTGTTTTGTCACTTGAGTTGAATGTTTCTTCCTTATACATACTCTATAAAAATTCTATAGACAAATTTTGTAATTTTATTTTTTGCTATGCTTTAAATTGATTTTGTAGCAGTTTTTTTTTCTTCAATTTTAAATGATATTGTACTTAATTATTCAATTTGCAATAAAAGATCAGCAAATCAGCAAGCAAATCAGAAGAAAAATTGCGATTTTGAAATCAATAAAATTTATGATCAATTTATTTTCTACTCATAGCGAATTAGATTAAGTAATCTGCTTCTATTACTTTTTCATTGAATGAATAATTTTAAATTAATTTATAACATAGTGCATAATTTGTATAGTTATAAACATTTGCATTAATTTTACGTAGAATGTTACTTAAAATAATATTTAAGTGTCTTAAAACTAATAATCAAATTTGTCAAGCAAAATTTTTTATTTGATTTTGCAAGAAATTTAGTAAGTTCAGGGTTAAAAGTCATCTTAATTTAACACCAACATTGCTTTACCTAAACACTTGTCAATTTCCATCTTACTATATATATGATTGAATTACTTTAAATTGAACAAAATGGAAGATCAGGTGTTAATACAAAAATTAATTCATAGTTTCCCTCTCTCCTGAATAAACTTTCTGCTCATCTTTGCAAACACAAATCAGTTTGTTAATTACATATAAAGCTATAATTTAATTATTTTGATTTTATTTAATTTTCATTTAGAACTTTTAATATACAAAATACGTTAAGAATAATTCTTCACTTTATATTATAAACTACATGCACTGAACAGGATAAATTCAGCTTATTTATATAAGTGAAATGTTTATAAATATTTAATGTATGCCACTTGATGCATTTCATTTAGTAAACATTGACCGTAATTATCCTTTTACTATGAGAATTAGGATAGTATATTTATCATAAAACATTTAACTTAGAAATTGATGCAGAATATTTAATTTTTTTTTTGTGATCAATGATTTTTTTAAATTAATTTCAAAATAGATATAATTACTGAAAAATATTTTGTGACTTTAAGTGTTTACAGGATTCTTTTTTTTATTTTACAGGATTGGTCAGAGTACCTTATTGATGGTCTTCACTTCAGTAAATTAGGCTCTAGATTACTTTGGCCTTCTATAGAAAGAAGATTTAATGTAAATAATTAGATTTTTCCACATTGGAAAAATTTTAATGATTACTCAAGAACTTAATGAATACAAATTTGTATTTATTTAAAAATAATATGTAAAAGAAATGCACAAAGAAGTTTTATGTTTGACTAGAAAAATAATACAAGAATATAAATACATATAACTAATCACATAATTAGTATGCAGTCAATGTGAACAGTTTAAAATTTTAGAACAATAAACTATTAATATGAACATGAAATGGAAGAACTGGTTATTTATATTTGATTTCTAACATTTAAAATTGGGATTACAAAACTTTAATAAGGAAAACATTAGCATAAACTAGACAAGCTATATTAATCTGCTATCTTTCACAACCTTGTAAGTTTATTTATCCTTCAAATCCAATGATTTATGTATCATCCATAGCTCATTTAAAGGAGTAGATTGTTAGCAAATATTTTAAATAATCAAAATCTGTTACAAAATGTTGAAAGCATATTAGTATTTAACATAAATATTAAATGAATAATTAAAACAAAAATAAAAGTTTACAGTAAATACACATCAATTATTTTTTTCAAAAAAGTGGAAAATATATGGCAAGTTATCGTTACAAGGTATTGTGCTAACAATGTGAAACATTTTGTACAACAAAACCTTTTCTAACTAAATTTATTATATGAAATAAAGAGTAGGATCCTTAAAGGGGTCTTTTTGTTGTCGATACCTGTATGCTAACCAGATACTTGCAACCTGAAAGTTACAAAAACAAAATTTGTAAAAATTATATTTTATTTAACAGTTTAAAACATGCCATGATTTATGTATCATCCATAGATTAGATATCATCTAACTTTTTATTCATAAAGATTTTTATATGAATAAAAAGTTAGACTCTAGATCTATTTTATCATGACAGTCACATTTAAAATGGTAACTTTTCAATATCAGTAAAGCTGAAGTTAAACTAATTAAAGAAACAGTTATAAAATGAGAAAAACAATAATTAACTAATTAATTCTTCTTGGTAAGATAATAAAAAAAATTTCATTAAAAACTACATGCATTATAAAATGCATACATTCTTGCAGCAATTATTGGAACATTTGTGTTTAAAATATTAATTATTCAAATAATTCTGTTTTCTATTTGAATGAAAAGGCAATGTGTAAGTCATGAACATAGGAAAAATAGGTTGGTCATGAACATAGGATCTTCATTGGTGCATCATTTTTTTAATACTCTTTAATAAAATTTAATAATATACATCTTCTGTTTAGTCAAAATTAGTATTAAGTATTTGTAACACTATAGTTTGCAAGAAAGCATAATTTCATTATATATATATATATAATGGATTTATTAATATATTTCATATCTATGTGGACTAGTTCTTTTACATCTCAAATTGTTAGACATATTGCATAGACAAAAATTGTCAGTTTCTCTTATTATTTTATTTATTATAAAATTAAAATTTAAGAATTGTATAAAACAGAAACTTTATAAAATTTCTTCCTTAAACATATAGTAAACTTACAGTAAAAATAAGGAATTAAGAATAGATGTATTTTTTAAAAAATAATTCCAAACTTTTTATTCGTTTTCTATTTACAGAATTTTTAAAATTCTTTTTGTCTTGGATAAAATTATCTATCATATGAAGGCTGCTTGGATACACATTATTTAATATAGAAGGATAATACCAGGTTATTTTGAAGAATTTCCTCAAGAGTCCAGGAAAAACTATTGTTTTTATCATACCCCTATTGTGGCTATATAAAATACTATACTATATTTAGTGTCTATTAAATACTTACAGTTCTGCAATCAACTTATGTGTTAATCAAATATTATTTCCATCTTTCAAAGAATCCCTTTTAAAATCAATTTCACAAAGAACAAATATGGGAAGTGTGCAAAACCAAAAGACTTTCTGAGGTTTCAAGTTTTCTGTCAATAAAATTGAAGAATGGTGCAACCTATCTAATTAGAAACTCATATTAAAATAGGTAAGAACCCGATGCGTGATAATCCACCAAAATTTTGAGATGACTAATCTGTTTGGTTTGTTACTTTACAATCAATTTTTGCATACAAAGGTTAATTAGATTGGGATCTTAAGTTTAAAGTGTATTCCAAACCACTACAAACATCTCTGAGCAAAATGGGCCTTGAATGCAAAATCTGTTGAACTGAAGGTCAGAGTGCTAACTACTCAACTGCACGCTTGCCTCAAGAATGAACCAGATGTAATAAGCCTTGATCTTTTAATGTTATGATTATGAAGGCTTAAAATAGTTTTCCAAAATGTATGAAATTGGTACTTTAAATTAGACACTTTTACTAGGAATCCTGACATCTTGCTTAAGGAGTATCAGCTTGGGATGTCATTAGGGACTCACTTTACGAGAGAGAGAGAGATATTTCATGAAACGGATTTTAGAATTTAAGATAGAAATTGCTGATTACTGATACCATAAGGAAATTCAACTGCAATACCTATTAGGATTTGAGCCAAATTCCTTCAGAAGCCAAACAAATAATTCAGTATAATAAAAATAGAGCCGAATAGCCAATTATTTCTGTCAATTAGCAAGTCCTAGTAAGAACTATGAATTGCCTAATATCAAGGATTTGGACTTGTATATAATGATACTACTCTCAACAATGTGAATAACAATCAGTGATAGCAATACTTGAGGATAAATTAGAAAAAGAGTTATTATTCTACAATTTGCAGAGAAAAACAACAATATTTTTATTTGCAATGACAATTATTGATCTCAATTTCTATTAACATTATGGATTGTCTTAAATTAACTATTATAGTCAATAGATTTTGGCTATTCTTAGCAAAAAGGTAAATGAAAATAATTCAAAATAATGATGCTGATATTACTTTCTAGCATCTTGAATGTTCAATGAAACTAAATGCTTAGGAGTTACATCTTATATAAGCTGCATTAAATAAAAAGCTTTTATTACTAATTGTATCATGATTATTTTATCTTCTCTTTAAACTTACTTAAATCATGATACTAATTGTATCATGATTTAAGTAAATTTACTTAAGAGGGGCAAGCTTTCATACTTATAACAAAGATTAAAGGAAAAACACAATGCAAAGTCTTCACTATTAAATGAATTTAATGAGATTATAAGTACAACGTGTTCTGCTCAACTGGAAAATTGACAACATTTGTTTAGTTTTATATCCAGGACACAATATTTTTGAAGCAAGACTTATATACGCACATTAATTTGGTTAAAATTATTTGCTAAAACATTTCTACATTTCAAGAAGAATTAATTCAAGAAAACTTGGAGAAAAATCCATCTTTATTTTTACAAGCTACTCTGCAACTCTACATGGCTGTTAATTTTTCATAGAACAACAATTATTTATTCAGGTTACAGTTAAAAGTCACAAATCACAGTTTCCAATATTATTATAGAAAACAAAATTCAGAGAAAATAAAACAAACGATAATAATTCATATTTTAGTGTTTAAAATATAGTTTACAATTAATAATACAATTACATATATTTATTTATTTTAGTTAAAAATATTATTCCAATTTATACTAATTTTAAGAAATATATTATAGCTAGGCTCATACTGCCACCTGGTATTAGAAAGATACTTGCCTAACATTACTCCCCACCAGTAACTTAGTTCTGATACAAAGAAAACATGGTAGGGTACTAGAGAGTTTCATTAAATATTGATAGAAAAAATGAGAGAAATTAACATGATTTAGGTGTACTAAATAATTACATGAAATTCACAGAATATTGATCATAAAACTTAAAATAAATCTCTTATGGATTCATGTAGTAAATGATAAATAATAAAATTTTAGCTCATTATACACAAATCTTAATCTTGAAATCGTACAGGTAGCTTAATTGCTCTACCACAGCGACTATTTGCTGTTTGTTTATTATCTTTAGTCACTACATGAGGAGTTTGTGGATGAGAGTTTTCAGTTCTTTTATCATACATTGACGTTTTATGCATATTATCATTATTGATATTTGTATTCAACAAATAGGCAGGCTTAAGTCTGTCGATTGAGATTTTGACTTCCTTTCCTTTAATTAACCCACACAAATATTTCTCATATCTCTGTAAAACCTGGAAATGGACCATCATAGGTAGGCTCAAGGGTTTTTTACTCTGTCTATTCTCACGAATCGTGTGAAGTGGAGTTAAGGTCTTTATGGACAAAGATAGTCTGCTTTGTAGTTTGCTGGACTTTGATTGGTTTCAAACTGTCCATATATCCCTGAAGCCTGCTTGCAAATGTATCAGGTTCAATCTTGAAATTGGGAGCATCAAAAACTCACCTGGAAGTCGGATGTTTGTCCCATAAACCATTTGTGCTATAGAATGGTTTGTATCTTCCCTTATGTGCTGATCTCAATCCCAAAAAGCACTGTTGGTAAAACATCAGTCCATTTTACATTATTATGAGCTTTGATAGCTGCCTTCAGTGTTCTGTGGAAGCGTTCAATTTTCCATTGCACTGAGGGTGGTAGAGGTTGTGTGACAAACTTTAGTTTCACATATAATAGCTAGATTATGGAATAATTCACATTCAAACTGCCTCCCTTGGTCTGTAATTACTTTACTTGGTACTCCAAATCTACAGATCCAGTTTGTATAAAAAGCTTTACTCACTGTTTCCGCAGTAATGTCTGCAGCAAAGGGATGGCTTCCATCCAACAAGTGAACCTATCAATGCAAGTTAAGCAATACATGTGACCATTTTGATGGTGGGAGTGGTCCAATGATATCAATGTGTATAACACTAAATCTAACATCTGGTTCTTCAAATTGTAGAAAATTTTGATTTGGTGTGCCTAATCACTTTAGCTTTTTGACAATTTATACATGCATGTGCCCATTCCTTTGCTTGCTTGTTAATTCCTGGCCAGGTGAACCTGGCAGTCATCTGTGACAGTAGATTTTATGCCAGGGTGTGATAGACCATGGATTTGGTTGAAAATTATCTTCGAAACTTATGAGGAATATATGGGTAATTTTATTCTGTGACACATCACACCATAAAGTTTTCCCAGATGCAAGGACATATGGTTTAAAATGCAAAGAAGTATTATTAGACTGCAATTCTTTAAATTCACTATCAGTACACTGTTCATGAGCTATTTGCTCAAAGTCAATTGGAGAAACTGCTTCAATTCTGGATAAAGCATCAGCCACAATATTGTCTTTACCACTAACATGTTTGATGTCTGTGCTGAATTGAGATATGTATTGGAGTTAGCGTAGCTGTCTGGAGAAGCTTTTTCATTTTCTGCTTAAATGCAAATGTTAAAGGCTTGTGATCAGTCAGGATAACAAATTCTCTGCCTTCCAACATATACTTAAAATGTTTCACAGATATACACCCAACAGTTCACGATCGTATGTACTGTAAGCTTTTTGGGTTTCATTTAACTTCTTGGAATAAAAAGCTATAGGTTTCCAGCTTCCATCTTCATATTGTTGTAGCACTGAGCCTACAGCCCAATCTGAAGCATCTGTATATAAGGAAAGTGGAAGTCAGGTGTTGGAAAACTCAGGAGTGCAGCATCAGCTAGATCTCTTTTACATTTTCAAATTGATTCTTGGCATCTTCTGTCCAAGGAACTGGTCTTTATCTTTCTTTTCACCCCTTTTAGCATTTCATGTAGTAGTGCTTGTGTTTTGCAGCATCCTTCAAATACCTGCGATAAAAGTTCAACATGCCTAGAAATGTCCATAGGTCAGAGCAAAGTTTTAGGTAATTTGTAATCCAAGATTACTTGTACTTTAGCAGGAAGGGTTTTGATCCTTTAGCCGTAATAAGGTATCCCAAAAATTCTATTTGGTCAACACCCATTATGGATTTAGCTACATTATTAATATGAAGACCATAAGTATTTAACCTTTCAAAAACTAACTTGAGATGCTCTTTATGTTCCTTTTTTGATGAAGAGGCCACTAACACATCATCTAAATATGCAAATACAAAGTTCAAGCCCTGAAACACCTCATTTATAAATCTTTGAAATGTCGATGGGGCATTTCTTAGGCCAAAACTCATGACATTAAATTCATATAAGCCAAATGGTGTAGTGATAGCAGTTTTGGCTTATCTTCTTCTCATAATAGGTATTTGATAATACGGCTTTAATAAGGTCAATTTTAGAAAATAACCTTATTTTGTAAGATCAAGTTGAAATCTTCAATTAGTGGAAGTGGATAGCGATCAGGAACAGTTTGCTCATTTAATCTGCGATAATCACCACAGGGCGTAGTGTGCCATCTCTTTTGTTTACAAGATGGAGAGGACTAGCCCACTGAGATTTAGATGGTCGAATTATACCATTATTCAGCATAAATTGAAATTCTTTGCTTGGCTAATGATAACTTTGCAGGATCTGGTTGTCGTGCGTGAATAAACTGATTGGCCTTTGGTATTTATGTAGTGTTGGGCTATGTTTGACAGAAGTACTCAAAATATTGGGTTTTGTGATGTCTGGATATAATTTCAGAAGATCACAAAATTCTGAAGTCTTGATTAAAAGTGCTAATGCAATATTCATTATTTATGGACATTATATCACTATTGTGAATAAATTGGTAATGCCATAAATTAATTTTCTGTTATGAATATCAATTAGCAGGTTAAATTTATTTAAAAGTCAGCACCAATAATACCTTTACTTACTTTGGCGACAATAAAGGCCACTGGAATTGGCGTCGCAGTCCTAGGTCAAGAGTTAAAGTTCGAAATCAAAGGTTGGGATCTCTGTGCCATTAGCTGCATACAATGAATAAGAACAAGGTTTTTCTGCTTTTAAATTTGCAGGGATTAATGACACATCTGCACCACTATCTACAAGAAATATTAAACCAGTTTTTTTATCCTTGACAAATAATCGGAAATTGCGGCAATCGGGAACAACTGCAGCAGGACATGCTGCTGATTCTACTGCTGGTTTCTGTTTTCCGATTCCTTCCAACCACAAGGTTCTTTACATTTTTCAGGAAAACACTTCTTTCCAAACTTGAAATGGTAATAGCAGTATTTACCATTTGGATTGAACCGTGTCTTGGACCTGTTGCGACTCAAACTGCGATTTCGACTGGAACTACGGTTTGGCGATCGGGAGCTATGAGAAGTCATAGTAAGCTATCTGAAGCTCTAAAGAAGCTATCTTTTTGAAAAGCTCCTCCACAGGCACAGTAATTTTATTAACACTGACACACTCCGTTCGTGGGTGCATCTCCAAAATTTTGTCCACCATGGTAGCTAATTTTTCCAAGTCTTCTTCACTGACTATTGTACGTTTTTCACCATATCGGGCATTTTCAAACCAAAGAGTTCGTAGCACTTTGTCCGATATATTGTCACTATCGCCCAGGGATCGCATTTTGCGCAGCAGTTGGCTTGGTTTCATATCGCCAAGTTCTAATCCGGTAAGGAGACGTTTGATCTTGAGATTCTCACTTTCCTTAAAAGTTTGCATCAACCGTGCTTTCGCAGCAGAATATTTATTATTTCCTGAGTCTTTTATAATATCCCAGATATTTTCTATGAATCGTAGTTCTAGCTGTGCCACGAGGTAGTTAAACTTTGTATCTTCAAACGTTATTCCGCTGATAGCAAACTGAGCTTCAACTTGGTAGAACCAAATTTCTGATTTGTCAATCCAGAAAGGTGGGATTTTAATGCTCACTCTATTTGCCTCTGGTTTAGCAACATCTTGAGCTGTTCGTTAGGCATTCTTACTTGTGAAATGATCCAGAAGAGAGTCCTACGGGTCACCACATATAAGTACAACGTGTTCTGCTCAACTGGAAAATTGACATTTGTTTAGTTTTACATGCAGGACACAATATTTTTGAAGCAAGACTCATATACGCACATTAATTTGGTTGAAATTATTTGCTAAAACATTTCTACCACAAGAAGAATTAATTCAAGAAAACTTGGAGAAAAATCCATCTTTATTTTTACAAGCTACTCTGCAACTCTACATGGCCGTTAATTTTTCATAGAACAACAATTATTTATTCATGTTACAGTTAAAAGTCACAAATCACAGTTTCCAATATTATTATAGAAAACAAAATTCAGAGAAAATAAAACAAACGATAATAATTCATATTTTAGTGTTTAAAATATCGTTCACAATTAATAATACAATTACATATATTTATTTATTTTAATTAAAAAATATTATTCCAATTTATACTAATTTTAAGAAATATATTATAGCTAGGCTCATACTGCCACCTGGTATTAGAAAAGATACTTGCCCTAACAAGATTAATGCTTGATACTCTATGTGGGATACATAACTGCAACAAACAAGGTGAACATCTAAAAATGTTTTATATTCTAATTTGCTAATCTCTAATAATGTTAATAACCAGACATTTATTATTATTGAGGTAAGAAAAGACAATATCCTCACTATTTATAATTGCTATTAAGCTGATTCATTAAAGATAGGAAAACATGAATTCAAATATGTTTAACCAACCATTATTTATAATGAAATTTTTGATAAAAAGAACATAGATAATGAAAATATAAGATATAAATATAAAACCATCAACTGGGGTTTCTATTAAACAAAGTTAAAAAAGTTCATGCAAAAAGATTTGGGAAAGAGTATTAATTATGTGCAGGCTTAAGTCATAATTAGGCATAAATAACATTAAATACATAAGCAACTTCTAGCATTCTGTCCAAAGCTAGTCACTGGGTTAAAAATTGATGAAATGAGTCTTTCCCAATAAATCTGCAAATAAACACCATAATTGGCATTATACCTAGAAAAATTTTCACTTGGACCGATATGATTTGTTTAAGAAAGTATATTTTATAGCTCTGCAGTAATACTTTCATTAAAACAAGTATTTTAAATTTTGCATTGGTAGAGCTACAAAAGCTTCTTATGCTAGGAAAAATGAGAGCTTTACATTCAAGAATCATTCACTGAATCTAATTTATAGTCATGTCTCATTGTTACTGTAATTTGATGGCCTAGATTAGGGCAAAAATTGTTAAGAACAGATGTAACTAAATTCCAAAAAATCTTTTAAAATTACATCATTGAAGAATTTATTTATTTAATACATCAATTTAATGAATTTCTATAAAAAAAAATAATAATAAAAAAAAAAAACAAGCCAATGATATTTTAACATCTACAGTTAGTGTTTTTACATTACTCTTTTATTTAAAAGAATTTTCAATAATTTAATTTTAATGCTTTTTACAGAATGCCAATCTTGCAATTTTGTTAAAATATATATTATTGCTAAACTAAAATATATATTATTGCTAAGTGTTTTATCTATTCTTGTATCTTTTTCAATTTTTGCTATAATACTTCTAATCTTGCTTTATATATATATATATATATATATATATATATATATATATATATATATATATATATATATATATATATATATATATATATATATATATATATATATATATATATATATATATATATATATATCATTGAATGTACCCAATTTTTATTTTCTAGTCAAGACATTATTTTACATAAAATTTTTACAATTATATAATAGCACTTCCTTTTTCATTTTATAAACTTAACAAAATATTTTGAAGTTAATCACATTTACCTTTGTATTAATATAACTTTAAATTTTAGATTAAACAAATGAAATATATATTCTAAAACTAAAAGAAAATTAGTCACGATATGTAAATTATGATTCATGCATTTAAAAATTATAAAACTCACCTATTGTCTTAATATCTCTATAATTAAATTTGGCTTTCTTAGATGAATAAATTCCCTTTCTTAATACAAAGAATAAATTAAGTTACTTAAAAGACAACTTCTATAAAACTTATAAAATATATTAAGGATTCAGAAATAAGTAATTTTAAAACTTGTTTGCAATAAACATCTATTAAACTTAACACTATGGCATGACAGCACATGTGGGCCAAGGCCTACAGTGCCCATCTCTGTTTTTCTCACCAAGAGGCCTTGGGGTGCAAAGCATATGTCCCAATTAATTGCTCAGCCTAACAAGAATACACCCCAGTGTTTAGTTCTCACACATGCTTGGTACTCCATTTATTAACCCACTGAAAGGCTGACAGTAAACATCTGAGTTAGCAATATCTTGATTGCTTTCTACACAGCACAAAGAACAAAAATAGAAAAAAATTAAAATTCTAATCACTTTAAAATAATGGCCCATTTTATCCAAACAAAAAAAAAAAATTAAATATATTATTTTGAAATAACTACAATCTGCTAAAGGGGAGAATTAGAGAAATTAAATCAATTGGTCAAGATTAAATGTATAAGAGCAAAGATACATATCACAGAAGTTCATTAAGAATCAAATTATGTCTTCATAAACTTCAAGATTTAGAAAACACCTTAAAATGTTTGAGTGATGGAAAAAAAAGAAATAGATAAATTATTTGAAGCGCTTATGAAAATTAATTGAAAAGAAAATAGCTGGAAAAAATGGTCATTTTCAATTAAGGAAATTTAGGCAAGATTTTAGATACATTAGTCAATTTTCATGGCTGAAATAAGAATATTAGTAAAGGTTAGTGAAAAAGAAAGAATGAAGTGTTAGTTACTCTACCTTTAACAGAATATTAGATTCACAAAAATGCATGCGGGTTTGAGCGTGGATCTTTCTGGTTACGATAACGAACAGTGAACCAAACACCAATAAACTGAAAGGAGGTTTGCACAGAAAATCAAAAGTTACATTCTCTTACTTTAATACTAATAATATGCATATTTTCAATTAGAAATTACAATGAGTGAAAATACATCAAAATGGGATTTTAACAAAACTACAGAGGAAGTACATTTTATATTGAATATAATTTTTATCATTAGAAGTACAAAAATAATAAATTCTAATTCAAACATTAAATAAAAAAATATATTTCT
Source organism: Latrodectus elegans (assembly GCA_030067965.1). Classification (NCBI taxonomy): domain Eukaryota; kingdom Metazoa; phylum Arthropoda; class Arachnida; order Araneae; family Theridiidae; genus Latrodectus; species Latrodectus elegans. The sequence goes on from CM057816.1 coordinate 88,537,361, forward strand.
TATATTTTTAACAAAAATTATGTTTATTTGAAAAAAAAAATATTAGAGCCATATCGTAAAAAACATCATTACATTTTTGAAGATACATTTGTACTGTGTTAAAAGAAAATTTCACAATAATTATAATACTCTCTTCCAAATCATTTTTAGTGAGGATATTGAATCAAATGGCAATGGTAGTATCTGCTAGCTGAATGATTAAAGTAATTATGAAATACTTGTATACCACAAGTGAAACTGTTTTTATTAATAAAACCTGCTTTTGTATGGAAATTAAATCATAATCTTTTTATTATTACCAAATAATTTACAAAACAGCTTACATTTTTGTTTATTTTATAAAAATTAAAATATTTGATTTCATTAAACAATTTTTTTTCCAAATATTTTGTAAAATTTAGACTATCTTTTCAAGGAAACTTCACAGTGTAAAATTATATATATTTAAATTAAATTATAGTTCTATAATATACAGAATTTTTTAAACAATTATATAATTATATTTAATCACTTAATTATCATTGTTTTTTTGAAATTAAATCTGGTTAAACAAAATTATTTTTTTACAAGAAATATGATTGGATTATATTTGAAATTATCAGTCTAATATTTATTCTTATAATAAATGAGCAGTTTAATTTTATACAAATGTGAAAATAAATGACATTTGAAAAAAAAAATTTAATTCTTATTTCAGTTTAAAATGTTAATTTATCTGCACTTGAAATGTTAAACAAATAATTATTAATATTTATTTTTTCCTACTATTAAAAGGTCTTAAGTTTTTACAAGTTACATTGACTTTATTGGTAAAAATCTCCACCAAAAAATTTAATTATAAGTATAAAAAAATTTGTAACACTATACTGAAAAAAAATAAAGATTAGACAATTACTTACCTCTGAAAAACTGAAAAATAATCCAATACCTCCACTTATTTTAACAGCATTATCAATTACAACTTGCAGTTTTTTCCAACATGTTCTTTCACTATTTTCACATTCATGAGGGTTTACCTGACAATATGGTACCTACATAAATCAAAAAATATATATTACCTGTACTTTTCCTTTTTTAAATGCATTTATGAAATTGATGCATTAGCGTAAAATAAAATTCTGCATTAATTTAATACCCTATATTAATAAATAATTTGTCTCGTAATAAAATGCACTTAAATTTTTTAATTCACAAATATTTTCACGAAGTAAATGCACCTTACTTTTAAGGTATAAATTTGCTATGCAAATTTCTTGAAAAATACTTTGCTTTTAAAACAAAATTCACTTCCAAAGTGTTATGCAAAAAATATTATGAAAGTTATGAAAAAGCTCAGAAATTTTAACAAGACCATTTAACCCCTTCCGGTAAGATTTAATAATTAAACACTGTGCATGAAATAACCATTTAATTGCTCTAATGACCTTGACCTTCGTATTCTGTACTACTCTTATCCATTATGGTATTATTATACAACACGTTGTTTCTTTTAGCAAAAAATATATATCGACCGATGTTCACACCAACTGCTTACAAGAATGAAATTTTACAGACTAACAATTTTGCTGCGTCTTGTACCAAGAAATTCTAACGGTTAACAATATGTGATATTTCCACAAGTAACAAAAGTGTTGCCAAATTCAGTACACTAGAAATTTTAAACTAAATTAATTATCACATTCAACAGTAACTTTAGTCGCATGACGAGTGTAGCTTGTCATTGTGCGGTATGGCATGAAACACCGATGATGAGCTACACTCGTCATAATACTGGAAGGGATTAATATCTGATAATTTAAATGCTAGAACTTAACTCTTTTTTGTTAACACAAAACATATATAAAGCTTAAAATTATTTTGGCTGACAATACTGTTTTAAAATATGAACAGTAATATCAAAATAATAATTGAGTACACATTTGAATACAACATTGATTTCATATAAGAGAAATTTTAAAAATTCTCACATACTTTTCTAAAAAAGATAATTAATACAAACTAAACTAAATAAAATACATTTCAGTAGTTAAATTCTTAGACATTTAGAAAATATAGTTCTCTAAATTTAATTATCAATAAAAATATTCAATTTCATTTTTTAGTGGAAACTATAGATTTGATTTTATAGTTTACACTACATAGAAACATTCCAACAGAAAATAATTATATAGCTTTTTAATATTAATTACATAATATTACCTCCCAGGAATATTATTCCTTAGCTAATAAAAAGTATATATTCAAGTGTTTTAAAGAAAGAAACCCAGAACCCTAACAGATGAGCAGGATGAAAACTGAAGTGCAACAATCATCAGTCAGTGCTCAACACACACTAGTTGCACTTCAACTCTAACTTCCATTCTGAAAAACACGTTTCTACCAACAGTCCTATGACACTAAATTGTCATTAAAATTAACTTTTATTTTAGCTAATATCTATGTGCTAAATATAATTTATTGCAGGAATTTTCTTTTAGATCAAGTTTTATATAAGCCCCTATTACACCATAGCAAGTTCATAAGAAGTTAAAATTATTTCTTTCAGTAACTTAACGGATAATCAGTTATTTCAATGGATTAATATTTGAAAGTAATTTATTTAACTAAGGTCTTAAAAATAATAGTTTTCAAAATTATTTATTTTTAGCATAGCAAGTATGGCGAACATGAAATAATTTGTGAAGGGTGCTGATATTAAATCTATTCAATGTAAGTTCTTAAAGTGGAAACTAAGAATATTATTAAAAAAGAATGAATGAATTAAAATTAAACAACACGATAATAAAAATATTGAATAGACTATCTGAAAGGCTGATTTTGGAATTTATTATTGTTTTTTTCTTTATTATTGTTGCAGTTTTCAACAAAATTTAAAGTTATTCAAAACTTTTCCATAATCAAGTACAAATTTTCTCCATTTTTATTCAACTATACTGCATAAAATTAAAAAGATCAGAGGGAAACAAAAGTCTTTATATAAAATTGATTAATGTAAAACAGTATTTTTATTATAAGAAATATATCTATTATAGGACTAATTCTTATATTTTGTAATAAGAAATGAATTTAAAAAATTCATTAATTTGAGAAATTGAAGATTTTTCATAGTTTTTATTTTAAAATTAGTATCACAGTTTGCATTATTGATAAATTACAGAAAATTTTGTTCATTTTATATAGATTATAAATTGTAATACTACAAAGTATAGAAATTTTAAATTAGCCATAGCTATTTTAATATTTTTATTTTTTCTAATTTTAAGCAATTTTTTCTTACAAATATATCCTGATATCTATACTTGAAAATGAACAGTATTAGTTATAAATACATTGAGATGTTTCTTTTAGCAAATAAATTGATGTCTCAGAATATAAAAATAGAAAATTTTATTATTTCTTATATTACACACCAATTTATCTTCATAACAATTTTGTAAATTGCAGAGTTTGTACAGATTTCCAAGAATCAATTTTCAGGAGTTTTAAGAAGTCAAATAAAAAATTTACAGGAAGTATCAACAGTTATGTCATATATTTTTTATGTTACTTTAAAAATGGTTCTTAACCAAAATATGCATATAATTATGCATATGCAACATTTTTCAATTACATTTTAAATAATAGAAATAAATAATTGCCAAAATTAATGAGAATATTTTCTATTTAAGTTAGAATTATATTTAATGATTACTTCAAAAGCCTTCGATGAATTTACAGTTATAACAGAAAATTTTTTATATAAATGAATCAATACTTTTATAATTCTGAATTATACATTGTATAAAATAAAGGGTAGTTTTAAATATTTTAAGTACATTTCCAATAGATTTTTATAAATTTATTTAGTATTTCACACACAAGATATGTATAACAACCCACTTTTCAAATATAAATATGATTACTCAAAACAAATACAACTATTAGATAAAATTTCCAGGAGGACTTTGTATTGCTTTTAATAAATGATAATTTGGGAAAAACCAAATTATCATTTATTAAAAGCAATACTAAAATTTTCTTCTGTTTATTTTCAAACTCTTTTTATATCCATATTCTAGAATTTTCTATGTCTTTAAGCATTCAAAAGATTTTCTTATTTCTTGGTTATTTACACATACAAAATTTTGCTGGGGATTATTTATGCTTTTATCAAAGAGAAATGCATAATTACATGCTATCCTTAATTTTTCTTTCAATAAGTTAGAAAAATAAAGTGCAAATCTAAAAGCTGTTAAGTAAGTACACTTTTTTCCTCACAACTGAATGCTTTGCTATAGTACTGTATGGAAACATTGCTTGAAAGGGACAATTTATATTGCTACATGAACTATAGATGAATCCCATTTAAAACTTTAAGGACACATAGAGTTTCTTTTGAAGAAACAAATGAATAAAAAATTTCAGAATATGCTTTGGGTCAAATATTCTTAACTAGGTTTCATACAGATTTCCAAGAATCAAAATAGAGTAGTTTTTAGGAGCTTCTAGGAGGTATCGACATTTATATGATTTTTTTAATTTTATTTAAAAAATTTTTTTTAACCAAATATGCATATAATAAATTACATGGAAATAATTGAAATAAATAATTGTAAAAATTAATGAGTATATTTATTTAAATTAGAATTATGTTTAATGATTACTTCCAAAAACCTTTAGTGAATTTACAGGCTATAAAAGAAAAAAATTTATTTAAATAATCAATATTCTTCATATTACTGGATTATATAGTGTAAAAAATAATGGTTAATTTTAGAGTTTTTAAACATCTTAAATAGATTCCAATCTATTAATTTATTAAGTACTTCCAGATGTAGATGATAACCTCTTTTCAAATATAGATTTACTCAAAACATAAACACAACAATTTGATAAAGTTTCCAGGATGACTTTCAACCTAATTATTATTATTTAAAAAAAAAAAATAAAAAAAATCTAAATTTCTCTTCTGTTTACTTTCAAGATATTTTAAAACCATACAATTTCACACCATTTTATTTATTTCTATAATTTGCTTTGCTATTTCTTAAACCATTCACTTGATCACCAATTTTTTTTATTTATATATACAAATATTGATAGAAAATGTTAACTCTCCACCTCTAGGCTTTCACTTTTAATAATTAATACTGAGCAATAACTGTTGGTTCTCTGAAGTACCAAGGAACACATATTTCACTTTGGAATCAACGTTAACTTACAAGTTCTTTTAGCTTCCTCACCAAACTCTAGTGTTGATTTTTCAAGTTGTGTTATTTTCCAAATGCTTCTTTTTGATTTTCAGTTAAACTATTTCTTTAAAAAGTACTTTTGGCTATCTAATTTTTTCTGATTTAATTCATCAAAATATAATTATACATTTGCCTAGCACAAGCAGCAAAATTAAGCAGGTATTTGCTCATTAATACAATATTAATCCCTGCTATGTTTCAGATGCGATCATCAATGATGCACTTAGCCACCACACATTTTGTTCACAGAAAACCCACTTTCAACAGAAGCTTAATCATGAAAGAGTAACAAAAGCAAATTAACTACTTTCCATAAGTAACAAAAATTTTGTCTGTTTGAAAGAAAATTAAAGTAAAAAGTACCTATTCTACCTTTAATAAGATCAAATTTCTCATCAATAAAATCTTGAAATCTTACAGTCGGTTGTAATGATTTACTCTTCTACAAAATTATGAAGTTGTTTCTTTCTTTCTTCTTCTTTTTTTTTTTTTTTTGAACCATGGAAAACCCAGTCTAAGCATGGCATTTCCGGAGTCCACTGACCATTGAATATGCACTTTCCATAAGACATATTTAATAATTTATTTCATTGATAAACAAATACCTTCGAATTCACTGAAATTATACATGATTTTCACTAAAGATATTAAAAAACCTATTTAAAATTAAAAATTTCATATTTAAATATTAAAAATAGTGACTTTTATGCAACATAAAAAAAAAAAAAAAAAAAAAAAAAAAATCAATTATAATTACCTGTCTGATTGCACCACATGATGATCTTATCGGTAACTACTCTTCATTTTACTTACATAAATCTAAATATTACATCCAGTCCTGAATGAACTGGATAATCATGTAACCAAAGTAACCCAAACTTTGTAAAAATATTTTGTGTTTTTCAATTTTTTAAAATATATAAAAAATGGAAAATCATTTTAAATAAATTGGTTTTCATGAAATCAAAAGTTCTTAAATATTTTCCATAAATTAATTTTAAGAATAATATCTTGCATAAAATTATCAATTTATCCACACACACACAATGAACTTTTTTTAAAAAAATAAGATCTATAATTTTGAAAAAACTAAATTTTAAGTATGTATTTGTTAACTAACAAAAACACTGACAACACACATATTAAACATTCAAAGAAATTTTATTCCACCACTGATATATGATAAAAAGTTTTTCAATAATAAAATTTCCATGTAAGTTTTTTCAAAATATAAATCTTAATATTAAAAAAAATTCATTTCCATTCAAATAAAAAAGAAACTTTCAAAATCATATTTAAAAAGAAAACTGATATAAAATTAGCTACTTTACCACAGAAAAAAATAACCATCTTAATAACAAACACTTAGCATAACTTTTACAGCACTTTTATTACTAAACAAATTTACAAGTATTTTGTAAATATGCAAATTAGAAAACACTTCAGTAGTTACATACCGATGAGCATGGTGCTTGCTGCATAGGATCACCATCAGGTAATGAAGCATTTTCAAATCCACAACAGCTGAAATATATTTGAGTTTCATTCCGCAATCCCATAGATGCTTGTCGCCAACCTTCTGATGCCAATTTATGTTGTTGGTCTTCACTAAAAGCAAGACAAGCACAGGCAATACTGAATTGGGCAACAAAAAGTAAAAACAATATAACCATGTACTGATTCTTTGGTTAAGGTAATTTTTAAACAAGTCAGAAAGCACAAACAATTAAGCCTTAAATAATAATTAAACACATAACTTGTTCCCAACGCTATTAGATATTTATCATAGCAAAAACAATTGTAGATAAAATTTAAAAAACTTAAAATGCGAATTAAAATTTTAGAGAATAAATTGAAACAAAATAATTTGTGAAATACATAAAAATGTAATAGGAAAACAAGTAGACAGTAATGAAGGGATTTTTTGTCTACATGTAAAAATAGAATCTTAGTTACTTAAAATAAATACATTGAAAAAATTATTTGACTAACTTAATAGAAAATTTTAGTAACCTATTTACATTATTTATGCTTGTAAATTAACTTCATGGTAAGGATGTCTTTATAAAAATATCAAAATATAAACACTATCAACTATATATTATGATCTTATTTCTTTTAAACTAATTCATCACAATTTTGCATCTTCACTTGAAACTTTTTTCCAAAGATTATTTACAAAATTTGGGGGGAAAAAAGTTGTAATACAACTAAAGAATATGATAGTGTGAATTATTTTACTTTTGGTAAAAGTATTTAGAGAATATAATTAAAATAAAAAAGATAACTAAAAAATAAATGTTGCATCATTATTACAATGTACAAATATTTTTCAAAGCATTAAATTTAGCATTGAGAATATTTTGTTAGTAATTTTATAAAAAAAAAACATGTAATGCATTTAAAAGTAATTGTTAAATGGATTTTAATATAAACTGGTTTATTTGTCGCTCAACAGTCAATTTTATCACACAAGGGCTAATTAAAACTGGACCTATGGTTTAAAGTGGAAAACCACTACAAATATCCATACCCATATGGTTTAAAGTGGAAAACCACTACAAATATCCATACCCAAGGTGGGATTCATATCCAAGAACTGAAGACATGACCATTTGACTGCCAGCTTAATAAATTTAAAGTTAAATGAAAGAAATTTTAATTTTACCTAAATATAACTTTGCAGAAATTTTTAACAAGTATGTGGAAAAAATTACAAGATAATACTGATCACTAAATTTAACTTCAAGATTCAGATTAAAGAAATAAAAATCTAGTTATTCCCAGATATCTTAATAACATTCAACAAAATCTTTCTAAGTAATTGTGTGTGTCTAATTCATATCTAAAGATTACATAAAAAATGCAAATACAATTTCATAGCTAACTATATTATGAAATATATACTTATTCACTAGAAAAATATAGTACCATATACTATAGTATATAATCACCTAGAATAGTATATAATATCCAACTTATAGTATTTTCTATAATAAAATATTTATGATGAAATATATTTTTTCTAAATATTTTACAATTTTTACAATTATATTAAGAATATAGGTGTACAAGAGAATACCTAAAGAAATAATTTTTTAATTTAAAGAAAATGTCAAGTATGATATTCCCCTCAAATGATTTCTCGCCAAATCTAGTATCCGTTGTTTTGATTACAGTGTTGCCAATTTAAGTTTTTGTTACTTTTCAGAATTTTTTTTGCTAGATTTCTTTTTTCCCATGTTTTACATCATAAATATGGTTAATTTCAGTAGCAACTGCATTTGAAGTATTCCTTTTACTTCCGATTTGAACTATTTATTCTATATTTCAATTCGAAGATTTAGTTCTAAGTTTCAATTTGAAGCCATTTGACTGCTGTTTGCGTTGTGTTTTGTTGTCAAACATCATAAACTGTTCTTTTTTCCAACTTCTTTTTTGTTTTATTTATTATTTATATCTCTTTTATTTATTTTTCTTATATATTTTTTAAATTTATTATTGTATTTTTCTTTTATATTTTCAACATTTAAATTGTTGTTTCTCCAATTTCTTTTTTTATTTATTACCATTTTCTTATATATTTTTCTATAATATCACGGGGAGTATATTTAACATGTAAGCTTGATATCATATCAAGTAAGTCCATTATTATTTATCTCTTTTATTAGTTTTTTTTTTTTTTAACAGAAGGCAAACCCAACAAAAAATTTTTTTTATACATTTTCCAGAAATACATTTTTTTAGATTCTTTATAATATTATTATAATTTAAAATTTCTAAAATAAGCATTTTTGGAACATTGGGAAAACTCCCGCAATAAAAAACATACGTTTAACTTTGAGACAAAAAAAGTCGCAATGGGGTGGGGATATCCGATTAGTTCTAAAGAAAATGATCATATTAAGTATGAACACATTAATGGCTTAATATAGAATTACATAATAATTAATCTTATATTTTAACAATTCCATACTCATAGTAATAAAAATTTTAAAATAAAATACAAAATTGAATGCTTAGTTTTTCTATTTATTTATGAAAAAGTAAATTATTTAAATCTATATTTTAAAATGAGTTTTCAACATCTTTATATGATGAAATCTGTCTTCAATTCAAAACAACTAGACAAAGAGAATTTGGTACAGAATAAATTAATTTCAAAAGCATTTCATAAGGGAAAAGCAAATATAATTTAAAAATATGCATATAAAAACAAAGTAAAATTTTTTAATAAAAAAAAGGTATTACACAAACGTTATTTCAAAAATTATTTTTAGTTATAAAATTAGAGATAAATTAATTGATTTCAACTGCAAATTACAAATATAGTATACATGTTTAGTTCACAACAATTATTATTCACATTCATTTATAACACACATATAAGTTATAAATTTGAAACTTACTCTACAATGTTTTCAAACTATATTAAGATTACCATCTTACTTTTATAAAATCTAATTTCTAAATTAAAGTAGTTTTGTTATTTTTCCCTTGATAAGTATATTGTTAGAGAAGGGCATGATGTGCATTTAATAATTCATGTTGAATAATTGGATGAATTAAATTAATCTTGAATAATGAGATTAATTAAACTCATCAAATAATTTAAGTTGTTTCATGTATTTTACAATTTTTATTTGAAAATACATAAAAAACTACCATATATTCTTGAAAAATACAAATTAACTATTTCCACTCAAGTTATCTTTTTTTAAAAAAATCATTAGACAGAACAAAATAGATTTGCAAGTAATTGCTTTTACTGCTCCTATGGAATTGCCTTATATTTAAATTTTACAAATTAAAAAAAAAGAAAATTACAAATACAAGATAATTCTAAAATAAGCTGAACTTATCCACATGACTAGTTAAATCATTTTAAATTTTTAACCATGACCTAACAAGAAGGATACAAAAAATAGCAAAACTTGACTATGTCGGATTGCTCCAATCAATCCCATAAGAGAAAGCAGAAATAAGAAGACTCCACAGGCAATAATTCCCCCCACAATCGCCAAGCTTGTGACAAAACTTGCAGCAATGCCATAAGCAGCAACACCAATCAATGTAAATGATACAATCTGAAAATATATAATGAAAGTTTATTAAAAATATTTTTAAAATTCATATTTATTATATAAAAATATAAAGAAGTTTCAATCAGATAAAAAGTAGAAAGTGATGTAAAATATTTGAAATTAGAGTTATATATAAAATTAAATCATATTTCTTTCAGATTTAATAACTGAAAAAGGAAGCACACAATTACCTTTGACTTTACAGAAGATATTCACCACTAAATAAGTCATTACTCTTTTGTACTTATTCCTTTGTTTTCCAATAAAAAATGTGATTCAAATAAAAATTCTACTTTACTAGTGCATTATTCTTTAGTATATTTTTAATATTACACTAACAATATAACTTAAAATTTTCTTGAATGGATAAAATGACATTTATTTGAAGTCATATATGCATAATCAGCAGTAAACTTAGTTAAATATATTATTTCACTCCACTTCAAAATCTGTTCTAGGCACTTTTCTGAACAAGCTTCCCCTGGTCACATTTTAGGTTGTCTGGGACTTATTAGGCAAGACCTGATTCAAGACCCCCCTATTAATACTGTATTTTTTAAGGGTGAACAAATTTCAGGGACCTGATTTAACACTGCTGGTCATAGAGATGAGAAACAACAAATATAATATTAATTAAATAAGAAAGGATTCAATAAAACTTTAAATATATTGAAAGCAATTTAAAATATAAATGAGCAATAGAGTAAGCTTAATATTAAAGCTCTCCAAAAAATATAATTATTTTAACTGCATTTTAATCTGCAAAATATTTTTTAGAGTAAACAGATATAAAATATTGAATCAATAGACTTAAAATTTTTGTGGTGAGTTTTTATTGATTTAATATTCTAGATGGATGTCAATTTTTAACATTATTAATAATAATACACATTTAATATTCAATATTTAATCAAAATCCTATGTTATTTTTATTTAAAATAGAATTAGTTTATATCATTAAATAGTTCTAAAAACCTGACAACTTATCATTTTGAAGATATTCTTTGCGTCACAAATAAATGAGGAAATGTTAAAAGATAATAGCACCAGTGATAAGTGAAATTAACATCTGTCCCATTCCTTGTATGTATACATGACAGAGGTAAGTTTCATAACCAGCCAAATTATAACAGCATAGGAATGTTACGAAAAGATAAATTTGAATAAGCACTGAATGCAAATTGAGACATTATTGAAATTTAATTTATTTCTTACCAATTTACATGACATTTTTTAAATTTTATATATTTAAATTTTATTTTGCATTTTTTTTACCACATTTTATTTAAAAAATAAAAACAAAATCATATTTAACTTTCACAATTTTAATACTCTACTTTTGTTTTATTGAAGAATGCATTTTCTGATAATTATACTTTGTATTATCCTATAAAACTAAATTAACTTCTCTATTTTTATTTTGCACTATATTTTCAAATTATATATTGTTCCAATATTTATTTATACTTCAATTAATTAAAAATTTATGAACTCAATCAAAATGGCATAAAAAATAAATATATTTAACATTATATTACAAGGTATAACAAATCCCACTTCAAATATTTTTGTTTCAATTTGTATAAAACTACAAAAAATAAAAATTTCATCCAAGAGAATTTTTTGTTATCTGAAAAATCACTGACTTGTGTGACACAACCAAAAAAATTTGCAGTTATTTTGAAGCAATTTTATAATAAATAAGTAACAAATTTTACTTAAAGAAAAGTTTTTTTTCCTCATAAAATCACCTTTTTCCCCCAAAAAAACACACAATTAAGCAATTGTTTATTTTATTATTAGCACAACTAAATAAAAAGTTGCTTAATCATACTGTAATTATGATCAAATTTTCTTAATAGATTGAAAAAAATACATTTTTACAGTTAAAAATTCTATACTATTTATTATAATCACAGTTTTATAATTTGTTTATAAGAATAAAATAAATTAAATACATTTATTTTATGCTAAAGGAGCATTTATTTTATAAAGCATATAAATAAAAGAGATTCTTAAATCTTGTGTTAAAAGATAAAAGTTTTTGTTCTTTCAGATGCTATGGATTGAGAAATAAAAAAATTGAAGAAAAAAGTTTAATTAGTAAAATTCAGTGAAAAGTTGAGAATAAGTGATTTAATATTTATTTACAATAAGCCTTTAATGATAAAAAAAGTTGTTATCATTTAGCCCAAACACTTTTACTCATCTCTATAAGAAATTCCACACCCTGAAAAAATCCTAAACGGATTGGCTGGTGTTCTCCATTCCTTATTGCAATATGAATAAAACCATAACATTCTTAACTAAAACTTTCATATCAAATGTATTTCACAGATTAATATTCACATTTTAGTTTCTGACAGAAAATAGTGGGTAGTCGTCTTTAAGTCAACACTGAATACATCACTTGTAGCATATTGGGCTTATCTTTGTATGTTTCATATAAAGAAAAACCAACATCTATCATAACTCTTACAATGAGCTCATTCATGTCCAGAAAATGAATAATGAATACTGGACTAATATATTTTGCTTACTGGTTATGAATGTTACACTTACAAAAAATGTGATCCTTCTTGATGATCAGTTTTACTGAGTGCTAAAGTTTGTTCTCGATTTTCCAGTAATATATTTTTAAAATTGCAAATTGTTTTCATTTCATTTTGTGGCTGGCAATAGAAAATTTTCTAAGTTAAACACAACAAAAGCCATAATAGCAGAGGTTGCAATGAATTATGGAATAGTTGGTAATTAATAATTAAAGTGTGGTTAAATTGAAAGTACTAAACTTCAAATAGCTTCCGATGCTCATAAGTGGTGGAAATTTTTCAACTTGCCTGTATACAAATTAAATGAATCTTGTTCTATGAAAGTAAGACATTTAAGATCTGCATCGCATAGCACAATCATCAGGTTTCTGTAAAGCCCACTCTGGGTTACTTAGATCTTTCTCAGATAGATATACATTCAAAAAACCATTCCTTGTACTAGAATCTTTGAAAGATGAGAGTTTATTCAACTTTGTCAGACTCTGACTGAGAAGTAATAGCGAATATATATATATAACTATGAATAAAATACTAAGAAATGAAATATTTTATCCAGCAAAATCAAAACATCGAGTGAAGATTCACTGCATGGCAGAAACATAATATTAAATTTCAAATTTAATAATATGGAATTTATAGTTCATTCTATAGACATGAATAAAAAATTAAAAAGAGCAAAAAATTAAATATATAAATATAATGACAATTTCTACTCAAAATCAATCATTCCCACAATTAAAATTTTTTATCTAGATAAAGCAGAATTATAAGAGATTTTCTAGAATAATTTATTACTAGAAATGTATAAAAGTATATATTTCTAGATCTCTTATTCAGACAATAGGACTTCATTTTTCATTTAGAAATTATTTTAAACCCCACAGAAATTTCTCTTTTTCCAAGAAGCAATTTTCTAACACAAACACATTATTTTAAGAAGCAATAGCGTATAATATTCAATCATTCCATTTTTATAAGCAAGCATGATTTGGTTTGAATATAAAAATATATTCTTTTTAAATTGCAGCAAAATACTGAATAATTTAATAAAGCACTAAAATAACTAATATAAAATTTATTTAATTTACTAAATTAAAAATAAAGAACAAAATGTCTTTATCCATAAATATTTCCAACATACTGTACACATTCAGCCATAATTGATTTGGTTGGTTTGGTTTGTCGCTCAACAGTCATTTTTTGCACAAGAGGGCTAATTAGACTGGGACCTCTACTTTAAAGTCCATAATGGATTTGAATTATTAAATAATAAAATACTGAATTTCACTAATTCAATTTAAATGTAATTTCTAGGTAAAGCTTAAGGTGTATCATAAAAAACAAAATTTAATAAAAATCTGAAAATGATATAAACAGTTGAATATAAAAATCCAAATTTAAAATTAATGTTCAGTATAAATAAAAAAAACAAAAATTTGGTAAATAAAAAACCAGTTTAAATTTAAAAAGAAAACTTACACTGTTAACTTTTGTGGGAATATTTCAATATAAGTGCATAGATAAATCTATTGCCAAAATACAAAAATGATTCAAATGTGAATTTATGTCAATGATAAATGTTCTTTATTTATTTTCAAACTTACATTTATAACTTTGTCTGCCTTGGGGATTGCTATTCCCCCTTGGTGTTTTGGTTATGAAACTAGATAACTATTGATTTAATTACATTTATTGATTCAAGAAAGATATTTAAATCCTCTGGTTAATTAAAAAGAAAAGAAAAAATAACTTAATGTGTTTGTTTTCATAAAACTTTTAACTATTTCCATTCCAACAAATTTAAGTTTAAAAATAATTGGAAATTACTTGGTGTTATTGTGGAAAGTTTAACTAAACAGAAAATTTTTGTTTTAAACATGCTAAATATTGATCTAAATAGTACAGTATTTCAATCTCTTGACTAAATTATTGATCAGTCTCTTGACTAAATTATTTAATACCAAATGATAAGAACTAAAAAATAGCTTTTTTTCTGAAAGTAACTATCACAAACAATTATTTAGCATAAGATCTTGTGTTGTTTTTTACATTAATCTTATTTGATTAATTCTAAATGTGATTCTAAAAATGCATGCAATATATCAATTATACATGAATGCAGAATAAAAAATTATATTTCATTTATATACTAATCATGAAGTTACTACAAAATTAAATTATATCATTAAACTTTAAAACTCGTTTTAAAAAAATAATAAATATTTTTAAATATATCAAGGAAATATGCATTGAGATGTTTTGTAAAATGAAACACTATTTAACATTTGTGGATATTTAGTTAATGAATTCAAATTATGCTATCTTAAACAACATAACCAGATTATTATTAATAAATAACAATATAGATATTTAAATATAAATATTTTAAATATTACACAAAGGTGAGATGATATTTCGACATTTTATAAGTTATAATTGTTTCACTTTGATAGAACATAAAAAATGATTAATAATTCAAGGAAAATTAAAAACTAAAGATATCATTAAAATAAAACTAAACAGATTAATTTGGATAAATGAATTCATTTGAATTTAATAAAATTAAATTGCAAAACATTTAGCTTCCTTATTTATATTGATATATATATATATATATATATATATATATATATATATATATATATATATATATATATATATATGTATATATATATATATATATATATAAACAACATAATTACTTAAAGTAATAAGGTTAAGTTTAACTAGTATGAGTCAATAAACAATAGATAACTTATGATAATTATCAAAATTGTACAATACTGATTAACTTACAACATATAGAAGATTAAGTGCAATTAAAGCATTTCTGGAGCACGTGAAACCCCCACACATCGCAAAAATTAATAATCTATTCCCTCGTAAAGATAAAAATTAAAATTTTTTCGTGAATGTTCCCTGTGCAATCAGCAATTTGCCGAGAAACAAAAGGAAAATTCCGTCAATCAAAATAGTAAACTTTGTGATGGTGTTACGGTCATAGTTAATCCAATTCAAATCAAAGAAATGTAATATTCGAAATGACTATAGTTTTAGGTGTTTTACTCTCGTTTTTCTCATATGCAGCTTTTTAATTTTTTTATCAACTAAGGAGGAAGTATAATGTAAAGAAAAAAAGCCCTGCTCTTTAACTTTTCATGTAATACTGACGTTCGAATTTTTGTTCTCCGTAATTTTGCATAGCTCTCCATGAATTTTTTTTTATTTTTTCCAATGCCTTGAGAATTCCGTTAGAGTTTTACCATCAGTACTTGTTTCGGTTTTATGTCGTATACTTCCTTTCTTATTTGAGGAAACCTTGACTCCAGACCATTATGGCGAGAAAGCATTATTTGTCAGAAGATGAGCATATACTCAAATTAAATCAACTGGTTGGTAACATAGATAAAAGTGATTCATTTTTAATGCCTTAAAAAGTAATATTTCAAGCATTTGGCCGCAGTGGCCTAGTAGGTTACCGGAAAGTCGTATTCTTTAAAGAAGCCTGGAAAACATCTTGTTCGCAATGTCCTCTAAGTGAAATGATGTCTCTGGAGTGGCAGGTATGAGAATTTTCTAGGTTCCTACTTCTAGATTGCAAAGACCCTCACTAGGCTGTTTACATCTACTTGGTAGAGTCTAATTCTTGTACTGGGAAGTAGTGTCACAACATTATATGCTTGGTTTCTATGCATTTGTAAAGTTTTCACACCTAATCCTAGTGTCTTTATTGCTTTCTTTTTATTAATCTCAATGTTTATAAATCAATATATATATATATATATATATATATATATATATATATATATATATATATATATATATATATATATATATATATATTATTTTGTTACTAAATTAAGATGATAAGGATCCTATATTTTACGCGTAATCATTAAAATTTTAAAAAAAAAGATCGATTGGTAATTTTCTCTTTTAATATCACAAAATTACAATATTTAGAGTTATGAAATTAAAAGAAAACGATTAAATTATTTTTGAACTAATAAAAAAAGTTGCATCCTAATGTTTCAATTTTCTCTTCTTAATATTTCTTTTCACTTATTTAACTCCTAAATATTTTAGAAGTAACAGATCAATGTTCATGCCTTTCATTTAGATTTGATTCTAAATATATCGTGGAGAACATAAGTATGAATTTAAGATAAATAATCAAAACCGTGTCGGCATAAATGGTTTTGCATTTGACAGCACAGCTGTTGTTTGTTTTACTGATTTATAGATCACTTATTTTATTAATATGAGCTTTTATGAGACATAAATCTCGTTTAAAAATATGGAAAAGCTCATAAGATGCTAAAAGCTTTCATTTTGGATTTTTGCGTGGAGTCTTATAATGCAGTTTAAAGTATTTCAGATAATTTATTCCTATCACTTTTTAATTAAATTTTAAAATACCGGTAAAGTTTGTTACCCATGATTTCCTTCACTGTGATACATATTTAATCATAAAGGCAAGATCACATTAGTTAAGATATATTTTTATACACTTTTGTTTTTAAGTTATGTTCGGTTCGTTATGATAAAATTTACTAGCATCGGTAACTTATAGATTAGTTTCTATTTTGAACAAAATTTGTTTTTGACGTGTCAATTTAATTTTGTGCAATTTCAGATACTATCGGAATTGTTACAAGTTTTGCAGGTACAGTAAACAAATTTTATTATAAAAAAAAAAAATAGTAATTCATACCTCTATTTATCTATTCAAGCTGTTTATATTTCTTTTCTTTTTATATTTTCTTTTTCGATATTCTAATTATTTTCATAATTTTTGGTTTGCTTAATACTCAAATTTATAACATCACTGATTTTTATTTATGTATCATTTTATAGATGCATCATTTGTAGTTAGAAGCTTTATTTGTAAAATTTTATCAATGCATATTTTTCATTAAATAATCGAAACTACTATGGCATACTAAAAAATCTCAGAAATATTTAATGAAGATTTAAAGTAAAACTCTTAATTCCTTTCAAAATATAATTTCATTTTATAAAAAATTATATTTTACTTGCCATGCTTTTGCTTTATTAGAAATTCAATTGAAGTTCATGTATTGAAAACTAAAATTTATTAATTATTTTGTGATTCATTGATATTTAATTTTTTTCTGACTTTATTTGTATTACTGAGTTTTGTTTTTATATTTTATGTAAATTATTATGATAAATTGATAGTATTAATTTTGATAATTTTTAAGTAAATGTTTTTAATACAATGTGGATATGTGCATTTAATATTTTTCTTAAAGTTAAAGGTGTATTACAAAATTTTCAATTATTATTTATCAATAAAATTCACTTATTTATTTATTAAAATAAAATCTATAGATATGTGAATAAAACAACCATTGCTGTATATTGTTATAAAAATCATAAAATGTACTTATTTAGTTATTTTAGTGTCAATATTTTAGCAGAGAACAGTTTAAAATTGTGAATGCAAGTTGTATAATTTTTCAGTTAATAAATTGTTATTAAATCTATAATATTTAAAACATATTATATTAGATTGATGTAAAAATTTAGGCAATTCTTTGAGATTTAAAATGTAATTCTTTAATGTTGATATTAATATAGTATTTTGTCAAATAAGGGTAATATATCACCTACATTAGTGATGGATTTTACTAATTTTTTATTGTGTTTCTTGCATAAGGGGTTTTTGCATAAAGTCTTGTTGTGTAAAGGTCAATAGTGTTCTGTTACCAAGCCCACAATTACTTTTTTCAGTTTTATACACTTAAAGATTTCAGAGGTAATGTTCACTTATAACTTGTTGATCATACATATTGTGTGGTTTCATTCAGAGGAATTAAGCAAATTAAATTTTTTGTTATCATTTAAAATAAACTTCTAAAGCTGTCTTCATATTAATAATAATGATAGATTATTATGCTATTTTTATTTACATTTTATTTGAAGTCTGAGAAGATCATTGAGAAAATTCTTTCAGTTTTTTTGTTGAGGAAAATATTTAAATCTATATAAAAAAGTGAAGAAAAATTCAAATGAATGAAAACATTTGAAGAAAAAATTGTCAATTTTAAGATTAGATTTGATGTGAAAATTTATGGACTGTTTTCCTGCTGTTTTATTTCCTACTAATAAACATATAAATGTGTAGACATTGTCCTCATTGATTAGAAATATTTCACTTTTATTTGCTTAATAATTTCAGTTTTGCATATTAATTCTGCTGATATCTGCTAAGCTTTAAAAACTTCAGAAGAGGAAATTTTCTAGTTTTAAACAATTCAAACATTTTTAATTCCATTTTTTTCTAGTTGATCTGAAAAATTTTTTGTGTTAGAAAATAAGTCACAAGGAATAGAGAGAATTAGATAAAAACATGATGCTTTTCTTTTACCTGCTCATAATTTTGTCTCAAGTTGTTATCTTGTGCCAAGTAAGCTGGCAATATGGGTGTGCTGCTCCACTTTTCTAACTGAGCCATATTTTAAATGTGAAGTTTGACTTACTTAGTACACACATGCCATAGGTACCCGGTTATAGGGTAGGCAACCATTCCTATTTCATTCATACGAGGAAAGGAAGAAGACAGGATTGAGAGAGCGAAAGTTATCCATTCTCGAACTCGGATTCAAACCCATTACCTTCCTATATGCAGTCAGGCACACTGACCACTAGACGGGGTGAGTAGCTATACTCAAGCAAATGATAAAAAAAAGTAAATTTAGTTATGAAAATGGATTGAAGAGATGTCAATTAATGTTAATTTTGAGAGGTAACTGATGTGGTTAAAATACTTAAAATGTTTTGTTAAATATTTATTTTTAATAATGTATTATCATTAATTTACAGGACTTTATGTAATTTAATATTCTTTATATAGAACAGTTATTTTTTATATTTGAATATTCTCTTTCAGGATTATTTGACATAATTCAAAATGAAAGTAGTCAGTCTTCGGAAATCTCGTGTTCTCAAAGTAGTGCTTGTTATCGTAGTTTTTATTGTGCTTGTGGCCTTTTTCTTGCCTAAACCTAAAGGAAAAGAATATGTTAATGAATCATCATTAAAAGTAAGTAAAATATTCTTTAAACATATATATTAATAACTTGTCATATTTTACTTGGTGCACTGGCATTTTTTAAGTCTTAAATAATCAACACATTGATGCAACACAAATTTTCTGATTTTTTTATATTTATCCATTGAATCAAAGCAAATATTTCTCAAATCACCTAATGTCATCATTTGCAAATTTAAATCTTTAAGTTATTTCTTCTGAACACTACTTCTCTTACATGACTTTGAAAACAAAAGAACAAACATTTCATCATTTGGTATATCAACTTTTTCTCCCTTCCAATTTTTTTTTTTTTTTTATATTATCATTGCAACAACACCACATTAAGGCATTATCTCATGTATTTACATGCTTTTATAAGAAATGATGAAATTGATATATAAGAGAAACTACATCCATTATTTAATTTAAACATACATTCATAAATTAAAAAATCATGCTTAGTTATTTGTAAAGTTACATTGGTCATAGGCTTTATTATCTCACTAATTCTATTTAACTATTTTTTTTATTTAACATATTTTTATTTTGGTGTAATATTTATATGTTGGTACTTCTTATCAAGATTTTAAATCTTTTGAAACTGACCTGGTAATTGAAGAAATTAGTGTCTTGGTCATCAAATCAAAAGTACAATTATCAGGTATAAACATGAGTATCTGTAAATGCTCAAAAGCAAGTTTAAACTGCAGATCTTGATTGAATCAACCTTATGTGCAGAGAGTGTCTACTTAGAATGAACCATACTTGTAGCCTTTAGATGCCTATTAAATGTAATTCAATAAGTCAATAATTTGTTCAAGTTCACTTAATTCTATTTCATATACTTTTGAATAAAATTAAGTTATTTTTCTCAGTTATCTAATTGACAATTACTAGAAATTTGAACAACTTTCTAAATATTGTAGGAATTAGCTGCTACAATATCTGCATCTAAAAATTAAAAAGGATTATTTTTATAAATGCAATGAAATTTTAGATATTTCTTTTATGTGATAGCTAAGAGGGTTACTTGCCTCTTTCTAATTGAAATATTTCTTCAAATACTTTAGGTTAAAAGGCTTGTACCTCCTCGCATTGGAGCAATATTTAAAGATGGGATACCAGGGAACTTTGAGCCTTCTCCTTCATCAACTGTAAGAGAGGGTCCAGGAGAAAATGGTTTACCACACTATGCACGGGCTGAAGACCAAAATGAAATTGCAATAGCAATGATGGAATATGGCATAAATATGGTTGTCAGTAATCAAATTTCTCTGGATCGTTCTATTCCAGATAAAAGGCTTCCTGAGTATATAATTTTTTTTTTATAAATACCTCTAGAAAAATATTACATAATGTATTAAATTTTTTTTAATCAGTGCTGATTATTTTCATCTAAATGATGTAGGTAATTTCACAAAATTTTTAATTCAGAAGTTTATTAATAAAATTTATTATTTATTCTTAATTACTTCTTAATGTTGATACTTTCAATGTAAATTAAAATAATTTATATATTTATTTTTATTATTGATATTGCTATAGATATTAAGAGCTGATGAAAAATTATGATTATCTCAGAAATATTAATGAACAGAATTACTGATATTCCCAATTAAATACAAAATAAAAAATAAAATGTTGACATTGTGTTTCTTCTTGGATAAAACAATTTTTATAGTGATGAAATTGAGAATATATGATATTTTGCCAAAAATAACTTAAATAATATCTTTGTTTTAAATGGTAAAATATTAAATTTTCCAGAAAATAATTTGATTTTATATATTTAAAAGGAATGTTTTTGTTAGCTGTATTATTTTTAAGCTATCAAAAATCTAATTATTATATGTCAGGAATACCCAAGTTGATCCAGCATCTAATAAAAAGTTAATATAATAAACTTATTAAAATATTAATTTATAATATCCTATATCTTGGAAAATTCTAAACTTTCAGATTTCAAATATTCTATATTACAGCAAATAGCTTGGAAAATATCCTTAAAATTTAGGGTAAGGAGGTTTGCTGTACTTAAAATTCAACCTTAACTGTTGATCTCAATTAAATTTTTATATCAAGCATAATTAACATTCAGTCACTATTTTCACATATTTAGTGTTTTTGTGCAAGTAATCTCTAATTAAACCAACCAGACATATATCTAGAGGTTAAATAATCTGCTTAAACTCTTCTGTTATTTCTTTAATAGTTCTTAGTTATTTTAAGTACTGTCATATTTATTGAACAAACCTTAAAAGTGATATCTACATGTATGATTTTTTTTCCAAAATAGCAATCAGAAGAGCTGCTTATTAAAATCAGCATTAACAATTAAAAAATTAAAGTTAAAAAAAATTTAAAATTTAATTTTAAAAATTGATTCTTTATATAATTTAAGCATTGGTTTTGAATTCTAATGCATAGATGAATTTTATTTTACAAATATAAACTTTCACATTCCTTATATTCATACAAAAAAATATAATTATAATATTTAAAATATATAGGAATGATTTATGATTTTAATGTTTAACAACTTTATGATGTGTACACACATAAGTTGTTACACCTTATAATCATATAACATCATTCATCTAATGTTATTTAGATTAATCTTCAAAATATTTTTTGCAAGCTTTATACAGATAAACAAGAGGGTTTTTACATTATACCTTGTATAATGCAAACTTATATATAAGTTCATGAAATATATATATTAGATTTTCAATATTAACATTACTTTTTAAATTTTCTTTATTGTTTGGTTTTTAATAATTTCATTTTAATTTCATGAGTGCTAATATGTTAAGTTGTTGTAAATTTATTCATCAAATTGTTGGCACTTACTAATTTATTTAAAAACAAAAGTTTTCTGAAATCAATATTAAAAAGCATAACTTCTATTTATAAAACCTTATTAGAAATCAAATGGATTATATTAAAAATATATTTAATGTATTTTATCTGTTAGGTTAGTCTAGGTTTTACCTATTAATCTATGCTTTTCATTACGTTTAAATTGATTATTATACTACTAAAAAACTAGTTGATTGAAGTGTCCCTTCCTCTTTTTTAGGTGTAAATATTGGCATTATCCTACTGATTTACCTACAACTAGTGTAGTAATTGTTTTTCATAATGAAGGCTGGTCAACTTTATTAAGAACTATACATAGTGTGTTGAATCGTTCACCTCCTCAATTTTTGAAAGAAATTGTTTTAGTTGATGATTATAGTGATAAAGGTAATGCTTTATTTATTCTAATAATGTAAAGCCTTATTAATTTCAATTCATTAATCGATTGCTTAGAATCTTCAGAGTAGGTTATATATTTTTGAGGAATGCAAGTAAATGAATCAAAATAGGAATTAAAGTAGAAATACGATTATTATGAAGAAAGCAAATGTAGTTGCAACTTTTTTAAATATTAAATACAAGTTATTAAAACTGTATTATAAATATTAGTTTGAAGGTTTGAAAAGTTTCAGTTCCACATTTGTGTATTTTTTCAATCCATTTATTCGGGATTTTATTGATCTTAATCACACATATTTAAATAAATTAATTACATGCATAAATTTATGGATCATCTTTAATCTCCAGATTTAATTGATCTTATAATACTTTCTTTTAAAAAATATTTTTTCTTAAAACAATTCTATTTAATTATGAATGATTTTTTGTTTATTCCAATAAAAATGAACTTAACCTTAAAATAAACCTTAATGTTATTCTTAGTTATATAATCAATTATATTGATGCTAAATTATTTCAACGTTTTATTCAACACAATAACTTTTGTTCCACATAACCTTCTATGAAGATATCTTCAATAATATATTTATACTCAATCCACTGTCTATAAAAAATAACATTTTTGCCTCTACTGTATTGTTGGGGCATATGACTAGATAAAATCCTTTTTATTTTTTGGAGAGAAATGTCAGATAGTCCCTTCTAGCCATTGTTGAATAACAAGAGATAACAGCTGTGTTTTTTATTTTGTGCATATAACTTTTATCCTTTTTGTCTTATAAAAATGAATGCCTGTTATCATTAAAGAAAATTTCTTCTAAGAGTTTATATATATATATATATATATATATATATATATATATATATATATTTATATATATATATATATATTTCTCCACAAGAAAACTTTAACTATTAGGTTATTTTGTATGTATTGTCAGTATCATGTTCTTTTAATCAGTTTGACATAAATTGTCAGTATTAGAATATTTTAATGTCATATTAATAATTTTTTGTCTGGTAACTGATATTAGTATTAATAAAAATATTGTAATGTACATAACAGTTAACACCTGCTTACCATTTTGGTAAGCAGGTGTTAACTGCAATTACTAACTATATAAATTTTTTCTCAAGCAGGTGAACACCTGCTTGAGAAAAAATTTATATAGTTATATGTTAAATTAAAAATGAAATGAAATTTAATTTCAACAAATATTTGTAACTCTGGATTTTAGTGGAAAAAAGCTCTCAACAATTGAAGTATAAATTTACTTGTTTTACCTGAATAATAGTGATCATGAAATGCATCCTATTCAAATAACTGTTTTCAATTGTTTTTTGGAAGTTATGGTTGTATCTTATAAAAACATAATTGCATTGATTCTGAATTTAAAAATGATTATATTTCTATCTAATAACACTTCCATTTCTTACATCATAAATATGAATTTTTTTTCTTATTTATCACAATGTAAGAAATCTATTTTTATCTCTCTAAGTTATCTTATAAAAAGTTCATTTTTATCTCCTAAGTTTAAGAAAGTGTAATTAAAACATCTAAGGTAAGCTCTCTGCACACAACTCACCTTATATACATAGCTTACCTTAGATATTTTATTTACATTTCCCCTTTTTCATGACATATGAATAATTAAATATAGATTCAAATAAACTTATTAAAATTCAATGTCTTTTTCAATCAATAAATTTAAACATTTTGCAATGTATTAATACACAATAATGATTTTTTTTTCAATTAAAAAATGGAATCTTAGTTTTTTTTAATACACCAGTTTGTTACTACAATCATGAGATTTAAATAATTTTTATGTTGTTATTATTACTAAAATTAAAGGCACATATTTAGTATTCATATTAATATTTTGAAAAAAAAACTTAAAATTTATTTAAAATTTGATTAAGATATTAAAATATTCATGTGTAATATTTAATGTGAATTTTTCATAATTTTTTTCATAAAATTAAAAAATGTTCCTTTGATATTGCTTATAAATTAATATATCCAGACTTCAATCATTTAAATTTAATACATATATATACATTAGAGAACTTGAAGGGAGATCTAGAAGATTATATTCGCCAATTTGGTCAGAAAGTGCGTCTGATGAGAAATAAACAGAGAGAAGGATTAATCAGATCTAGAACTTTTGGAGCTCAATATTCAACTGGTGATGTAGTTCTTTTTCTTGATGCTCATTGTGAAGTTAATGTCAACTGGCTACCTCCACTTTTAACACCTATATATTTAAACAGGTTTGTACTAAAATATTGTTTATTTTAATCAGTTAATGGATAAATGGCAAGAAATTTTTAAAATATTCTTCCTAATTTTTATTAAATATGCTGAATAATTCATAAAGGATGTGTTTCTTTTTTTTTAACGAATAAAAAGTTATGTTTAAAATTCATTATTCAGCTATAAAAAAGTTGTTCAAAGAATTAATTTATTAAAAAGTCTATAGTTTACTAACTGCTTAAGAAGCTATCTTCAATGTCTTGAAAAATAAATATAAATTTCTTATTTAAAAGCACAATATCAAAATCGTTTGTTAATATACTAGTTTTTTTTAAAGCATACTGATTTAATTTTAGTGCACTATCTCATAAAAATTACTCATTTTACGAAACCTATACAGAATGCTAAAACCATTTTGAACATACCCAGATGACTTTTAACACAAAAGGACTTGAGTATTGGAACCTGTAATGTTCACAACCTGTATAAAAGTGGTTATTTGGAAAACCTACTTGATGTATTTGTCAAATATAGGATCGATATCCTAGCTATCCAGGAAATCAGATGTCTGTGAAAGGGAATTCTGGGTAAAAAAACTGTAGAATGTATTACAGCTACCAAAACAAAGCTCACGATTTCGGTGAGGGTTTTATTGTAAGTAAAAGATTGAGAAATGCTGTCATTGACTTTTAGGCTTTTAGTATGAGACTTTGTAAAATCATACTGAAGAGAATGCATTACAATACTACCTTAATCTGTGCACACACACACCGAATGATGAAAAAGATGATGCCAAAAAACATTTATTCTATAACTTACTCATGAAGTGTTATAATACGTGTCCAGAGCACATATGAAAATTGTTATTAGGGCCTTTAATACTAAAATCGGTCAAGAGCAATGTGTTGTCTCATATGCGGGAACTTATAGTTTACATAACAACATCAATGAGAATGGACAAAAATTTGTGGAATTTGCTGTCTTGGAGAACATGATTATTGCTAGTACAGCATTCTCACATAAAAATATACACAAGTACACTTAAATATCCCCAAATGGCCTAACAACTAATCAGATTGACCATGTGATTGTGGATAGGAGACACAGAAACAACATACTAGATGAAAGAAGCTATATTGGTGTAAATGTCAACACTCACAACATACTTGTTAGATTAAAAGTCAGATTTAGACTTTGTAAGAACTTCTTTCAAAAAAAGGAGAACAACAACTTCAAACCTGCTACTTCTAAGTTTAGAGAACAAAATATTCACAATGAGTACAAACTGAAACTGTCTAATAACATTAACCTAGAAAAGACAAGACCAAACTATGACTTCAATTAGAAATTGATACAAGGAATTTTCTGAAACCTGCTGCTGAAGCTGTTCCTATTTTGGGATGTTACATCAGAAATGAGTGGTTTGACAGTGATTGAAAGGCCACAGAAGAAAAGAATAAGGCCTAAAAGTTGATGTTACAAAAGCTTTGCACAAGAATCCATGAAGAAAAATATAAAGAGTTGAGAAAAATGGAAAAGAAACTACATAGAGAGATAAAGCCTTTTTAAAAAATTTGGAGAGCTTGAACAATCAAAATGAATGTTGTAAGTCCTACAAATCAATCAATGAAATGAGAAGTAAATTCAAGCCAAGAATCATCACATGCAGAAACAAGAGAGGTGAACTTTTTAGTGAACCCTACAATGTATCTGAAGTATGGAAAGAATACTTTCAAAATTTGCTTAAAGGGAGAGATGATACTACAACTCCTTAGGATGAACGTGTCTCCCCGGGTGTTTTCGAAGACAAGGACAACCTCCCACCTTCCCTTGACAAAGTTATTCTGGCCATTAAGAATTGAAAAATAATAGATCGTCTTGCCCTGATAATATGCAATCTAAACTCTTTAAAGATTGATGAACCAGAGCTTGTTAATGCTTTGCACATCACTATGGTCAAAACTTAGGAAAATGAGAAAATACCCATTGAATGGGCAGAAGGCTCCATTTGCCCTATATTTAAAAAGGAGACCACCTCAAATGTCTTAATTATAGAGACATCACATCCCTCAGTACGGCATATAAAATATCTCTCCAAGCTGCTCTTTGCAAGACTTCAACCTTATGCTGACAAAGTAGTTGGAAATTACCAATGTGGATTTAGATCACAAAGATCTATAGATCAAATCCCCACCCTGAGACAAATCTTAGAAAAAAGAAAAAAAACCAAAGAGTACAACATTAAGACTTTTCCTTTATTTATTTATGGACTTCAAAGCTGC
This sequence comes from Latrodectus elegans, assembly GCA_030067965.1. Lineage (NCBI taxonomy): Eukaryota > Metazoa > Arthropoda > Arachnida > Araneae > Theridiidae > Latrodectus > Latrodectus elegans. The sequence goes on from CM057816.1 coordinate 88,565,088, forward strand.
TTATGAAAGGATTGAGAGAGACAAGCTGCTTGAAGCAATGACTGAATTTGGTATACCTGCAAAACTTATTAACCTTACTAATGCCCCCTTAGTCAATGTACGATGCAGGGTAAAAATCCAAGAAAATCTGTCTGCACCTTTTATAACTGAGCGAGGCCTGCATCAAGGTGACTCGCTTCCATGTCTGCTCTTCAATCTAGCATTGGAGAAATGCAAATGACTTAGACAAAAAATCCACTCTTTATAATAGGACAACACATATTTTGGCATATGCAGGTGATATAAACGTCATTAAAAAAATCTGAAAGGGCAGTGAAAGAGACCTTTCAAACCCTAGAAATAGTTGTCACAAATATGGGACTTATCATAAATGAAGATAAAACAAAGTTTATGGAGGTCTCATCTTGGACTGTGAGCTACAACACTTTTTTATATTGATGGTCATACTTTTGAAAAGGTATGCAAGTTCAAATACATCGGAACAATTATTAATGATAAAAACAAGCTGAAATCACCAACAGAATCAAATCAGCTACTAAATGCTTTTATGGGCTGAAAAAGCAACTAAGATCTAAACTTATTAGTAGAAAAACAAAACTGGGAATTTACATTACACTCATGCTACCCAGGCTGCTATATGCAAGCAAAACCTGGACATTAAATGTTGATATACAGCGAACACTGGGAACCTTTGAAAGGAAGTTATTAAGAACTACCTTTGGGCCTGTACTGGAACAGGGTTGCTGGCGAAAAAGATATAATTTTAAATTGTTTTGGCTGTATAACCAGCCCCAGATTATCAGAAGCAACAGGCCAAGATGGCTTGCCATGTTAGGAGAAACTGGGAGAACAATCCCACTAGAATATCAACGTTTAAGAACCCCAAAGGATCCTGTGCCCTAGGAAGACCACCAACAAGATCGCTGGTGTTGACACTAAAAATGACCTCAATTTAATGAAAGTTAGGAACTGGCAACATGTCGCTCTAGACAGACTGGGCTGAGAAAGGCATTCTTTAGAGGCAGCTAAGACCTGTAACAGGTTATTATGCAATTAAAGAAGGAAAAGTTTAATCTTACAATAAGTGCTGTTAGTTTTAGAATAATTTAAAAAAATTTATAATCTAGCTAAATCTTTGCTTATGATTCTGATTTAAATCATTCTGGTAGAAAGAGCTTTCTCTTTTTATCTTTGATATCATAAAGAATAAAACATAATTATCTCAGAAGAGAATATTTTGTAATAAAACTGATTCATTCAATTTTTGCTTATATTTAAAGAAAAATATTGCTTAAATCATGTGCATGAACTTTGTTGGTTTAAGTGAATTAAATTCTCAAAAAAAGAATGCTTTCCCAATTATCATGTCGTTTATAAGTATAATTTTTTGAGAATTCATTTATTTTTGTTTAGTTGGTATTATTTAACAACTTTTAAAAGATTTTACTTGTCATTGTTATAAAAATATAAATTTAGTTTCTTTAAAATAATTTTTACACACTTGGCAAGTAATTATTCATATTGTTGTATATATTTTACTATTATCTGAAGTATTTGGTAGACTAGACAGAGAAAGAGAGAGAGAACACTTAAACTTTATTTTTCAAGATTACTATAGTAATAAGTAATTCTTATTATTGTAGTAATATTTGATACAAATGATCTATTAATGGAAAAATCCATTTTTTAAATTCTTGTCTCTTTTATGTTACATGTGAGTATTTCATGTATATTAATGTTTCAAGTGCTGCTGTTTTTGTTACAGAACTGTGATGACTGTTCCAGTAATTGATGGGATTGATAAGGATAACTTTGAATACAGGCCTGTCTATCAAGGAGACAAGCATTTCAGGGGCATTTTTGAATGGGGCATGCTTTACAAAGAGACAGAATTACCAGAGGAAGAAGTAAAACGACGAAAATATCATAGTGAGCCTTATAAGTAAGCTCAAACATTTATATTTATGATTAGCAATCTTATTTTAAAGTACTATAATTTATTCACCATTAAATTTTTTGGAAATATATACAGCAGATGCTAATTTTGTATGTACTCATAGGAACTGCTAAAACAGTTTATAAAATAGAAAGTTTGTAAAATAGAAAATAATTTGTTAGATAATTAAGATCTAATTCTTTTAACCAAACTATTCTTTCTTTATAAATAAAATACATTATTAAAATAAATTATCTAGAATACATTATAAGAGAAATGTGTACAAAATAAAATTCATTTGTAAAAACAATACTCATTTTCACTTTATTGATGAAAATGAGACATCTTTTATTTTTTTTTTATTTAAAAATTAAAATTTTTTTTAAAATGTATTTTTTTTTTTTTTTTTACTTTTTTAAGGCGTAAAAGAGTTTTGCTGTTTTTCCTTCAATAAAGGACTATTGAATTGAGCACCACACAGTTCTTCCTCATCAAATGTCTGATATCAATGTGTTTTCAACTATTGTTCCCAGAATGTTCGGAATATTTATGCATATTACTTTGTTGTTCAAGAATGAACCAAATTTTTAGGCATTGTATAAAAAGAATTGAAAAAATATCAGTCCATAAATATCAAAAAATAAAAATGGAAAAGGAAACTGCCAAAAACAAACTTGTCTAGTGTATATTCTCCTTTTTGTTAAGTTTATTTAATGAATAAAACCTATTCATAATTATATTTTATAGTCATTTAGAATAAGGAAATAGGAGTAATAGTTTCAGAAAGCCAACTTATATAAGAAGAGTCATTCTGATCCATTCATAGTTCATTGATTTGCACATAATTTATTAAATTCATAAAGATTTTTAAATGCAGTAAAAAAAGTTTTAAGGTGAAAATTTAAGAATATTTTTAGCTCAGTGATAGTCAAAATCTATTGCAAGCCATTTGAACATTTACTATGAAATGTATACTTGGAAGGCTTTTCTAAAATGGTGGGCCATATTCATGTGTCTTAAAAAAGACTCACATAACTGCCAATTTGTGTGATTTTTGAATGAATTGTAAGATCTTATAGCTGAGTTGTAAAATTGACAAATTATTCACAAATTATAAGGCTTTCTTTCCACTTTGTTGAGAATGATTGGATCATTGGATGTTAAGATATATGCTGCATACATATAAAAACTTTAAGTTAGAAATAAAAATTAATGTTATTCAGTATATTTTTTTATGAAAAGAACATATACAATCTTGATTTAAAGATGATCTGTTTATCTTTGATTTTAGAATGTCCGTTTTCATCTTTTAATTATTTTGATTTTAGCCATCACAGTTATTGAATAATTGATTTAGAGTGTTTAAAAATAAAGAAGGATTAATTTAGACATGTTCTTTTTAAAATGCGAAAATGCCTTCAAATATTAAAAGAGTAATCAATTGAAATCTGTGATGTTTAAATTCTCGAAGTTTCATTTTGTCACAAATATTTCTTAGTAAAAATTGTCAAACAGTCGGACATTATTCTCCGAATGTTTGTGTTTAGTACAATATAAATTTATTAAAGCCTGGTGGCTTAGGGCTAACACTTTCTGATATCAAAGCACAAGTGTGAGGTTCAGTCCTTGGGCTGGGCAAAGTTGACTCATCTTTATTGACTCAATAAAACCGAATACCAAGCATGCTTGGGGACTAAACACTGGGGATTTCTAAATAAAAATTTTACTCTTAATAATGTCTTATATTGTTCAGTATAAGATTGAAAAAAAATATTAGTTTTAAAATTTAAATGTTCATAGGTATGCACTCAGAACTTCCATGTTCATCATTAAACAAATTTACAAGAAACACTACCTCTATCTCCTGTTGTTCAATAGTGTCTGGGCTTTGAGTTTAGGACTTCTCCCTTCAAAATTCAGTTTGATTGCTAAACCATGTTGAGCTCAAAACTAAAACATTTATATGTATTCAATATTCTCAAAGTCTTTTGTGATTAGAAGATTAGAAAAACAGAAAAGTGTCTAGGAATATTCTTTGATTGCTTAGGAAATTTGGACGGATTCTAATGACAGAAAAGTTAATACAATGTTTGGAAAGTAATTTAGTCACACACATTATCTTTACAAAGATTGCCTAAATTAATTCTTTTAAAGTTTTGAAACTTTTTATAAACATTCCAGAACTTCTTTGTATTGCTTAACAATGACTGCTAAACTAATTGATTAATTTGCTATATTTGCTAGCAAATTAATCTGTTAGTTTAATAGTCAATCTTAAGTTTAGCAGCCCTTTACAACAATGTGTAATTATGAGTTTGAAAATAGTATTTTTAACATGTTTGTGAGGAGTAAGCTCTTGAATGAATAGGCTTGTAGCTTTCAGTCCAATGTGTTCATGGATTTAATTAGATATTTCAGACAGAATGTTTTTCGGGATTCAAAATACACATTAAATTGTGGGTCCCTATATCGAACTAACCTTTGTATATTAAAATTGAGGTTAAAGTGACAAACTAAATTATACTATTTATTATAAGATTAATTAAAATACCATAATTCAAACATTTCATATGTTTTTTTAAACAAAAATCCAAACCAGCTGTATGATTATTATTACTCCAAAAGTGTGGCAATGATGAAATCTTCATGAACATTAAAACATCAGTTCTTTAAAACTTAATGAATCAGATGAAATAAATGATAAATTTGTTTCATACTTAGTTGTCATTTAACCTTAGAAGAAAGCATGATTTCAGAAATGTTGCTTTCTTCTAAGATTAAATGATATTTCTCTAAATATAAAACCAAATTTATCATATTTTAAAAATATTAATGAGATTCTTTTGAACCAACTGTATGCTTGTTTCAGCTGGCAAAAAATTTGTCAGAATTTTAATTTTATTAAATGGGATATGTATTAGCAACTATTTTGTAATTCTTTTTCTTGTTGATTTTGAGGTTGAAGTTATAATATAGTTATCACTTCAACAGAGTGTTCATTCTCATGCCTGAAGTGTGTCTTTAAGTTAGTCTCAAACTATTGCCAGTAATCTAATGTGATTTTTACTGACATAAATTTATAAGCTGGGAAATGAAGTGTTGGAGTGATGCATAAGCGTACAATTTTAGTTTAAAGATTATTTATGAATTCTGTTTTACAGATATTTTAATGTGTACAACTCAGGTTGAGTTTTGCAAATGAATAGCGTTTAAAGTTTTTAATCTGCATTTTAGAATAAATTTTGTTATTTTGAATTAAATAATTCTTCCTATATTTTAAAAATGTATAAAATATGAATCTTTAACAATTTTTTATATAAAATTTTGATAAGTGTGTGGATGAATTCTGCTAAATATTTAAAAGAATTTATGTAAATTTAATTAGATGATACAATATGTCATTAATGATACAATTATATAAATTAAGGATACAATATGTCATTCATTTTTATAAATGCAAATCACATACTTTCATAAAGTGTAATTTTAAAGTATTATAAAAAGTTTATAAATTAAATTTTAATTTACAATCACATATTTTCCTGTGGGATATTTAAACTTATTTTCTTTTTAGGTCACCAACACATGCAGGTGGTCTGTTTGCTATCAACCGAGAATATTTTCTTGAGTTAGGTGCCTATGATCCAGGTTTGCTTGTTTGGGGTGGTGAAAATTTTGAATTATCTTTTAAGGTACTTTTTTATTTTACTTAATTTTACAACAAAACCAAAAATATATCATACCATAATAAGGAATATCTGATTTTAATCTTTCATTAAATGATATTTTTCAAAACTTTAGTTTTGATATGATTCTTGAACAATTATTCTGATTTTGTAAATTTTTGTTATATGCAGTATTAATGCTACATTTTTTATCTATATAATATGCATTTAAATAATTGCAACCATATTTTTGTTATTAGTCATAATTACTCAATTCAAAATGATATTTATGAATTTTATTGCAGGTTATGAGTTTAAATTTGATGGAAAACAATTTTTTTAAAAACAATTTCTTAAATTTGTTTTTAACTTTCCCTAATATAAAACAAATGAATGACAGCAATAGTTAATTTTCACTTCATCAAAAGAGAATTATTTTAGTAAAATATATAGATACAAAAGAATTTATAATGCTTTCTGTCTCAGTACATAGATAATTCTAATAGCATATCTGAATAATTGTAAACTAGTGTAACACTTCTATTACTATTGTAATTTTTTATTACAAGATGGTAATAGTTCTGGAAAATGTTTGTTAGTTATGAAAATAACATCATTGCTATAAGAATATGTAAATATATGGTAGAAAATTACTAGACTACTATAAGAGGGCAAATTTGTAAATGGGGGAAAAAACATCGGTTGTTAAAATGCAATTGGAATAAATTTAAGTAAGCATCTACTATTAAATTTAGTCATCTGTTTTAAATATAGATATGCATTAAAAATAGTTCTTTTTTGCTTACTTTTTATTTGTTTGCCGAATAAATAGTTAATATAACAAATTGTTGTTGCTTCAGCATGCTTTACTGTACCTAGCCCTGAATTAGGCTCTACCAGTAAGATTGAAGCAACTGGGTAGTCTTCATGGATTTGAAACAGGGACCAAGCAGAAGACCCCCAATACTTGGCCTGCCACCCCAGAGGTATTATTTCCCATGGACAACATAGCCACCTCGCCCAGTTTTAATGTGCCCCAGCCGCCATTAGTGAACACGGTGGATCTTTGGTTAAGCCAAGGTTCAAACTCACTAGCTTCTAATAATGAGAACAATAGCCTAACCAACCAGGCCACTGCGACCTAGTATAATGAAGGAAAAATTAGAAATTACCTTTTTTCAGTTTTATTTTTGTTCTGCATTTATTGGTATATAATAATTAAAAAATAATTATGTAACTAAGCAAAATATAATTTATTAAATATTTTGATTATAAATTGTTCCTAAACTAAATATTAATTAAATGTTGAGAAATTAAAATTTATTGTGAAGACAGAAACAAATCAACCATTTTTTTTCATAGCCAATATTAATGTCTAGAGATTGATTGAAAAATTAGAAATTGCATTATACTTAATTGTGCTTTTATTTTGTGCTTATTTTGATTATACAGATTTATGTGTATGTATATATTGTATATATGTTTGTGTATTATTCATTTTACTTATAAATTTTTTTTAATTAATGATTTGCTTACTTTATTTCAGGATTTTTGACAATAATCCTCACTCTCAATTTTATTTTTGTTAACATTTCAAATTAATGTGTTTTTTATTTGCCTTTGAGTTCTGAATGATTTTCCTGTGATATATTTATGCTGAAAGACTTAATTTTTCATAATAAAGAATTGGTAATATTATCAAATTTTTTTAATCTGTATATCTATTTTTCTAAACTTCCTCTCAAATCAAAGGAAAATTAAAATATTAATTTTGGGGGCTTTTATTGAATACAAGCAAAATTATAATATAATGAGTTTAATTCAGAAACATGAAATTCCGTTACCATTAGTATAGTTTTGACATACAGTGTTTGGATTTTAATTGAATTGCAAAATCTTATGGTTATGTGGTGAGATTGTATCGATACAAGGTATTATCTATTGGCATTCTGTATAGGTTTACTGAATAATTAAATTTAATTCAATAAAGATTAAAATTTTATTTTATGCATTTCTTATTTGGGAAAACTCTTAAGTAATTTATAAATAAAAAAATATTGCATAAATTTTGGTTAAATGTAATTTCTTGTATTTATTAATCAAAATTCAATCCAAATTAATAATAATTATATTTGTCTATTATCATTTTTATTTCCACTTTATCAAGCCAAATTTTTTAAAATATTAAATCACCTACAATTTGCTGTTATTTATTTCATTGAGTTAAGATTTTAAAGTCTGCATGAATAACTCATTCAGTAATTTAAAAATTCACTTTTGTTTCTAAGTATTGCATATTTTAATTTAAGAAAAATTTAAGAGTGTTAGTTGATTTGGCTTCCATTTTTTAATAACTATTTTTTATCGATTTTGGTTTAATCAAGCAAAATGTTTCTTCTAAATATAATATTTTATTAATACTAGCATGTATGTGTATTTTAATTTTGCAGATATTTTTTGCAAATATTTTCTTTAAAACAAAATGTCTTTATAGATTTGGCAATGTGGTGGCAGTATCGAGTGGGTTCCTTGTTCAAGAGTTGGTCACATATATCGCGGATTTATGCCTTATTCATTTGGAAAATTAGCAGAAAAGCGTAAAGGACCCATTGTTACACTGGTAAAAAATCATTATTTTGTTTTTATAAATCATCCATTTTAGTAGCAGATTTGATTTTATTTACTATAGTAATTAAATAAATTCAATATGACTAAGTTAGAATTTAGAATTTTTGTTGATCAATAAAAATTTATTTTTTAAAAATCTTTGCAAATTTTTTGATAATTAAATCTTAAAATTGTGAACTATATTAATATTTTGTTTTAAATATATTATGTGTATCCTAAAGCTATAAAAGCTTTTTAGTTGGAAAACTCTTCAAAGCATATAAAGTGGAACACATTTTTAACCCCTTGCGGTAATATTTAATAATGAAACACTGTGCATGAAATAACCATTTAATTTTTTATTAAAAAAAACTTGTTTCATTTTATAATCCTTACATATTCTTAATTAATATCCATTTTACACTAGAAATTTTAAACATTATCATTTATCACATTCAATAGTAACTTTAGTCGCATGACGAGTGCAGTATGGCATGAAACACCGATGACGAGCTACACTCGTCATAACACCAGAAGGGTTTGATGTATATATATTTTATATTTTTCTATAATATAATAATTGTGAAATTTAATAAACATTTTTATATTGAGATTTATTTAAAATATTAAATTTAAAAAAATTTTATTTATTTTCTATTTCTGAATCTTTAAGTTTTAGTATATGCATTTATTAAATTACTAAAATTAAATTAATTTTATAATTTAACAATGAAATTCTCAAAACTTAACATTAAAGATATGTTTATAAACATTTTGCATATTCTAAAATGTTATCATATTACTTTTTATTTTATTTTATATGTGTAAACTAACAGCTGTGAAAAAATAATATAAGAATGAAAATCAAGATATATTTATTTACCTTATTTCAAATAATTATTTAAATAAAATAAGTAATGAATTAATCACTCAATTAAAAGTTCTTGTTTGAAAAAGATAACTTCTGAATTGTGACACAAGTCTATCATTTGCACTGCTTGTAAATCGCTACAAAATTTTATTATTTTTTTAAAAAAACATTTTTATGTAAAACATTGTTAAAACATTTTTTTGAGTTATCTGGCAGCTGAAGAATTATGACTATGACTTCAATTCAACAATTCATGTATTGTAAGTTTTCTTATGTTATTTTCAAAATTTCAGTTTTATGTAAATATTTAAAAGAAAAAAGTAATTTACTTTTCTTCTAAATGAATGATTTTTTCTTAACCAAACATAATTTTTAATGTTACATATCCCTCTTCTTTGTTGCAAGTATATAATAAATGACATCTTTATTGTTTTTTCCTTTAAATTCGAATGTTTTTTTTAATTGAATAATATGTGCATAGTGTGAATAATAATGTATGATTAATCTTTGATTAATGTTCTAGTGACATACATTTTTTTGTACATAGAATTATAAACGTGTTATAGAAGTATGGATGGATGAATATAAAGAATATTTTTACATTAGAGAGCCCATTGCTCGCCAGTATGACCATGGAGATATTAGTGGACAGTTAGCAATAAAAGAACGTCTGCAATGCAAACCATTCAAATGGTTCATGGAAAATGTTGCTTATGATGTACTTTATAAATTCCCTCTATTACCTAAAAATTTACACTGGGGAGAGGTTTGTATTTAATGTTAAATATTGCACTGTAGTATTTTATATTTATGTATTACATTTTATATTTTTATATTATATTTTACACTGTAGTATTTTTTGTTTATCAATTATGGTATATTTTAAGTTAATATTTTTTTAAATAATATTTGGTTATTAGTTATAAAATTAAAATTTCAGAATTTGTGTCTGATGTGGATTTTATAGTTTTCTTACTTTTAATCACCTGTATGGTTTTATTTTGCCTTAAATTTTATTAAAAATTTTCATTAATCACATTAATTATAGCTGAATCTATTGTATGTTTTTAATTTTTATAAAAATATTATGCTCTTTTGTTTTCCTTTTAATTGCATATAAAAATAAATAGTTTCTGAACTTTTATTAATTTACAAAATTTAAGTTGAACTAATTTATGCCTTTAAAATTTTAATTCAGCTTCCTTTAAGTGATTTAAAGATAATTTTACTGTAAATTTAAAATTCTTTCCTTGTTATGTTCTTTAATTATAGCATTTCATTTGTGACATTTTTAGTGTATATTTGATGTAGTTTTTTTTTTTTTTTTAATATCAAGTAATTTAACTGAATAATATCTAGAATTACAGAGTTTGTCTTTTAACTCATGACTGGTGAAAGCACAAAAACTTTGGTTTTATAAAAAAAATAATAATAATATAGCTTGTAAAATAATTAATCTAAAAATAATTATTTCAGTAAAATATTTAAAATACTTTCTGCATTGCTTGAAACATTCATTGTAATTACTAAGCGTTTTGAAAATGGTTAAATTTTAGTATTTGTATATGGTTAATAAATATATTCAAATTATTTTGCTAAAATTTAGAGAATTTATTAAAGATTAAAAAATTTTCTAATTCTGTTAATATTTCTTAGCTCCTCTTTATTAATGAGTCAGATTTATTGAATTATGGTAGGTTGGTTATGGGTTTAATAGTGCAAGGTCCAAAAATAGACATGCTGCACCTTGAATTATAGTAGATAAATGAATGTTATACATATCATTGTAACAGTAAATATTATCAAAGCTTCCAATAATCATTGTTTGCAAATCTCTCATCTTCGAAGTAATTCTTTATTTTGTTATATATATGAATTCAAATAAAATTTCAATGAAAATTTTTGAAAAATTTTTTATCAGAAACAGTTTGAAATAAAAAAAAATACAGAAATATTTTTTTTACAATAGTTTAAATTCAATATAGCAATTTGAAAGATTATTTTAAATATAAAAGTCATTTAAAATTTGTTTTCATTTCCTATTTATTGTAAATTGTACACATAGAATGTAAATTATCCCAACAGCTATTATTTTAGAATTGTTTATAATTCTCTGATTCCTGTAACTTGAAGGAAAAATTGTATAGTTTTTACCTACATGCCCCCTTTTTTATCTGAGCTGGCAGCTGAATGGTTAGCGCTCTTGCCTTCGGTTCAACAGTTCGTGGGTTTGAATCCCACTTTGGGCACAGTTGCTTGTGGTTTGGAATCCAGTTTAAGTCGTAGGTCCCTTTCTAATTAGCCCTCGTGGGCAAAAATTGACCGTTGAGCGACTAACAAACCAAACCCCCCTTTTTAAAAAATTACAATAATGATTATAAATTAATTCTAACTACTACATATTTAAATTATGAATGATTTTTGAATATCTTGTTGAAATTGTTATTTTAGTTGTTGATAATTTATATTCCTTCTAAGAAAAATTTTAAGACTGAAATGAACTGAGGTTTTATTGTTAATCTTAATTATCTCAGATAAGTATCTTAGAGTATTTAATGCATTTAAAATTTTATTTAATTGACAATTTTTACCATAAAATATATTTTAGTTTTTTCTAAAGAATTCCTTGTCTTTAAAGTTGTATTTAAAATTTTTTTGATGCATTAAATTTATTTTATTTTTAGATAAGAAGTATGCTGACTGGTCAATGCATGGACACAATGAGCTCACAGCCACCTTCAATTGTAGGGATGAGCCACTGCCATGGCTCAGGTGGGAATCAAGTAAGTAAAATATTTTAATCTTTTTATATATTTTACCTCCATTTTTTTGTATTTGATGTTAAAGAATATAATTCATTAATTTGATTTTTGTTAGATTTACTGGTGCAAGATCCTATATTGGATATTTCAGCACTGTGCAATATGTATATTAGTTAAGACTAATTAGTTTTTTCCCTAATTGAATGGAAATTTATAATACATATTAGAAAATCAGAAAAATAAATAAAAATATGGTGATTAAAAGCTTAATCCATCTCATCAGGTGAATAGAAAAGTGTGTGTGCATGTGCGCGCAGTATATACAGCTGTGGTCAAAATTATGGACAAGTTCTGAAATTTTTATTTTTTCAACTTTTTGTGTTCTTATTTATTATTTTTTCTTAAAAAAAATTATTATAGAATGTAATTGAAAACACAAATCAAAATGTCATCTGCAAAAAAGTTACTCTTTTAGTTTTTTTAAACTATTTATAGCACTATTTTTCATGAGTGTCGAAGTGTAAAGTAATAAAAATCAAAATTATTGCTTTGAGAATCCATCATATGTTATTAATCAAACTAGTATGTTTTAATTTGTAAAAGTACTATGTTTTAATGGATTTTGTTTAATACTAGGTTTCACTTAATATAAATTTTTTTTGGAAATATTTAATCCTTTTCTTAATGTAAATAATTTAAAATGATGCCACTACTAACTTAGATTGGTCAAACTCTTTCAAAAAGGAGTAATATTGATAAATAGAGAGAAAATGTTTTCTTTTAAGTTAAAACTGCAATCAAATTGGTCAGTCAATGATTTTATCTGGTATTTGAATCTCTCACTTTACTTGAATGTTTTCTTGCTTAATATGTATCTTTGTACATGCATAATGACAATTTGTAAACAGTATAATAAATAAATCACCAATCAATGATAATAATTTTGCTGGTTATTGGGAAAAAATTAGTCCCCCCCCTTCTTTCTTTTTTAATCAATTAAGATTTATTGAAAATAAAATTCCCTTGATATTATCAAATCATTGCATTGAATAAAATGTTGTAATATTTATTTAATTATATCGCTCATACATGTTTATTTTATAATTACAATTATTAATGTTTAATTGAAAGTAGTAAATATACACATATTGTCCTTTCAAAATATTCTGCAATTGTTGATGTCAGAATCATGTTTATGCTTCTACTGAAGTAATACTTTGCACTTTTATCAGTTTTTTTTAGTTCTTTATATGTGTATTTATCAAAGTTTCTTGAAATTATCCTGTTGATCAGAAATCTAATATTATTAACACAAAACAATTTCTTGTTTTTCATTATATTTTTTTTTCATACTCTCTAAACATTTGTTTTAAAATTAATTTATCAAGCATTAAGCTTTTTTGCAATTTCTTAAATATATAAAACAATTTTTGGGAATATCTAATCAATTTTTTAAATATTATAAATCTGTAAATATTATAGTAAATCATTGCATTACTTAGTGTGCTTTTTTTTAATTAAATATTTTGAAACTGACTTTTAATATAAAATACTTATTTCATTATCAAATGAAATTCTATGTTATGGGGAAAAAAATGAACAATGTTTTCACACATTTATTATTATAAACTAATACTTTTTATAAATTAATGTTTTATCATAAAATTTAAGAGCTATTAGTTAACTTCATGTTATAAAATTATCTGTTTTTATTGAATAAGATAAAATATAAGATTTAGAGATAAATTTTCTGTAGATTTTTTTTAATATATATACTTTACAAAATTAAAGTGGTTACCTATTTAATTTTATCTTTAATTTTTTTTGTTAACCCTTGTTATATCAGATAATTAGTAGCTGAGCAATTAAGTGATCTTGCCTTTAATAAAAATACATCGGAATGATTTTTAACTTCAGATATGGATGTTTTTATTCATTTGGAATCCATTTTAAATATAGTTCTCAGTGAAACTTATGTTCAAAATATTGTGAAACATCAAGCCCTCCCTTAAAGTGGATGTGAAATTGTTATGTACAAAAAAGTTTGTGAAATAAAAAAAATATAAAAAAATGTCTTGAGAATAAGTTTTTCAATGGTTTATAAATGTCTTGTATTCTAGATATATTGATTATTCATTTTTCAATTAGTTCTATTGATGAAATATATGTGAAAATATTTGTCTTTTTGAGCAATTTTAAAACTCATTTTATCATTGATTTTCCTTTCTTGTTTTTTGCCTCAAAAAGAAGATAAATTGAGATCTGAATTATAGAGAGCTGATTTAAAATTTCATGTCAATGAACTTTGTTTTGCTGCAAGTCAGAAATATTTTTCTTACTTTCTGGTTTAGTTTTGTATTAATATTTTCACCTAAAGCACTTCTATGGCTGTTAATTTCATAAAAATTCTAAAATGAAGCCACTTTATTTAATATTGTAATTTAGACTTTATTGTGATTGAAATCAAACAAATTTAATTCCTGTATTTGCCTCATTCATTTATTTAATATTTAGTGCATGAAAAATATGGTTAATAAGTGAAAATTGAATTCAAAATTGTAATTGATAGTAGTTCAGAAAATGCCTATTGTTTTTCAGTTATTAAGTGTTTGTTCTCTAAAAATCTGCAAAAATGAATCAATCATATTGTTTAAGAAATTTCATTGATAACAGGGGTGTGATAAAATGTCTTCTACTTGTAGAGTAGTACAGACATTCATTCAAGTTAAACTTTGGTCTGTAAATTGATATTTTTTGATGTTGGTCATTGATGTGAAATTTTTTTCTGTAGGAGTATTAAAAATTCTCTATCTGTATCTAGATCAAACATTTTAGTAAACAATTGAAGACAACCTTTCATTTATTATTCTGAAATTTCATAAACTATGTAGTTTAATTAATATGCAATATGACTTGGATTTTAAAAACTAATGCATAAAAATAATTTATTTCTCTTTTAATTGTAACATTAACTTTTTATTAACATGCATTAATTAATTCACATTTAATTAAATACTCAATCAAAGGTGAATCTCATATAATTTGTCAACTTTTTGCTCAGTTTTACATTATTTTCTTGAAGGGATTAAAATATTCTACCTGGAATTCATAGTTTCATTTCATTTTTCTCCTTTTAAACAAAAATCATAAAGTAAGCTTTATTTGATAATCTTATATGATTTTAATAATCTAATTCTAATCATTCATCACACATAAGTTTTAAACTTGTTTTACTTTTAAATTATAAGTACCATTAATCTCAAGTTTGGTTGTATATGCAGATATTTGTAAAAAATTTAGAAGCCTCTTTTTTCTCATTTTATTTCTTCTTTGTGTGTGTATACAGTAATTTATGAAATAAAAGATATAAAATGTGAAATCTGGTTGTGTGTGTGTGTGAATAAATTTTATAAATTTACATATACATGTAGTGTTTAATTCATGATTGCATCTTTATCCAGTATGTTGATTGGTAAGTTATCAATTTCATGTAAAATATTCCATGTTTAAAATTATAATTTTAACTGATTTTCTAGATTATTGGATATATTGAATTGGAAACAAAGGTATGTTTTGTCCAATATTATTTTGATGGAGTTGTGATGATTTAAGAAATATATTTATATTTCTTAATATTTTTTGGTGGCTGGATTAATTTAGATCAGTTAGTTATTTTTATATAATAAATACAAAAGTAAACATTTGTGTTTCTTGTTGATGACTTAAGTGTGTATAAAATTGTTTCGTTGTCATTTATTCAAGTTTTCAGCCATGAATAAAAATTTAAGTAAGTATTGTAATAATATGTGATCCCTTTTAACTTTGAATTTTCATTGAATTATTTAATAACTGGAACTTCCCTAAGAAATTTTCTTGATAATAAAAACCTAACACAAGCTATAATAAAATAAATAATTTTCTTTCCAAAACTTTTTTAGTGTGATAATTTTTTTATATCAATCCTTTAATGTGTTATGGAAAAGAGTTTTCATAAATTATTTTTAATGAAATGTATGTATTTATAAAACTATTTCTATTTTTAAATATTTAATTTATAAAAAGTTTCAGCTTTTTACCTCAGATTTAATATATTTTAATTGTTACTTAGTTTGCAATTTAAAAACCTTGATTTGTTCTGTTTCTTAAATTCACAATGAAAGTCATACATAGAAACATTGTTAAGTTTTATAGATTGCTTACAAAACTGCGAATAATCATTTTTTTATTTCTTGTTTCATAAACGCACTTTTATTGTATATATCAGATGCTTTACCTGAAATTTTCTTCTGATAGAGATAAATTGTCTGGTATTGGTGATACTTTTTAGAATTGTTAAGATAAATATTTCAAAAATTCCCATTAAAAAATTACAAATAATTTAGATGTAACTGAAAATTATGTATTAAATGAGATTAAATTCGTTAATTTTATTTGTTTTAAAAATTGTTCATAGTTTTTTTTAAACATTGTTTTGAAAATTTATATTATGTTATACTCTAAAGGAATTTGAAACTAAGATATTTTAAAATAAAAATTTCCTGTAAAATTTTATGATTAATAAATAAGTTTTAATCAAGTATTTATTTAATATAAAAAGTGAATTTTCTCTTACTTTTGTCCATAAATTTAATGACAAATTTATTAATAACTTTAAATTTATAACAGACTTTAAAATTAAATTTTTTAAATTTCATACCCAATTTGTAAAAAATTACAATTAATAATGTCTCTTAATGCTTATGTGTTTTAATTTAGTTAACCACAAAAAATACTACCAATTCTCTAAGATTACAATATTCTAATAATATTTTTAATTGTTGATAATTAATTAGTCCTTATATCTTTTTTATCTTTTATTAAAATGCATTTGTTTTTAGATTTTATTTATTTCAAGTAAGTATAAAAAGTGCAATAAGTTTATAAAATCATAATTCATTTGTTAATTACAGTACAGTATTTTTTGATAACATACTTTTAAACAATGCACCTGGAATACCATGTTAAAGGTGAAAGTTTTTATATGTAATGTTTATGGATTGAATTATTAATATTTTAATTTATTTTAATTTTAGGGTAAATGATATTGTTATCAACAGATTTGAAATATACTCACAGAAAGTTATTAATTACATTTCTTATTTATTACAGGTTTTCCGTCTGAATGCTGAAGGACAATTGGGTGTTGGAGAAAGGTGCATAAATGCTGACACAGAGCATGTTAAACTTGTATTCTGTTCATTAGGAACAGTAGATGGTCCTTGGGAATACAATGATGTAAGAAACAAAATCCAAATTTTTATTTATTGATTTTTTACATTACAATGTAAAATAATCACCAAATATTGATTATTTTTGCATTTAAATGTATGCATATTAAATATCAAATTTTATTTCTGAACTAAACATAAAAATTGAAAAATTAAAACTACATAGGGAACTGAAATGTGTATTTCTTTATCCGCATTCTTAATTTTTCTATCATTTAATAGAAAATAATTTCTATATAAATAGTTTTATATCTCACTAATTTTTTGTTCGTTTTAAAATTTAAAGTTAGAGCTATTGTGCTATGTGCAAGAAAATCATATAAATGTTATATTATGATTTAGTTGAAAATCATAAAGATGAAATCACTAAACTAAAATATGACAGAATATGAAAGGAGTTTTGTTCCCATTTTTATTTTATATTAACAATTTGTTTTAACATTTATTTTAAAATGTTAAAATATGTCATATTAATATATTTTGCTAGTTATGTGTTCAATGTTTTATGACACATTTACTTTCTTTAATCTGAAATAAAATTATTTATTATTTGAAATATTATTAATTCTTGCAAACTATTTTTTGTGGAGGAAGTCATTTTAATTATTAAACTCTTTATAATTTACCAATTAAAGTGCTCTGGGGATCATATTTCTATATAATATTTTTAGAAAGAAAAGGTAGACAAAAATATGTACAAAAAGACAATCAGTTGATGTTTTGCCAATTTTTTTTATCTTCATCAATTTTTAAACATCTTTTTTTCATAACTACCTATCTGGTAATGCCTAGTGCTTCGATCTTCACTTCAACAGTTCACTAGTTCTATATCTCCTTGATGGTAGATGCTTAAAATGGTTAGAATCCATTTTGAAAACTGTTGAATCAGCCATTATGTTGAAAAAAGAAACTGTAAAATGACATACCAAATGTTCACCAAAATGGCAGCTAAAAATAGTTAGTGCTGTAGCTTTCAGTTCAGCAATTTGTGGGTGCAAATTGTACCTTAAACTTTGATGTATGAAATAGTTTAAAATCCAGTTTAAAGTATGGATCCCAATCTAATTATTTTCTGTGTGGAAAAGATGATTGTTAGTTATAAATAAGATAAAAACAAACCAAATTTTCTTTATACTTGTGTTTATTTATGCAGTATTTCATTTCTACATGATTTGTCTAATAATAATTGTTAGATATTATTAGCATTGTAATATTTAGAAACATTCCATGTTATTTTAAAATCAAATGCCATTATTGCTTTTCCATTTTTATAATAGTTGAATTATTAAAACCTGTGTTTTTTATATTTAGTTCAGATTTTTACAATATATATATATATGTACTGTATGTTATAACCAGAGAAAATTGTCTTTGATAATACAAATGAAAAGCTCTGAATGAAGTCAGTGATGCCATATTGAAAAGTGTTTTTAAAATTTTCTTTTTTGTGTACATGTTGTATTTAGATTGGATTATTATTAAAAATAGGTTTCAATATTATTAAAAAATATATATATCAATAGTTCAAAGTTCATATAGTAAAGTTTTTTTACTTTATACTTAAGTACTTAGTTTATTTTATAATTCAATTATTAGCTGTCATCCTGAAATATACTTATTGGCTCAAAAATCAATAATAGGAGGAATTATTATTATTATTATATCCATTCTATATTGTAATCATCTTATTAAGATTTTATCCATTTTAGTTAAAATTTGTGTAATTTTTTGAGTTTAATATTTATAATAATGTAATTTATGTTTATGAAATATAGTGATTGTAAGTAATCTTTTATAATTAGTCTTTGTACTTATGTTTTCTTAATACAAAGAGATTGAATATTTAATGATAGTGATCGTTAAATGCAAAAATTATGATAAAATAATCTTTTGATTATTATTTAGCGTATTTAATTCACAATTTTAAGTTTTTATTTATATTAAAAATGTTTTATATCAGTAATATATATGAATTACTATTTCATTTCAATAATATTTTTTGTGATAGTAAATTTATGTTTGTACTTATAAATATATAGGCAAAGAAGATGTTATATCATAAACAGCATAGAAAATGCCTAGAATTGAGTCATATAAAAGGAAGTCTTCATTTACAACCTTGTAATGATGCATTAAATGGACAGAAATGGGTTTTCAAAGAGCTTGTTGTTACGTAGTCTTAAAGATATTGCATGGAAAATAGTGGGCATATTATAAGTGTTCAACTATTTAGATTTTGTATTATGGTGGAACATTGCGTATTGTATGAAAAATGGTGCCTGAAAATTGTAAATATATTTTTAGAGGTGATTGCTTTTATGTATATATGTATGGGGAAAAGGTTTGTTACTTTCCTGGTTAACCAGAATTTTCCATAAAGTATAATACGCTATAATGATTGCACTACTAATACTCTTCATAACATGAAATATAAATAATTTATTCTTGATATTTTTAAAAGTAATGGCATCTTCAAATCACTCTTTTTAACTCAAGTTTTTCATTAAAATTTTAAATATTAAAATTGGTGTTAATAGAATATTTTTGATTTGTTTCGTATAAATCAAATTTAATTTTTTTTTCTTAAGTAAGAATATTTAAAATAAGGAATTATACTTGTGTGAGTTTAACATAGATAAAATCTTAGTTAAAACTTGTTATGTAAAAATTACCATGTATATAATTTTTGTTGAAACAAAAATGTATATTATTTATGTATCTTTTATGTGAATACAATTTTGAATTAATTATATAAGTTTATTTTTTAAAATTATTTTATGTTTTATACATTTTTTTTATTTTAAAATTGCACTGTACAGAGTATATTTAATATTTGGGAATATTTCTGATTGAGTTATCCTAGTTAAATTTTGATACCTTTTTAGTTATACAATGAATATCATAATTTTGGAGTTTTGATGGGTATCTCTTGACAATATTTCACAAATAATTTAGGAGATTAAAGTCTGTTGAGTAAGAGGATTGGATATCAAGAGTATGATGGTGTAAATTAGAAGTGATTCATCCTTGCATAGAGTGAGTTTTATAACGAGGTACAAAGTTCTGTGGGAATACATCTAAACTTTAATTCTTTTGTGTCATTTCACAACTTCACATTTTCAAAATATCTTATTGACAATGTTTAATCATAGATCTTGTGGGGAAGAAATAAAAGCAAGAATTATTTCACTTTTCAATATATCTAAAACCATCACTGTTAAAAGAAATTTAAAATGCCTAATTTGTGATAATTTTGAGCAGTGAAATCATTTTAACTCATTCCTACTCATTAACATTTTGAGCTTTGTAAATTTTGGTTTGTGGATATTGTCTAAGCTGCAATAAAATATTGCTATTTGTAATTCTTAATTTAGTTTCACATTTGTTCATTAATGTTTAATTTTAAAATTAGGTTATTTGTTGGCTTTCTTTAAGTTACTTGTTGTGACAGTCAGTCTACAATAATCTTTTTTAGTGAATTAGAGAATAATCTGCAATATGTTTCTAATAAAACCGTACTGATTAGTTTGCATATTCTCATATCAAAAATACTCTGTACAATTACATATCTTTACCACAATGCTTTGATGGTCAAGTGCTCAAATTTACAAAACGTGTATTTTTATATCATTTCTAGTAATCGATTATGTTATCGTTTCTTATGATGTTTTAAATTCATATTCATTCTGTGTATTCAAGAAACAAAATCACATTAGAAATTGCACCACAATGTTTTGCATAATCTATATTGATTTCAAAAATTTCTCATAATATTAGTACACACAAATAAAATCTTTTTTTTAAAAAAAAAAATAAAAGTTGCGCTAATCGCATTTGTGTGATATGATAGTGATAGATATCTTTTTGCCATTGTTTCTTATTTAGAGTGTTTTAATTTTGTTTCGAAAATAGTAAAATTTAATGCATGTTATTGTGTAGATATTTTGATCTTTTTATATATTATATAAATGTTTCTGTATAAAATATTTCTTAGTTTCAGTAATTCTTAAAATTTTTATACAAAGTTGATTTCCAGCTATTACATTTATTTCGCAAGAACACAAAATCAAATCCATCTTACTCTGTTCGTTCAGAAAATATGTTTAGATTTGCTTGGATTTAATTTTTATTTGAATTCTTTATGCTAGATTCAAAGAAATTTAAATTTTGAATAACGTTTATATAAAGTATTTATATTCAACCATATGTAATTTCTATAAGAATATGGTATAAAAAACATTAGGATCATTTCATACACCATATTTAATATCATTAAAGTCGAAAATGATCGAAATATTTATACTTTAATATTCTTTTAAGCATTTACAAATTGTTCTTCAAATAATTAAATTCAGATTAATATTTGAGATAAAGTTTTAATCAAAAAATAATACATATCAAGATTAGGATAGTTTTAAACAAAAAATTTTATTCTTAAATAACTTTATTTTATGAATAAGTTTGTTTTTAAAACATTAACTTTTTGTTAATTACTGTAATTAAAATGTATGAAAATTATTTCAGAGTTTAAACTCTGTATTTATCTATAAAATATCACTGCAATTCCTTGAAGCTAACATTTATTTTCTTCTGTTTCTTTTGAATTCTACACAGTTGTCAGCATGTTTAACTCTCTGTAAATTTTAAAAAACAGTAATATTTTACTTTTTCTAGATAATATTGTTTTTAAATGTTTTGTTACCTATCACTGTAAGATATTTATGTGATTTAAGTAAAATCTTTTATTTTGCAAAATTTCTTTGGTGTATTCAGATTCATTTGTTGTAACATTTTAATTTCAAACTTATATATATACACAAGTTTTTAAAGTTATTTTCAGTATGAATATAAAATTTATTTATATTGGTTGAAAAACTTAATAGATATTATTGTTTCTTATTTAAACATATGAACATTTTTTACCATTGATGATATTTTATACTGTAAATTAATATTACCTCCGTTAATATTAAATTTTGTTGAAAATGTTTCCTGTTCATGGTAAAAGTTAGTGAATCTTTGTTTTGAAATTTAATGATTTAACAATATATCATTTTAAATGTGTTTATTACTATACTGTTTATTTATTTTTTATGTATTGAAATGTTATTTACATATCATGATAGTACTTTAAAGGTATTGGTTTTATAATAAATGTTTGGTTACTTTTATAAAATTTATGGGTAAAATAAAAACTTCATTTTAT
Source organism: Latrodectus elegans (assembly GCA_030067965.1). NCBI lineage: Eukaryota > Metazoa > Arthropoda > Arachnida > Araneae > Theridiidae > Latrodectus > Latrodectus elegans. Next base: position 88,587,402 of record CM057816.1, read on the forward strand.
GATCATCACATTTTGATTGGAATATTTGTTTACTGCTTTTGCTAAAATGTTTATATTTGTGAAATTGTTAAATAATAAAAATTTGTTGCATTGTTTACAAAAAACTTTCTTTTATCTCTCTCTCTTTTTTTAAGAAAAAAAAAGCATTTAGTTATCTTATTGCATATTAAGGTAAATAATTAACAGTACATAAATTCATTAAAATTTAAGTATATGAAAAATGTATTATTAAATATATAATTATTTCAAATCGAGACTACATTATTATGTGTGCATACATCAAATGTTGCACAAAATTGTTTAATTTGTAATCATGACAAATATAGACTATTTTATTCACAATTGTGTGTTATCAATTTTTGCACAAAGTTTAAAAATAGTATAAATATGTTAATCACATAAATTGGCATAACTTTGCAATCCAATAATGAGCTATTATAACAATTTAAATTGGGACATCGCCTTTATCAAACACAACTCTTGATAATGAAAACGACATTCTAACTAACGAGGCCACTACGTGCTCCCCATTGGACTTGAAATCTAGCTCTCAAATCCCAAATAAGCAGCGTGTGGAATCCCTTATTGTGAAAAGAAAATTTACTGGATGAACTTTCTTGATCCAAACTACCAAGCGATTATACTTTAGTTTTTGTGAAATAAAAAGTAGTCCTGACAATTTAAAGTTGCCTTAATCATTAGAAAATATAGATTTTCTTTTTTGGAAATTACATTATAAATTTCAGTTTTTTCAAAAAAAAAAGAAAAAAAAGTCCTCACTAAATTACAGTAACTAATAAATGCATATTGTTGTGTGAAAGTTTGCAAACTTTTATTTTTGTATCTGAGACGCAATTTAAATAATTTTAAAGTATTTTATCTTAATTATAAATGTTAACCAGATTTATTTAATTGTTGTCATGATGAAATTGATTAAAATATTACTGACAGTTTTAATTCTGTTTTTTTTTTCATTTGTAATTGTTAATATTTTATATCTTTAGGATATTGATTTGAATTTTCTTGAAATTTAAATTGTTTCTATCAGGCAATTTACAGGGAAAGGAAAACATGTCAATAAATTTTATTGAAGCATAAATGATTTGTAAAAAATAAAATGGAGAACATGGTGTTGAAAAAACAAGCTTAATCCTAACTTAACGTAAACGCATATTTGAAGTAAATTTGTTTCATTAAAATTGTGTGCCTCTGCACATAAATCTTCTATCCGCAACTTTAAGAATCGATTTAATAAGCATCAGATTATGTTATTTATACCTCTATATACAAGTTACAATCTCTCTGGGAAATGGGTTACCACTGTTAGGGAAAATTCAAAAGACTAGAATTAGAAAAACGTAAGTGGCTGCTTGTATTACTTTAATAAACACACCAAATGCCCATCAGTTACTAAGAAATGTTAAGTTGAAAATATTAATTTCTGTATCTTTAAAAGACATGAGACTTGATTGTAATGACTGATTATCATCATCAAAAACTAGATAGAGTCAAACTTTTCACCCAAATACGCAGATTAGTATTGAGCCCTGGTAAACGTGATAAATTTATGCTTGCTTGATCGTAGCTTCTAGATACTAGATATCAAAATTGTCCTCCAAAGTAAGCAAAATTTATGGATGTGGTGAACATAAACCTTTCGGTGACCAGTCAAGGTCACTTTCATGTGAGAACCACATTGATGAAGGTATCTTAGTGGAACTAGAAAAATTACTCGGATCTTCGTGAAGTCAAAATCAAGGTATGCCATACTATATAGCACAAAAAAAAAAAAAAAAAAAAAAATGCAGATCTTACTATTTCAGAAATTATGAATTAATTTGGGTAAAAACACTTAGAAATATAAATCAGGATTTTGTATGTCTTTGCAATATTTATAACACTTATAAATAAAGAATCTTGTGCTATGATTTAAAAATTAACTATTTATAAAAACCAAACTCGAATGGCTTTATTACATTTGAATGAATAAAACTTAAAAATGAAAAAAAATGTGACTTATAAATTTAACACTTGAAAAAATAAAGTAATTAATCAAGTAAATGATAATAAATGATTTATACATTTAGAAAAATAAGGCAAAGTAACTTAAATTGTCTAAAAAAAAATAAGAAATTGGTAATTGTGAAACAGAAGACGCTCGTTTTTACGAAGTCACAGGAATCGATAAAATAGTTTATACAATAAAAAAAAAGTTTTAGATTAAAAGGATACAAATTACTTTTTCTTTATAAATATAAGGTACTATCATAAAATATTTAGAATGCACTATGAGAAATACATTCAAAATAAGATTCATATTTGAAAACAATACATACTTTCATTTTATTGTTGAAAAATCAGGGAAAGTAATCGCTTAACTTTTTGTGTTTTAAAACTGCTTTGTTAAAAATATATTTTCCGTTTTGTTTCGATGTATAAAATCATTTTTTCCCCTCTTAAAAAAATACCTTTGTCCTGTTTCAGCGACTAGTTTTGCAGGCGCACTGCAAATATTTTTCTTGATTGAAATCTTTCCTTTCATCATCTTTGCTCTACATCATTTTCTTGATCGATATCTGAAATCTCGTTACCATTCTCATTCATTATATTCTCAAAAATTTCATCATTAGATATTTTTTTTCCATACATATTAGATATGAGTCCATATTCAAGAAATCCTTAAAGAAAATTTCAGGTAGCACAAGGGTTCTTTGTCGGAGTTCATGCTTATTCGCTTAAGTTACCAGGCAAGTTATCTTGGCTTCTTTCAGTTATAATAATTCCTTTAATAAAGTCTACATGTTGATATACCTTCGGTATTGACTTTCCTTCAAGAAAATTCCAAGCATATATTACAATGATTGACAAATGCAGTATTCTTTGACGGTTAATTTCATCAGTTCGCTTCAACTTTAAGTCCATAATCACTCTTTACAAAAGTAATCTACGATATTTGTTCTTGAAGTTTGTGATTATGCCCCATCCATAGGCAGTAAGACAAAAGTACATTAGAAGGGTGGCAATCTATAGAGATTGGTTCGAAGCATAGAGCTGGGTCCTAGCTCTATGGGTTCGATGTGAGTAACATAGTTATTCACAAGTAGAAGATCTTGATGATTCTCTGATAAAAAAAAATAAATATAAAGAATAAAAGTACGTTCATCTAAATTTCTCAACCAATCTTCATAAATACTCCCAGTAGTTGAAGCTTAATGTTATAATGAAAATGGAATAGACTAACAAAATGATATATAGTTCAACAGTAATGAAAGTTCGCAAAAAAGAGATTTTTCAAAATTTTAGTTCTTAAATGGGAATTAAAATAATTATGTTTATGGTGTCAGGGTAGGAACTAGCCACTAGTTTGTAAAAGCAAAAGTATACGAAAACTAGAGGCTCATAAAAAGGAGTGCAGCATATGATATGCAGCTGGTAGTTATTTAATGTTTCTTAAACATCTCTAGGTTTTAAATGTTTCTCTATGGAAAGCTGAGGGAATTTTTCTGTTCCATTCATGTTGGCTGGGAGCGACATTGTAATTTTTTGCTTCGTTTCCTTACTTCAATTGTATTCATCGTTTTTTAAAGATAAGTATTCTTTCGGGTAAAATCTTATAAACGAACCAGTCTCGTCCGCGTTCAAAACATCCTTTGGATCATACTCGGAAAGTAGTGATTTCAGCTTCTTCTTTCCACTCAATTTTCGAAGTTTAATTCACAGTTCCACTTTTACCACACAAAACTGTCTGGTGTATAATTTTAAGTTTTTGGAACCAGCCGTTTGATGGTTTGAAATCTTTTATGTCCTGAATCATAGCAAATCAGTTGGATCTCTTTTTTGCTATATTGCCATCAACAGGAATGTTCATTTCTCCCTTTTTTTCCAGCCGAACAAGCAAAACGTTTTCCAACCTAATCAGCATGTTTTTTTCTCCATAATATGTTCAAAAGAGGACATACTTGTTGATACTGTTTCTTTTTTCAAGCATTTTTTCCGGTTTTTTTGAAATTGTCACGAGGCAATTCTTTTGAATTCAATTTTTTTGGAAATTTCTATATTTAATATTTTTTCGTCTACTTTAAGAATTTTCTTTTTTATTTCAACTGATAAGCACGCTACTTTTTTTTCAAATACAATAAATTCTCAATGGAACTGTATCAGCCTCTCTCTCGACAAATGAAACTTTATAAATTGAGTTGTTCAAATGAAAAGAAACCAACTATAGAATAATAGATCTCAAACTTTTAAAGAATTTTTCCCCTTTCTATAATCTTATGTATGGGGAGGACAGGAGTTTAACTCGACGTCACAGCTTCTTCTCATCAAATGTCTTCTTCCGTAATGTCTCTAGAGTGTCTGCACATGTCGTTTCGTTGTTTAAGAATGAATCAAGTTTTCAGAAGTTATATATAAATTGAAATCAAATAAAATATCAGATCAAAGAAAGAAAATGGAATAGACAAACAAAATGATAAATAGTTCAACAGTAATGAAAGTTCGCAAAAAAGATTTTTCAAAATTTTACTTCTTAAATGGGAATTAAAATAATTATGTTTATGGTGTTAGTGTAGGAATTAGCCACTAGTTCGCAAAAGCATAAGTATACGAAAATTAGAGGTTCATAAAAACGAGTTTCTAATGTATGTATATGATAAAAAATATATTATTTGCTTTACTAATTGTTTTTATTTAATATAAGAACATTTTCTAGAACTTGTTAAACCTGATTAAAAAAACTTCAAAATTTTTCTAAATCAGCTGAAAAATTTGAAAACTTTCGAGGTTTTAAAATATTTATGTGAATTTTTAAAATTCCAAAGGGCATAATCTGGATTTATTCCCGGAAATAAACCCGGTTTTTTTCTTTCTTTAAAACATTAGCTAGAATACTCCTTTCTTTAATAGAGAGACACTAGGAATTTTTCGTATACAAAGATTTTTCAAAATAGCTATCTCTGACTCATTCTATGGCTGGCTACGGTTTTGTAATGATACCAGATTTACTTCAGTGATTGCCGGCTGGCAGTTTTCAGAGGTCCCTGGATCTGGCGATCCTCTGTCCTCATAAGATAGCTGGTTCTTGGTTGGTGATCTATAATTTGAATCTGATTGGCTTAAAATGAGTTTGAAATTTTAATGGACGGAACTACGGTTATTTCATAAAATTTATTTCAAAATTTAAAAAATTATTGTTGATTAATTTATAATTTATATATTTAAATTAAATGAAACTAATAGAATAATAAAGGAAATAGTTAAGGAATAAATTGAGAGGAATAAGAATATTTACATAAGAACAGGTAAAGGTATTTACAAGAATTTATACACGCTATAATATTTACAAGGTATAAATTGATCTGTAATACTATATATCTATCTTTATCGTTTTTTTATATCTTATGTATTTACATATACATATATTTTTTAAAAAAATCTGTTTTTATATACATTTAGTATGCACTTATATATGCATTTTCATCATCATTTTTATTTTAAATAGTTTTTTTTCCACATACAGAATGAGATGTAACAAAAAAAAAAAAATCCTTTTATCTTTTTAGTAGTCTCTTTTTTTTCCATACAAAGAAGTAGTTATCAAAGGTAGTGGAGGAAACTTTGGGCAATATCTGAGCAATGAGAAAGGATGCAATCTATTATGGGTACTTAGGTCATTATAGGACGGAAGGCTAATTATTGTTTCGTTATTAGTTTTATCAATATTTTTAATCACGTTATACATTATTTTAGAGAAGAATTATCTCAGGGTAGGGATTTTTATTTCTTGTCTGATTTTTTGGTTTCTAATGAACCAGGGGGCCTTAACTGCCCATCTGCGGGCTTTATTTTGGAAAGTTTCTAGTTTTTTAATTTTACTATCATGGGTGTAACCCCAGATAGGGCAGGCATAGGAAATAAGTGGTCGAAGATATGCTTTATAAATGAGCACTTTATTTTCCATGTAAAGTTTTGAATTCCAGTTGAAAAGTGAGTATAATGCAGCTGTTTGCCGTTTAAATTTGTTAATAATATGGATCAGATGGGGGTGCCATGTTAATTTTCTGTCGAAAGTTACTCCTAAGTATTTACAGGTTTGTGACCAGGGTATAATTTCGTTATTGATCTTAATTACACTGGGTGGAAGTAATCTTTTTTCGTTAAAAATTATAGATGCACTTTTATTTACATTAATAAGAATTTTCCATTTAACGAACCAGAGCTCAATCTGTTCTAAATGTTTGTTAAGCGATTCCGTGATATATGATGTTTTCCTTCCTTGTGCTGGTATAAATGTGTCGTCTGCAAAAAGGTGCAGGGAAGTTAGTGTTGATGTTGGAATGTAGTTCACATAGATAAGAAAGAGTCTTGGTCCCAATTTGGATCCTTGTGGCACGCCAGCTCAGATTTGTCTATGTGTTGAGTATGTAGTACCAATGCGAACCTGGAACTTTCATCCCAAAAGATATGAAATTAGTATTTTAATAAGTGGGTCGGGTAGACCAATATTAATGAGTTTGTGTACAAGTCCACCAATCCAAACTTGATCAAAAGCTTTAGCAATATCAAGAGAAACTGCTCCTGTACTTTTTTATGTTGAAATCCCTGGGTGATGATTTCCCCTACTCTCATAAATTGATGTGTTGTTGAATGTGATTTTCTGAACCCATGTTGTTCAGGGATAAGTATACTATTGTTTTCTAAAAATTCATCTAGTCTATTTGACAATTCCATGTTCACTAGCAAAAATTACTGTAAACAAATAAAAGATGGAGTACCGCACTCCACTATCTTACTAAAAAATGCGTAGGAATGTGAATATGGAAATTAAGCTGAAAAATTATATTATTTTACTTTTTTAAACACCACCCCACGCATTTCTAAAAGTAAAGCTACCTATACATTTTTGAAAATCCTGACACTCTTAATTCTTATATTTCTAAGAAATAATTTTGGGTAAGTTAAAATCCTTATTATTTTTAACCGTTACTTTTAATAGAGAATGTAAACAGTAAAATAAGCAGACGGAATCATAACAAATGACGTAAAATTTTAGTTTCTTGAATTTACACTATTTTTAAAATTTTGCCGAATATGGATTCGAATGTGTATAATCCAGTAAGGAGATCTGATTGTTCCACATTCTCATTTAATCTGCATTTTCTGAAGTGACATTCTAGGCATTTAAATTTTTCTTTTTCTTTCAAGAATTATGTTTACAAGTTAATATGAGTAAATCTTTATAAATAAAATATCTAAAGAAAAAAAATTGGATTTAGTTATTAATAACACTTTTTTCTCTTAAAAATAAGAAAGTGTGTTTATTAATTTAGTGATAAAATAATGAATGAAATACTTTATTAAGTTGTAAAAAGAAAACTCACGTAAAATTTATATTTTTCAACAAATGTACCGTTTTCTAATTTTATGCAGTTTTATAGGAGTATAATAATTTTCGGGAAAATATTTTCCTCGGAAATTTGTATACACTTCTATTTTATAATTTCTTTTAATAAGTTATCAGTATTAGATTTTTCTAAACATACTTAATATAGATATATCTTTATTATGTTAATGCATCATGATAGCTTGTTATACTAAAATTTTTGATTCAATGAATTTAAAAAGCTAAAATTAAGATAAAAGATAAAAATATTTAATAAGCTGAAATTAAAATGTCTTCAAATAGAATTTCTGGAACTAAAGAATGTTTCTAAAACCGAAGAAAATTCTTTAGATTTACTTTAAAGGATGCATTAGGTGATTAAATAGGTGAAATTATGATTTCACTTCACATAGATATTGTTGATATTAAACATATATTAAATATTTTATATTTGTATAATCCTTGTAATCCATTTTTGTATTAAGTGAATTTTCCAAGACTTTTACTATTTTTCTGGGAACCTTGATTTTTTTATTGCATTTTGAAGACCAAAAATACTGATATATTCATTAATATTCTATTTTAGTAATCTTAGTTTTTACATTATAGCTGGGCAATTAGAGCATTTTGATTATATGAATCCTAATTTTAAAGTAATTGACAAAATAAACCCTGAAATAAGTTATAATCCTTCATTAGTATGTTCTCTTAATTCTTTCTTAAATATTTTGGCAAACTTTTCTAGTTTGTCTGAGTGACCAGTGAAGGGATACTTGTGGGCTTAATTTTTTTTTTATGATATATTGGAAGAATTTTTTTCTCTTATGAATGAAAGGTACTTTGGTATCCAATAGTTTTCAAAATCCTATTTTGTTGTTTGGAAAAGAATTTACTGTTCAACTATGAATTTGTATGCTCTTTTATTTTTCTGGAAGTTAGTACTTTAAATTTCTTTCTTTCTTTTAGTCTATTCCTTTTATTGGTCCACTACCAGGTCCATTACAATGTGGAAATTTGATTAGAATTTCTGGAGTAGTTAATAGTGATGCTACATGGTACGTAAGAATATATGATAAATTATTTAAAATTTATTACTTATTTGCTTATAATATTTGTTGATTATATTTTTTGCAACATTTTTAATTAAGAATATTAAAAGATTTTTAAACATTCTAGAATCATTCTAAAATAAATTCTTTTTTGATTTTTATCTTTTTGGGAAAATTACAATAAATAATGAAATACTAATCTTAAATATTTATCTATATCATTATTTCTATATTTTAAGGTTGCTCATGAACTATGAATTAAATAATTGCTTAGGTATAAAACTGTATGTTTTTAATTTCTTTTTCTAGAAAAGTTAAATTATATTAAAAGCTTTTTCTTCTATATTTATAAAAGAACATTGTTATTAATTTTATTGATGTTGAGATCAATCAGTGTATCATGGATATTATACAAGATTAATCATGATTGACAAAATCATTTATTAACAAATATATTTTCTATTAATTAAAACTTTTAGCACTCTAAGAGTTATTAATGTTGAATTAATAGGTATTCACTTAATCAAAAATTTTAAATTTATCAAATTTTGGTTTTTTTTTCTTATCTTTTGTATTGTTTTATACAATTCAAAATAACTGAATAAATTTTTTGTCCAAAAATAGTTCCTATTAATTTCAGATTATTAAATTATAATGTAAAGAAGTTAATATACACATTTGTATATGGATACATTTTATTATTGATATCTTGAAATCATTCAAACATCAAATTGAGAAAAATATTTAACTCTAAAAGTGTAAGGTTTTGAATAAAATAAGCTTATAACTACTTAAAGATTTGTATTATATATTTATTTTTGAATCAAAGTACTCTGATTGTGTGAGAAGCAAAGTTTTTTACTCACTGAAAATATACGTTTGCCATTTAAGAAATATATATTGAATTATTATAATTAGAGTTATATGTATATTTAGAAATGATTATTAGTTTTAATTCAGTAATGCAATTTTAAATTAATTTATATGCTATTTCTAACACATCCTTATCTGTAACATTAATTTTTAAACAGAGCATCAAATACACATTTTATCATGTTATTATCAATGTAATCATGTTGTCTACAGGAAACTGAGAAAACCTTTTGTTTACATTCCTTATGGTTCTCCTACTGGATTTTTCATGTGATAGCTCTTTGAAAGAATATTTTTCTAAATTTCTTCATTTAAGTAATAAAAAAAGAAAATTCATGTATGAAAATTAAATATAATCTTATTAACGGACATTTTTAGTATCATAAAAAACTATGTAATATAAAAAAAACTATAGAATATTTTACAGATTTACCTTTTACACACAAAGTAGTTATAAATAACATTTTTTTATTTCATTTCTAAGAGCAAATTTAAATAAGAAACTCCACTTAAGAATTTCTTATATATTACCTTATTAAACAATCATGTGAAAAATGTAACATAGTGATAACAAAGGATTTAACTTAAGCTTAAATATCTGGGAGACTAGCCAATTGAGTTAACAATCTTGAATCCTATGAATTCTATACTAATATTTCTGGGATTGTATTTTTTTGTTTTTGTTTTCAATATATATATATTAATTTGAAACACTGATTTACAGTATTGGGATTGTCATTATTCCTCCAAATGATTTTGATAACTAAGAATTTAGAATTAATATTGTAATTATATATATTTTTAATTAATATGGCATCTTTCTTTCCATACTCATTTATAAAACTCAATTTCATTTTCAAACATATATATATCATTGAATTTTAAACAGATTTTTCTTTTGGAATACCTTATTTTTGTACTGCTCACTTCCGTTTCAATATTAGATGAATTTTGACACAATCATTTAAAATGATTTCCCATTTATTTCCATGATATTTGAATATATTTATTACCATGACCAATAACTTATGTATAACTATAGTTTAAAGGTTTGTTATTTCTGTAGTATTTTATGCTAGTATATATTTGCATCAAGTTAAATTGTCATTGCTCCCGAGTTAAAATGTAGTTTCTCTTTTATATCATTCATAAATTCCATCAAAGAAAACATAAATGAAACAGTGAGAATTATTGGAGCTTCTTATTTTTGATGTGATCTTTTTGCAGTTTTAAAAAACTTTGAGTTTTGTTAGGTAGATTTGAACTATCCAACACTGATGTAATAAGAAATAACTGATTTTTTTTGTTTTAAAACTGAATTCAGTCAAATGATGGTTTTTAAATCTTACCAATCTATATATATATGTATATATGTATGTTTTGAAACTTGATTGCTGTAAGAAATTGATTTTATTCATGAGTTTATATAAAATATCAGATATTATACAAGGAGTAAATTTTATAAAAATAAAAACTTTTATCAATTATTATTTCTGAAGTAAATTTTTTAATTAAATAGCAAAGTTTGCTAACAAATAAACTAAGAAAAGGAATTAATGCTATACATTTTTATGAAATACTAAATATATATCAAATAAACAAAATAAATTTCTATATCTTCTCCTAAATTTCATAGCTAAAAATATTTCTCTTAATTTGCTATGCATGGCTATATATCTTTGCATGAAAATGACTATATATTTTAAATTTGCATATGAAATTTAAAATTTGATTCACACACTCATTTAATTTTTGTCGAATCGAGTAAGGGTTGTTAAATTAGAAATGTCTCCATTAATTTTTAGTTTTTTTTTTAAAATTTTTTTTTATATGATTAACATATGTGCATACTTTTTTTCAGTTTTTCAATAAACCTTCAAAATGGATCAAATGAACATCAAAGAAGTGATATTGCTTTACATTTAAGTCCTGTTTTCTCATCTCCTCCTAGAATCGTACGAAATAGTCTAGAAAATCAAAGTTGGGGTCCTGAGGAAAGTCATGGTCCTTATTTCCCATTAGCTCCAAGTCAAAATTTTGAAATACTGATATTAGTGGAAACAGATAATTTTAAGGTGAGTTTTTATTTTTTTATTCATAAATATTTTAAATTTATTTTATATATTAAGTTAAATGCATAATTTTTAAACTAGGCAATTTATTTTTCATTTTTTATAACTTATAACAAATAAGAATATTTCATACAGTGAAGCAAAAATTTTAAATTTGAATGTTTTATTAAATTACAAAATATGAATTTATTATTTATAAAATATGTGTTGGTTATATTTTGTCTTTCTTACAGACACCAACATTTGTAGCCATTTTATAATGAATTATGTAGCAAGTAAATATTTGATTGTATGCAATCAGTAAATATTTGCCTTATAATGAATTGTCTTCGGGTGGGCAAGGTCGACTCAGCCTTTCATCTTTTGCAGTGTATTGATAAAACTGACTACCAAGCATGCTTGGGGAACTAAACACTGGGGGTTTTATGTTAGGCTGCCTATTCACATCCCAGGGCTATTGGTCTGGAAAACAGATATGGGCACTGTAGGTCTTGGCCCCCATATGAACTGTCATGCCTTAGATATAATTTTTTTTTATATTTAAGTAGTTATTTTTCTAAAAGGAAGTCTTTGTATTTGGATATATGGTTAAACTTTGTAAATTAAATGACTTGTGTTTTAAATTATTTGTAAATATGATTATATAAAATTATGAATTTCTTTAAACAGAAGGATAAAAATAGAGATTGATGTTATTACATGGTTTTTTAAATATTGATATTAAAATTCCAGGTTTTATTGAGGAATTTATTTATTTTGAAATAATTACAATTGTAAATAAGTATGCCAAGTTTTTATATTCTTGTTGCATTTACGTACATCATATTATCCCTTTGTAATTTATATTTCTTTTATTTTAGATTGCAATTAATGGGCAGCACTTTACAGAATTTCATTATCGTTTGCCTTTACAAAACATTACCCATATTACTGTTGATGGGGATGTAACAATTAATTCGATCAAGTTTGAAGGTGTTGCTAAATCACCTATGGCTTCTGTAGGTTTCTTTTATTATTTTAATTGGAATTTATATATTTATTTTTTTAACAATTTCTATAAATTTTTAATTGAAATAGTTTATTTAAACATTGTAATATCTTGACTTTTAGGTAAATATCCAACAAAATGTTAATAAATGGATCAGTTTTAGAACTTGCTGCAAATTTTGATTTTTATTCATTAATCTTTATAATATTTGTTATATTATTATATTTGAAATCATTTTAATAACCTTCAGATTTACATTTTAAATCATTTTGTACATTTATAATTGATAGAATTTTGTAAGAATATTTTGTGCCTTGTCAAAAAGTTTATAAATTTTTTATAAGTATGTGTGTTTGGTCCATGAGATTTATTTTATAAATATTTTTTTATTTTAAATGTTCTTATCAATATTATAATTAAAACTATTGGTATCACATTGTGAATTGTTTAATCAGTGTTTATTTTTATAATGTTTGATCTGCTTTATGCTTTTTACATATTAAAAAAATCATATTTAAAAAAAAAAATTTATTTAAGGAAAAAAGTGATGAAACAAAATGTTTATCTAACAGTGAAAGTGATTATGAATCACTGTTTCCTAAATATTTGGTTAATTAAATATAGACCTTTTTAGCTTTATTTTGTTTAAATAAAGTAAATTAGATTCATATTCAAAGCTATTTTCAATTTTATGAGGCTGTGATTGAAATACTTTTAATACAAACATAATTTTGAAAGTTTATAATTTATAGATAGTATACACTAATATCATTAAATATCATATGATCTACAAATAATCGATTAATATATATTAACTGTTTATTAAGCTATGAAGTCTGTTTAGCAGTTACCTAGGCTAGACAAATAAGTAACAATTTCGTATCACATTATAAATGCAAATTAATGTGTACCCTGTTTTTAGGAAAAAATTTCATTTTTTTTTACTTTAATTATTAGTTTAATGTTTATTAGATTAGCTCCTGACTTGTGCTATGTATATTTATAGTGGTCAGAATCTACTTTAAATTGTAGGTCTCTGTCAGATTAGGCCTCTTTTTTAAATCATTTACTGTAGTGCAAAAATAACACTAAACCTGACATTCTTAATTCATGTTTTGCTTCACATTATTTTCATGGTTTAGATTCCGTATTATTGTAATTTATAATTATGATTTTCTATTATGCTTTATTGAGAAATGTTTTTTTTATATATTTTTTTTTATTTTTCAGGGATCTGGTGAAAATATTGTTAAGCCTTTGGGTTTTGTTATAGATTCAAGTGGTGCATCAAATTTTGGAGTGAGAGTTAAATATTATTATTTAACATAATGTGATTAATATTATTAAATATTTAAGATTAAAGTTAAAATAATTTATTAGACTAATTATTTTTTTTATTCATAAAATAATCTTTTATACTAAATTTTACATCTTTTATCTAGTTTTTTCAATATTATTAAACAAACACTTTTTTTAAACTGAATATTAAAAACATGTACTGTGAAAAAGGCATTTTTTAACAAACATATTAATTTTTATTTTCTTAAAACAAATTTTGTATTATAAAATAACAAAATGCTGTTAATAATGAACAAAATTATTATTTAATTCATATTTTAAAATAGAATGTTAAACTTTTATATATGCAACTTGAGTTGAATTCAACTTAACATTGATAGAATAGTATTGCCTTAAAAGAATTCTTCAATAATATTTCCATTATTAAGAAAAATTCATCATTTCCTTTTATCAAGTTTATTTAAATATTTCTATTTTTTTTTAAGTATACTCTTTTAATTTTTAAAAAAAATCTACAAGGATGAAAGTAAATTTAAGAAATAAAAATCACAAAACCCTTAAGTTTAAATATATTCACTTTTATTAAAGGAAAAATATGTTATTGTTTTTTGGAATTTTCTTGTTAAAAAGCTATTATTATAGCGATGTTATGTTCTATTTAATTTTTGCACAAACAATTCTAAACTTTCTTTTTTTTTTTTTTTTTTTTTAGTATTATAATGGAAACTGAATTTTAGAGGTAACAAAATTGCTTCAAGATGTAGAGATAGTAAAATATTTAATTTTGATGTAATTATTTTATAATACATTAAAGCATTTTTATTCAGCAAAATTAGAATTATTTACAAAACATTAATTTATTAATTACTGATTTAGATATTTAATTATATGAATTGAATATGTTAATTTTTTAGTAACATTTTGTATTAGACACATTTGAAAATATATTACATTTTAATTCTGTTCTTGGGTTATAACTATTAGTTTTTATAGTAGGCTATATTTTTAGCTAGATTAATGAAAGAAATGGCTATCAAGGAGATAGCTGGTAGAAACAATTGAAAAAATTTTTGTGAAAGATCATTTGTAATCTAAAATGCTAAATTATTTTTTTTAACTAGCCATAAAAATCTTTAAGGTACTATTGAGGATATTTGATAAAGAAATAATGTGTTTTATTACGAAGGATTTGCAATCAGTATTTCAAACAGAAAATAATTTATATTATAGTTAAGAAAAAATTTACATATATAGAAAACTTTTAAAAGCTTTGTTTTTAAGATTTTAAACATATTATAAAATTTATCTGCTTGAGCAGCAATATGCCAAAGGAAATCTTTTTATATGGACCAAGTAATACAAGATGAAGAGGAAAACCTCAGCTTTTAATGACAAGATGCAGGAGAAGAGGATTGTCTGGTCATCAAAACAAAGAGTTGGAAGAGTTGAGGTGCTAGTAGAGGTGGTTGGAAACATCTGATTCAGTAGATCTTGACTCACCCCAGGTTTTTACATCATGAATAAAATGATGGAACATTATAAGAGATATATATTTAGTAATAAGGGAGAGATTTATTAGTCTAAATGAAATTGTAATTATAAGACTAAATTAAAATGTAATGAAAACTTCTTTAGAATTATTAGTTGAATTATTTATTTTAAGATTTCAACTATAAAGTTCCAGTGGAAAACTAGTTAAATTTTTGCATTCAATGAAGAGAAAAAAAATTTCTTTTAAAGAAATGAAAAATTTTGAATTAAACATTAAATTAATGTAAAAAAAAAAGGGATATACTTGTGTGTGTATGATAATTTTAAGTGTGTATTTTTTTCACACTAGGAGAAAGTACACTTGCTTAAGAGTGTGTATTAATTTGTCAAAAGAAGCAAAGTATGTTTTCAAAATGGGTAAACACAATGCAGTTGAATCATTATAAAGAGTTTCTTGCCTGAAGAAATGATAAATCAATTTAAGAAAGAAATGATCTATAATGAGAGTGATAAGCTAATTTGTTAAAGCTTGATTCAATTTTATGAAAGGTTGGAAGATGTGTAGATAGGTTTATAAGGTGATATTTTTTATGAAGTAAAATTATTAAAAAGAATGAATTTTAGTTATGATATCTTGCATGATTGCATTACTTGGTATTAGAGGATAAATTAGATCTTATAAGCACATTTATCAATTTATTCTGCTTTCCTGAAAAAGACTAGAGAAAAAAGGAATATTTCTTGGAAATAAATTGGAAGTTTAATTTTTCAGCTATTAGTAACATATTACTAATAAGATTATGGCAAAAAAAGTTGAAATGGTTTGAAATTGGAAACATTTAATTAGGGGATTTTAAGAATAGTGGTTTCTATTATATGTCAAACATAGAAATTCTTTCTAACTTAATTAAATCCAGTCAATTTGAAGATGTTGAAATTTTCATTGATTATCTTTATATGCTTAATATGAATAAATGAAAGATTGAGAAAGTGATTTTTTTTTAAATTATGATGCTAGTTCAATATTTTGTAAATTGATGGGTAGCAGAAAAACTGTAAAAGAATTTGTTAATCATGGGAACAAATGAGAAACAAATGAAATTTTTTAAAGCTTATATTTATGTGAACAAACTAATATCAAGATTTAAATAAAAATATTCTCAAAAATTTTGATTTAGGCATTATTAATTGCTTATGTGATTTAAATAAATTCTGAACTTTATTTTCTAATAAAAAGTTTTGTTACCTTAAATTTTGAAATGGAAAGGAAATGAACAAATAGTATTGATTTAATTGATTTTCAGCTACAGTAAAAACTAGTGGCAAACGTTTGAAAGAAATATTTTCAGGATTAGTGTAGATAGTTTTAACTTTTCATTCAATTTTAAACTAATTTTTTTTCTATTTTTCTTGAGTACACTTTTGCACATCCATATGATATTCAGAAACATAAGATCGTGTCCTAAGTTCATTCATGGAAATCATCAGTAAAAATATAAGGCCAACTTTGTAAGTTGTGGGACGTTTTGACAAGATTAGTACAAAGAATTGTAATGACAAAATTAAGAAGTGAGTGCCTTTTATAGAACTCATTCTAAACTATGGGTTAGATATTCTAAATGAGAGCAACGAATCAACTTTCATTACTTCCAATCGATTTGAAGTAATTGACATTACTATAGCGACAACACTAATTAGCAAAAATATCAAAAATTGGAAAGTAGATGGCAGATCATCTGGTTCAGACAATCAAAACATCCATTTTGAAATTCACTCTAATGTGTGTCTGGATCGCATGTTCAGAGACCCAGTTAGGACAGATTGGAAGAAATTCCAAGAGAATTTGACTGGGTTAGTTGAACTCGGGAACAGACCTATTAGAGATCACTACAATCTAAAAGTTACAGTAGATCTTCTACACAGTAGTATTCTAGATTCTTATCATAACCATTGCCCTATTCGCACTAGGAGAGCTAAACTCCAATGTCCTTGGTGGAATGACTCTCTAGCAGCCAAAAAGGCAAATGTTAGGAAACTTTTTAATAAAGCTAAGAAAAATGTTGAATGGGCGAACTATAAAACGGACCTCACTAATTATAACAAACTTGTTAGAAAAAGTCAAATTAACTCCTGGAGGAAGTTCTCTGAAGAGATAGATTCTATGTCTGAAGGAGCTAGATTCCAAAAACTCCTCAAAAGGGATGAACCTATTTTGGTTGGCACCTTAAAGGACGAGGAGGGTAATTTTACTGTGCTTCCGGGAAAGAGGTTATGGAAATTATGACCAAAACCCACTTTCCAGGTGCTAGAGATATTTATAGCAACGAAAGGGAGCACTGCATTGGCTCTTTGCAAAGAGTCAATAGCAATCAATGGACCATCACTAAAAATATCGTTAACTACAACAATGTTAAATGGGCAATCTCTGCCTTTAAGCCTCTAAAAAGCCCAGGGCCTGATGGAATTATGCCCATCATGATCCAGAAGGCGAGAGGGTTATCATACCAGTGCTAATTAGAATTTACAGAGCTAGCATAGCACTGGGCCTGATGGAACTGGGCCTGATGATTCGTTTACACTATGATGATTCGTTTTATGATTCGTAGCACTGGGCCTGATGATTCGTTTACAAAAATAACCGTGTTTCAAAACTCTTCAGAGAAATCAATGTGGGATTTTGCGAAATCTAACGTCTTTCTCCAATTTATTTCCGAGATGAATGGTTTTTTTCTAGCTGCCCTTCCATAATAACTTCTCTCGTGTAAAACATTCCGTACAGTGTGCAAGCTGAAAGTCTTTTGCGAAGTGAAAGCGACATCTCTACCTATCTGGAGGGCACTTATTTTAGTGTTTTTCTTAATTTTGTGTGCTAATAATGACATGTTCTTCTTTTGTAGAAAATATTCCAGGTCATCCACTTCCAAAAATATGGCAGGAGATCAGGATTGTTTTCATTCCTAAAACTGGCAAGGACACTTATGACCAGGCCAAGTCTTACAGACATATCAGTCTTTCTTCATTCTTTCTTAAAATTATGGAGTAAATCATTATCGGCGTATTAGAGATTACTTGGATAGTAAAAGTCCCTTGCATGTTCTTCAATTTGCTTATCAATCCGGCAAATCTACTGAAACTGCTTTACATCCGCTAGTTTCTGAGATTGAAACCACTCTGGATCAAAAAGAAATTGCCTTGGTAACTTTCCTCGACATCCAAAGTACCTTTGATAACACTTCCCATCTATCCATCCTCAATGCACTTAGAGGAGCAGGGATTAATCAGACCCTATGTACTTGGATTGAGGCCTTAATTTCAAATAGATGTATACAAATGAGCATCTTCAGTGAATCATTTGAAAAAAGACTACTAGAGGTTGTCCTCAAGGAGGTGTTCTCTCACCATTACTTTGGAACCTAGTTGTAAATATCCTTATAAAATATGTAAATGATAGGGGCTACTATACGCAAGGATATGCTGATGACATTGTTATCCTTATCCCTTGTAAAGATTTTGACTTAACTTGTCATCTCATGCAGGATGCTCTAAGTTATGTAGGTCAATGGTGCATGGATAGGGACCTGATGGTTAATGCTCAGAAAACCTACCTTTTACATGCAGCAAAAGGAAACGGGAGGGTTTTTTATACTAAGACTTTTTGATGTTCAAATCAATGGGGCCTCAGAGGTGTAGTATCTGGGCATTTATTTAGACCAAAAACTCACCTGGGATAAGCACATTGATGATAAAATTAACTGAGCAAAGAAAAGAATTATGATTTGTAGGCGAACGCTTGGTAAAAACTGAAGTTTACACCCAAAACTGATGTTTTGGATGTACACAGCTATTGTCAGGCCCATTTTCACATATGCCTGTGTGATCTGGTGGCATAAGGTGGAACAGAAGACTGTAACTGACAGACTAGGAGGTCTACAAAGACTGGTCTGTCTCTGCATCACAGGAGCAATGTCCACTGCATCAACCAGAGCATTGGAAGTTATGTTGGATCTGACTCCCTTAGACATCTTCATCTGCAGCACTGCCAGAATGACTGCATACAGAATGAAGTTACAAAACCAATGGTACGATCAGCTTGTTGCCAAAGGGCACAGGGATATTACTGGGAAAATTCAAGATCCTACTTTCCTGATGCCCTTGGACATCATGGAAAAGTCATACATGTTTGAAAGGACATTTGAAATAGTTTTTCCAACTATAAACGAATGGGACAACAACATGTTTTGAAACTAAAACAGGAGATCTAACCTGGTACACAGATGGATCACTGAAAAATAGCCTCTCAGGACTGGAAGTATGTGGCGTGTCACCAAGAACCAGCCTATTTGTAAGCCTTGGGCGATACGCTAATGTCTTCCAGGCAGAAGTTTTGGCCATTATCCACTGTCTGCAACTAAATAAGAGAAAGGGCTACCACGGTAAGTGGATTCTCATTTTTAGTGACAGTCAAGCTGCTTTAAAAGTGTTCAGTTCTTTCAAAAATCAAATTTAAAATGATTTTGGAATGCAGAAACCTTCTTACAAAACTGGCAACTAGAAACAAGGTGATCCTTATATGGGTGCCAGGGCAGAAAGGTATCAAAGGCTATGAAAGGGCTGATGAGCTTGCTAGACAAGAATCGTCTTTTGTTCCCATTGGTGCAGAACCTTTTTGTGGGATCAATTTGAAGACTGCAAAAACCAATGTTTTTAGATGGGAAAAAACAAAAGATGTATGAAGCTTTGCTCAACACTCCTGGTCAAACCCATGTTAAAAGAATGATCTGTGGGTCATCAGCGAGGATTGCCTCTGAAATTCTAAGATGCTCTAGGCAGAAAATACGTTTAATCGTAGACTTCATAACTGGGCACTACTATTTCAGAAAACACCTCCATAAAATGGGACTATTTCAGCAAGACCCTATCTGCAAGAAATGTCATATGCAAGAGGAAACGGCCAAGCATATCATTTGTGAACATTCATACTAGAGAGTTACACCTAGACTCCATTAAAGGGTTATCAGACTTTATTAATAAAGTGAGTGACCTGAGCAACTGGAACTAGGAAACATTGGGTTTGGAGTTAACGGTACAAAATGCTGATAAAAGCAGAGGTGCCCAATGACATACAAATCCAACTTTAAGAAGAAGAATGACAAAATTTGTATTTAATATTTATTACTTATAATAAAATTGTTAGAACAGGAATGTCAGCAAAAGTAAATCAAGTTTGCCCTACTAATTTTTGGCTTAATAGTTTATGGGTTTGATTCCCTTTTCAGACATGACTTGTGGTTTGGAATTAATTTTAAACTAGATCCTGGTTTAATAAGCTGTTATGTTAAAAAATCACTGTTTTTCAGCAAATCAACAAACCAATTAAAATTCAAGATGTATTTGTAAACTTTGATTGTAATGTATTAAAAATTTGCAAAGTTGAATGGAAGATAAGATCACATTGAATATGGAAAAGAAACAGAAGAAAAATTGTGTGCTCAAATTTAGAAGTATTTTATAATTCAATATACAAATATAGCCTATTGCTTGTTGTTAAATGGGAATTGACAGATATAAAAAGAGGGAAAGAAATGTTGTTTTAAATAATTTTAATAAAGTGAAGAAGAAATGCGTAAAAAATTGGTATGGATTTGTTGATTAAAAAAATGCTAAATTTGAATAAAAAAGCAAAATTTAAAAAGCTACAGTTGATGTCTCATATCATGGATTTATATGTAGAATGCTGTCAATGAATTTTTAACTTAAATTGACTTATAATTTGTATTTGATTAATGTGAGGAAAAGATAATTTGAAAGAAATTGCTATGAAAACTATAAAATGACAAAAAAAATTTGATGGATCGTGTCTATATAAGAATTCTGATCTGATTTCAAGAACTTAAAAAGAAAGAAAATAGATAATTTTTTTAAGTAATTATGTAAAAGTAAACAGCTGCAGGATATATTTTTATTTTGGTTACTTTACTTTTCATTCATTCTTTTAACAAATGTGAGATCATAATTTTAATAAAGTAATGTAAAGAATTATTAAATGATATATGTTTATATTGTCTGTGATTATTTTGAAGATTATATGTTGTGTACCTAACAGATACTGAAATGTCTTCAAAAAATTTATTTCTGAAGAACAGGTAACTTTTTCCAAAGTTTAATCAAAGATGACTTTTTCTCTAATATTTTTTAAACTCTTTCAATATTATTGAATGTTATCAAAGAATACCTATTCATATCCACAATTTAAAGAAATAAAAAGTGAAAAATTTATGAAGGATATTTCTTTAACAAAAAATAATTTTATTTATAAATGAGGACTCCATTTGTAAACTATATCATAGTAGAATTGAACTTATTGGTGGTTAATATGTATTGCACTTTCTCGGTATGAGGACTTTGTTAAAAAGTATTGGAGTATAAAAGAGCAAATGGCTAAAGCACTAATATTTGACATTTGTAAACTAAAAATAATTAATTATTTGATAAATTACTCACATAAAATTGAATATATTTTAATTTGTTTATTATTTATTTATTTTTAAAGTATTACTTTTGTTTTCAAAAAGTATTTGTTTATTATATTAAAATGGAAAACCATAAAGTTTTTAAGTGTTATAAATTTATTACCTTATCTTTTACAGCCACCTACATCTGGTGGCAGACCACCATCGCCTTATAACTCTTCTTTACCTTATCCTACAAATCCAACATTTGGTCCTTCTCCAACTAGCCCTAGTGGAGGTTTGTATCCTGCAATGGCTAATCCATATGATTCTCAGTCCTCTTATAATCCTTATGGTCCACCACCACAAGGCAGAACTTCTCCTTCTCCATATGGACCTCCACCCTCAGGTGCTTCATATCCGTATGGGCCACCTCCTCAAGGAAGAGTTTCTCCTTCTCCATATGGTCCGCCACCAGGAAGTAATTCATATCCTCAGCAGTCTGGAGCTTATCCTTCTCATGCGTATCCATCTCAGGGATACCCTGGTAACCAGTACCCATCTCAACCTGGGCCTTATCCTGGAACTTCTGTTGTATATCCAGTAAGTGTAACTGTTTTATTAAGAAACAATGACTTGATATTATTGTTTTAAATAAAATATTTTATTTATAGTAAATTTTTAAAAGAAAAGAAATCTTCTGAATTATTGATTTTATTGAGTCTGGATAATTTATTTTGATTCAATGAAAAAAGGAACTTAATTAAAAAAGGTTTGATTTTGGCCCTAAAATACACATTTTGTTTGTTCATTTCCAAGTCAGTAAAAATTTTCAGATTTTAAATAAATGGTAATTTATCATTGATAATATTTTTTGTTCTAATTGTGGTTGTAATTTCATCATTAATGACATCAGCATAAAAGTCATCATTAATGAATTTTATGAATTTAGGTTTTAATTCTGTTAAATAATGTTTTTGAAGGATCAAGATAAAAAGAGTGAAGGTGGTGGTATGCTTGCTTCTTTGGGTACAGCTGGAATGGCTGCTTTAGCTGGAGCAGCTGGCTCTGCCTTGATGGGAAGTAAACACAAGAAGAAGAAAAATAAGTATGGTCATGGCATGGGACCAGGCCTAGGAGCATCTTTACTGGGAAATGTTGGTTCTATGGTTGGAGGTAACAAACATGGGGTGAGTATGTGAATTTGCTAGAGTTAAACTTTTATTCTAAAAATACATGTGCTGGATTTTTAAAGTAATATAAAGTAGTTCGTGATAAATTTCATTAAAGAATTAAGAAATATTATTTTATTATTTAAGAAATTTATAGTAAAATAGGGTATTTTTCTATTTTCCCAGCGCAAGTGATAATATCAGTAAATATTATTACCAAGTCAAATGAAATATCACAAATTGTGAGTGTTATTTGTTTTTACCTATTTGAGTCATATAGTTTTTATATAGTTAGTTACATATAGTTTTTACCTGTTTGAGTCTATATCAACATGGAGGTATTTGAATAGGCAAAATGAAACAGTACTAAAAAAGGATGTCTTCCTTTTGAATTTCAGATATTTGATTAACATTAAGATGCATATGTTTTTATTTCCTTCAGCAACATCAATGCCTTTATGTGTTGCAATTTTATCAGTTCAGCATTTTCCCTTAGGTCACACTTATATACACTTACAAAAATAAAATTTAATTAGTGTGGAAGTGAATGGAAATATCATTAATAATATTAAGATTAAAAAAATGCTGAATTTTTATTGCCAGATAAAAAGATAATATGTGAAGAAACTATGTCGCTATCTAACAGATTTGAATAATTTAGGTTCTAATGAGATCAATATTTGTTGTAACATTTAATTTGAATTATAGAGAATAAGAATGTTAAAGTTTTACATGATATATGATTTGCTGTATTTGTTCTTGTTATCATAATTAAATTTTTTATTCAATTTAATAGCTTTTTGTAACGATACATTTTATAATAGGAATATATTATGCATGTAGATTTTTTTAGTAAGTCAATATAAATAGATTAATCTTCATAAATATACTTTTATTGTTACTTATTTATAATTAATTTTGGTTATATATTTTTTAATTTTAAGCATATTTCCTAATTGATATTCAGTATTTTATTTGATATGGTTCAAGATTTGATAGTTGATGCTCATGTCAATGTCTTTTGCTTTGTAATATGATCATTTCTGTGCAATTTTTTTTAACTTTTTTAAAATTAAGAATGATGTTTTCATTGACATGGTCAGTCTTTTGGAAATAATATTTTTAGTAGTAGTACTTATTACTGTATGTTATCAGAATTTCATCCATTCTGTAAAATTCGTTTCTGAAAAAAACTTAAGAAATTTTTAGAAATAGTTCTTAACATAAAGTGTACAGTAACTTAACTCTATATTTTTTAAGAAATGTGGATTTATTTCAAACTAGATTAATGACGATTTTTATAAGTTATTCTTAGAATTTTGAATTCTTAAATTAAATTTTAATAGTTGCAAATCAAAGGTTTAAATAAAATAGTTTCTAATTTGCACTGTTTAAATTTATATTTATTTCTTTTTAAATATCAAAGTATACATATCAAAAAGTGAACATTCGATAGTAGTTTTCATTTGGTTAAGTAATGAAATGATCACTGTATAAATAATGTGCTTATTTCAAAATGATGAAAATATTTTCATTTATATGAATACATTAATACTTATGTTACTTTAAAATTTGTTTTAAAAGTTATAAATTTATCTGTAACTCTTTCTTTGTTGAGAAGTGAAAATTATTTTTTGCAGCATTCAAGTGGTAGTGGAATTCCTATTGGTGGTGCTATGGCTGGTGGAGCTGCTGCATTGGCTGGCGCTTATATGCTTAGCAAGAGTCCAGTAAGTATTAAATATGGGAAGGAGTTTGTAATTATGTATATTTTTTTTTATCTAAAAGTATGATAGAAGTGATAGAGTTTAAAATTTACATGAAAAAAGTTTTCTTATTTAGAATAGTACATCTAGTAAATGGAAGGAGTGGAAATAGTAAATGTAAATAGATTTATGAAACCTTTGCAATGAATTTTATCTCAAGGGAAAAAAATAGAATATTTATTTGTAAAGGATTTTAATTAAAAAAATTTTAAAATATTTTGAGAAAATAATGAAAAATGTGTAAATATTTTTTAAAGAATGTGAGAGCGAGTAACATTACTTTTTTGTTGCAAAAATTAACTAGCTATAATGAAGTATTTAAATCAACAAAATGTGTATTGAATAAGTTGTTCAAAATTCCTTTTATACCAACAATACATTATAGCCTGCTTGATTAATAACATAATAGTGCAATATATATTGACATATCAATATCTGCGTGAATGCATTTTGATATGTTGATATATATTAAACCTGTGTTCAGTTTGTGTTGCTAAAAATTTTTAGTTTTTTTCAAGATTTCTGCGATATCAACCCATTATTCAGAATTAAGCTGAAATTGTAATACCCTTTTGTAACTTTTATTTAAAAATTTACCCTTTATAAATCTTTTATAAATAAATAACACTTTTTAAAATATTAAACAACTTATGAATAATTGAGTATTTAATATCTAAATATCTGCTATCAACTTAAGAAAGTTGTAAAATTCTAAGCCAAAAAGATTTTAGTTTTGTATTATTTAAAAGTTATTTACTTTGTATTTCCTTTAGTGCTCTACTCTTTCTATTTAAAAATTATTAATTACTCACCAATTAGTATCAGATTGTATTATTATAATTTTGATTTTTTGTTATCCTGCATTACTTATGAAATTTTACATTTCCTTTACTTATATTTATTTGTATGATATTTATTTACAAATATATTTCAGTTCTTTAATTAAACAAATAAGGGAAAGATTGTACTGTCCATACAATAGTTAATTTCATATTTTTAGGTTCTTAATGGAAGTATTATATACTAATTAAAAATTATTTTTACTTTAAGGTAGCATTTTAAACAAAAAGATTATAATTTCAGATTGGTAAAGTGATGAAGCCTAAAAAAATGTTTAAACATAAGCATAAAAGTGGTTGGGGAGGTTGGAGCAGTAGTAGTAGCAGCAGCTCAGATTAAGGAAAATTGATGAAGAATGTTTATTTGTTTATGCTACAAAAATTTATTATTTTATTGGATTGTATAAATATGTGTTAAATTTCTCATATCTTATATTAATGGTTTTGAAAGTATGGATAGATAAGTTAGTATATTTTTACTTTTGATTGTTACTTTATATTTCTACTTACCGTTAGATCTTTTGAAATTATAATGTGGGGTAATTTTTGAAAATACGACTTTAACAGTTTATATATTATATTGATTTATTTGCTACTTTTTAAAATAGGCATGTTTGTTGCACAAATGTATTTGTAAGAGAGAATGTTTATGTGTGTGCGTTTGTGAACTTTTTAAGATCTGAAAGTAGCAAGATGGAATGTATGTAAAGTTTTTGAGAATGAAAGTATTTTTATTATATGTTTATAAATACTAAAAGATATTTCTATTAAATACTGATTATTCAGTATGAAAGTTTTTATAAAGATACATTTCATTTAAAAGTTTCCTGTGTGATAATTTTTCTATATATCTTTTAGGACTGCATAACTTACAGCATATTGTTTTATTTCATTCAACACTTTTTTGAATTACGAAAGTAAATGATTCAATCGACATTTGTATATGTATTTATTCCTTTTATCTTATTTTCTGTTTTCTAACAAGAGATTGTGTGTGTGTTTTAAATGAAAAAGCAACTTATAATATATTAATCTTTCTATTTTATGATAAGACTATTTGCAATATCATATTTCCTAAGCAACTGTATTATAATATTTTCATACTGTTTTTCCTTTAAAAAGGTATAAGAATTTTCTTAAGTAATTTTTGAAAAATTCCAAAATGTGAAAATTTACTATATTGCAAATAGTTTTCAAAGATAAAAACAGAGTTATTAATTGTAGTTAGATTTACTAAAAATTAATCCAACATAAATATTTGATATCTTTATCTTTCAATGAAAGCCAAAATTCATTGTTTAACTTCATTTTGTCAAATATTTTGATTAAACAAAAATATTTTTGTACCGGATTGAATTATTTTTCTCAATGACTGTTAATTAAAATATTTTTTGTTATTTTAATTAAAATGTTTTTTCTTCATTTTAAATTAAAAGGATTTTTATGTAAACATCAATAGATTTATAAACTAGAAACATTTATTTAAATTAATTTATATTTAAAACTAAACTTAAAAGAACTTAAAGTTAACTTGAAAGAAATTAATGTAATATGCTTTTATTTTGTAAGTTTTTTTAAATTTGATTAATTTTTGTGAAGATAGCAATTTATACAATAAAAATTAATAAGAACACAACTATTATAGTTTGATTAATTATTATAGCTTGAATGTATCTGATGTTTGATTGAAAAAATGAAAAATTATAAAAATTAATTATTTTTTCACAAATTGTATGTATTATATTTAATTCTCACCATAAAAATAAAATAAAAAATGCAAATGAAAAATCAGCTACAAAATCGCAGAAGTAAAAAGTAAAAAATAATATCACTATTTTTTATAATTAAATTTACTTTCTATTTAGAGCAAATAAGCTTAAGAAAATTTAAGCTATTAAATCGAATTTAATTGAAATAATTATCTGGCCTAATAACTGTTTTATGGATAATAATGTCTCTTTATGATATGATTTGTTTTTTAGTGGTCTTCGGAGAAGTGAAATTACATTTATTTTATTTGAAAAATATATTTGATTTTGTACTTGCTATAAGAAGATATTTACTGGAATCATTGAGGAAAAGGAAAAGTTCATTTATACTTTGGTTTATAAAATTAAAAAGTTTTGTATGTTAAATTTTTATTGGAGTATATACTTTAAAAACTTTTAATCAGTTTTTTTTTCATTATTATGTTTATACAAATGATTTTCATTTTAGGATTTTTTTCCTGTAAATACCACTAAGAGAAAAATACCTAAAGCATTACCTTTAAATCCCTAAACTTGTACCTTAATTGAATGCTATGAAGGTAAAAAATAATGATGAGTTACTTTGAAAGTCTAAACTTTAATAATTTTCTTTTACCTATTCTAGTTTGAAAATATTTATTGCTCAGTGAAGCAGAATTATTTTATACACAATATCTTAGGCAATGATTCTGTAATAAAGTTTCTAATATATATATTTTCTTTTAACTTTTCTGTTATAAAGATAGTATTGTTTCTTTTTCTCTGATAGTTTGATAGCTCTCAAATATATTCATGTATGGTCCCTGAGATATTTTAAAAAGTACATTGCCGAGACAATAAATGAAAATGAAAGTGTTTATAATAAAATATGCACAAATGTTAAAATAATATGTTTAAAAACCTCTTTCTTTAAAAAAAATTAATAAAAACTATTTATCTATTTGGGTCTTCATATGATGTCAAAATTTTTGTGCATCTCTACAGAATATGTATGTAACATTTTTAAAATCGTTCTCTTGTTTCATTATTTACTTTGATTTTAAATTTTTTTCACAATTTTCATTTTTATCTGTAACATTACTGCATACTTTAAAATAATTAAAAATTATTTGTCATATGTGTTCAGGCAAAAGTCTAATGATTCTAAAGTAGCAATACATATTTAGTATGAT
The DNA here is from genome assembly GCA_030067965.1 of Latrodectus elegans. Lineage (NCBI taxonomy): Eukaryota > Metazoa > Arthropoda > Arachnida > Araneae > Theridiidae > Latrodectus > Latrodectus elegans. The sequence goes on from CM057816.1 coordinate 88,615,701, forward strand.
TTTAAATTTAATCCTAATAGTTTAGTAAAAATAAATTACTCTTGAATTTCAAGTACTGTAGATTTCAGATATAGATTTTCCTCAAATAAAAATAAATTTCTACTTATATCTCATTTTTATTTATTTCCTTTTTAAAAGAAATAGGGCTAGGATAAATAATTTCTCATTTATTTAATTTTCAGCGTCATGAAAGATGCATTAGAAATCTTAAAGATAGTTTTTAGTATTTCCTAACTACTCAGATGTTCAAATAAATTGATGTAATGCTTTTGGATTATGACTTTTGCTTGAATCCAGACAGTATGAAATGCAAAGTATCAGTGTTTTTATGCCAATAAAGGAAAATCGTTTTAACTATTCATTGGCATTTATTCATGTTTCATATCGTAATATTTTAATTTTCTTTTAATATGTTTATATTTTTAGGATTTTAACTTAAACTTATTAGTTTTTAGTTTTAATTTATTATTTTAATATGTAGCTTTATGTTTTTGTTCTCATTTTAATTGTTAAAAGGAAATAATTATGTATTTTATTATATTTTTAAAATTAGATTAGAACTGTAACCCTCAGTAATTTTAATTTTTAACGTGTTTTTGTTCACTATTTTTTATTACTTAAATCTATAATTTTTATATTATAGTGTTTAATGAAAATTAACTAATGCATTTTTATCTTAAAATAAAGAGTTATTTTTAACTTGGAATGCATTCGATTGTTACTTTTTGCCATTTATATTACTGCACAGTCAGTAACAAAATAGAGATATAGTGTTTTTCAAGTAACAAAGCTTTCATTGTTACATTTTGCATTTGTTATGAATGTAATTGTAATAAATAGTTATAATGTTGAAGACTTGTACTGTGATATTATGCTATGGAGTTTAATTGAAAATAAATTTATTGCCTTTCTTTGGAGTAAATTTTTTCTTATTTGAACAAATATTACCAAATAATACTAACTCTTAAAGCTTTCAAAGATTTATTAATAAATTTTCCACACATATATTTGGATTGGGCTGCACCTACTTAATCACTAGCAAATATCTGTTGTGTTTGTACTGCATGTTTTTGCCTCTTAATATTTTTTGAACAATTTTGAAATTTCATGATTGCTTTTCTAAATGAATTGTAAAATGTTTATTTTAATGTACAAATCAAATTATATGCAGAGTTTATTCCTATATGAAATTTTTCCAGAAAAAATACATATTTGATTATTGAAGCAAGTTTTCAATAATCAATCAATGATGGAAGTTTATAAAAATAAGGTACATTTAATAAAATGTATATAATAATTCATAAAAATAATAATTTTTATAAATTTAACTTATATTATTTTATTAGAAAATTTGCTTGTTTTTTGTCTAGAATCATGTGTATTTTAGGATTTTATTATGATTACAATTTTAGTGTAGCATCTGATGTAAATAAAATGTTAATCTCTTAAGAAATTAGAATACACACAAATTAATCAATTTAATATTTTTGAATCTTAATTTTTGTGTTGTGTTAAAGATTCATGTAGTGTTAATGCAGAGTGCAGAAATAATTTTTTCATAACAAATTTGAAAATTTAGGCCAAAATATATCAGAGTGTGAGAAGTAATGAACTAATGAAATTCAGCTGATGTTATATTTTCTTTTCTCATGCTATTTATTTTATGAGAAATTTGTTTTACATAATTTAATGGCAATTTAGAATTCTAAGCATTTGCATAAAAAAGGATTTAAAATTAATGAAATAAATTCTAGCCTCATAATGATTCAGTTATTAATAAAAAAAGAAATAAAATCTAGCCTCATAATGATTCAGTTATTAATAAAAAATGAAATATAAAATAAAATGTAGTTAATACTTTGTTGCTACATCTTAATTTTGATTCTTGGTGGTGGTGGCCTGGTTGGTTGGGGAGTTGTTCTCATTATTAGAAGGTAGTGAGTTCGAATCCCAGCTTAACCGAAGATTCGTTGTGTTCGCTGAAGACAGCTGGGGAACGTTAAAACTGGGCTTGGTCACAATGTCCTACAAGTGAAATTATACCTCTGGGTTTGGCAGGCAAAGTATTGGGGGTTTTCTGTTTAGTCCCTACTTCAAAATGAATTTAGTGATTTTGAAGCAAGGACCAATCAGGAGACTGCTAATACTTAGCCTGCCACCTCCAGAGATATCATTTCACTTGGAAGACATTGCGACTCCACCCAGTTTTAACATGCCCCAGCCGTCTTTAGCGAACACGACGGATCTTCCGTTAAGCCAGGAATCAAACCAACTACTCTCCGATAGTGAGAATGCCACCGCGGCCTTCACCATCAGTTGTAGCTGAGAGCAATCCTTGAATAGCCTACACTGAAGAATAGAATTCTTTTAATATCCTCCAGTCAATCTACAGATCATTTCTGCACTGTTTGCAGTCTGAAGTAATTATTTTTCTCTGTTTGCTTAATACATTTCATGAGAGATTTCTATGAATAAAATTCAATACAAAATTACTCTCATTAATATAATATACATATCACAACCTCTCTTTGTAGTTTGTCATAGACCGAACATATTAGCTAAATTGAGCTTCTTAAAGTCATGTCCAACTACTTTCTTAATTTATAAAATGATCTGCTTAATTCAGATGCATTTCCGTCTTTTATGTTTTAAAAAGAAGGAATAAAATGTTAAGCCATTATGAAAGTTATTAAAGAACATTATTGAAATCAATTTGCTTAGAAGTAAATTGAATTTTCTTTGGAAAATTGCCATCATTATAATATGAGCAATGAAAGATTTCTATTCCTTGTATTTTCATTTCTTTAACAATATCAATAAAATTTCAAATAGTTTGTTATTTTTGGTCACTTATCCCTTAAATTTGGCTAATCTTTGTAGAGTTTCTTTTTGAAGACGAAGGTGATTGTTAAAAGGCAAACTATAAGCGTCGCAATTATTTCTTTCAATAAATTTTCAAATATAAAACAAAGTATTTATTTTAAAATATGCATATCTGATTTTTTTAAAATCAAAATTGGTTTTCAGAATGATACATAGGTTTGTTAAATTCTAGTGAAGGTTTTCTTCATATGGGAGAAAATGCTCTTGTAATGTTTGTGCTTCAAGATTTTGTACATCAGTTTCATTTTTTACCAAAATTTTGCTTTTTTAATTTATGAGCAGATTTGATCTATTTTCGATATTTTAATAATATAGGATTTATTTAAGGGGAAACATAAGCAACAAGTGAATTTTTTATTCTCTCCGCGTAATATATAACTTCAGTCTCAAAAGTATTGTTAGACTTTTTAGAAGATTCCAAGAATATTGCCTTTAATAAGAGTTTTCCCATCCCTAAGGCGCATTTGTGCATTGTAAGATGGAGAAAAATCAGTGTACTTTTTGCTGTTTAGAAAAAATATGATGCAACACGCTGACAAGATAGCTGCGATGTCTGGTTTTGAAAGGATTTTCTACTAAGAACACAGTCTGAGTAAGTAAACGCCAAGAGTACGAATGAACTGTAAAAACATATAAAAGATTTAATTATTAGGGATAAAACACACATCTGTGGAAAAGTCTTGCTCAGATTTTAAATACAACAGACCCAACCTCACAGGCACAAAAAAATTAGAGATATCATATTTTTCCTTAATAAAAACTCTTTTCACACTATTTTACGAAATCTGAAACTTTATTTCATCAAAATCGTATTATGTTATCAGCTTTTAATTTGCTGGATAGTTTGGTTTGTTACGATAAGTTTTACTGTAATTTGAATTGTATACATGATTGTAAAGTACGTTATGTTAGATAACGAGTTAGATAATTGAAAGATTTGCGTTCATAAAAAAATCCATGTGCATAGGATTCTCAGAGTGTTATTATTTGTTTCTGCAAAAGCATGTTTGCCAAAAATTATTTCATTAACCTATATCAAGATATTTTTTTAGATTTATAAATTTGTCATAGGTTTATCATAACTAATTAGCACAATTTCGGCTGGCTGCGCCGGATTTCACGAGGTTCCTAGGTTTGCAGGACCTCACCCTCATCTGGAGCTGGAAATGATCTGGTGAGCTATAGCTGAGACTGACTGGTATATTATTGGCATAACTAATTAGCAAATCTGGCAACAATAATAGGTTCATGATATTTTTATACGACCCTGGAAACAGAATAGTATTTTTAAAAAAAATGATGTTTTCTTAAAATTGACGAAAGGAACTACTTTTTTCTCGATGAGAAATGTGGAAAAACTCGAGTAACAAATATTTTCCAATAATTTAATTAATATGTGGAACAATTATTATTAATTTATACATCACGTTAAATATGTAAAAAATTTACTTTATCTAATAATGAATGACTAAATGAATTTTTAAAAGTTAATCCTGGAAATGAGAGGTAGTGAAAAAATAATGGGAAGTAATGTTTATATTTTTATACGACTCCTAAACATTTGACTAACATAATCTCTTTTCAGGTGAGGAAAGTAATTTTTTAGTTAGAAAATAGATTGTTCTTTATAACGTTACTTATTTTATATGCAGGAGGATGAGAATTTTTTTTTTTTTTTTATCTCGGTTGCTCTTCTACAGTCAGTGTTTTCACCCTTATGGTTGATAAAATCGGAACATACAATTTTAAAGAGATTCCGAAACCCAAAAAACATCCTCACTCAAAATGGAATCGAACCCACGAACTGTTGAAATAAAATATAAATAACTACTGATACATCTATTAGATCATCTTTTAGTATGCTTATGATAGTCTCCAAGTTTATTTTTATGGTAGTGCTCAAGGTTGGTTGGTTGGGTTTAATGGCGCAAGGTCCAAATAAGGACAAGCTGCGCCAATGATAGTGCGTAAAGAAATGCTGTTTAAAAATTACATCTAATAATATTCATAGCAATCAATTTCTTGATGAGTTACTTTATTTTTAAACTTTTTCCTTCTTGAAATCAGGTATGTATGACTAACATTTGTAAAATGTGATGACCAGGCACTTTTAATAATATGCTTTGGTATTAAGAGAGCCAAGCAAACACACCAAAATCTCAATGAGATGTTAAAATAAAATTCTTGGTGTAATTCTGAAGTTATTAACCTGGTCACGAAGTTGAAAAGTTGTTCGTAAAATAAGAGTATTGGGAATTAAAGCTAAATCGCATGTAGTCACGTGATGAGAAGGGCGTGGCGATGTGGTCAGAATAAAAAAATACTCAATCATACAGAATTAGCTTAATTCTTGAATTTAAAGAAGGTATTATATGTAAATAATATAGTCAGATTTGATTGGTTAAAAGTTAATTACGTGACGAGTTTTGAGAATGACAATTTTTTAATACTGTTTTTTTTAAAGGAAAAAAGTAATATTGCCGATTTAAAATAATTATATCTCTGTATAACTTTAGCGTTAAATTTTTTAGATCTATTATTGATGACCATAAATGTTTTTAATATTACAGATTTTGTAGGGAAGAGAACACACACACACACAGACACACACACACAGACACAGACACACACACACAGACACACACACACAGACACACACACACAGACACACACACACACACACACACACACACACACACTCTCTCTCTCTCTCTCTCTCTTTTTATTTAACATACTATAGAGTTCGTAAAAGAAATAAGCACAGTTCAATTAGGAGTTACCTGGTTGAGTTGAATTGTTTTTTTACAAATATTTAATTTAGAAAGATTGCAAGAAAAAAATAAAACAAAATTCATCACAGCTTCAATTAATTATAAAATAAATATAAGTTTAACATTTAATCATTAAAGTGTGTAATAAAACCGTTGTGATAAATTTATTTTACTAAACATTTATAATTTTTCATATAGCAAGGGACTTTTTGTATACAAATATTGCATTTGTAATAAATGCTGTAAAATATTTCTGCCATATATGTCTTAAAAGTTTCATAAGAGATAATTTTATAATAATATAAGTGAAAACTTTTGAATGCATTGATATATATGTATCTATCTATATATATATATATAAACTAAGGAAAGAATCGGGCTAAGAAGGGATCCCTGAGAAACGTCTGCTTTAATATTTTTGATTTTATTGTTGAAGTTTGATGGCGTAGCGATACAGCTTCGCTCTTCCATTTCACAGGTCCTAGGTTCGATACTCGGGGGACTCAGCCTTTCATGCCTTCAATGGATAGTTGAAATTGAGTACAAAGCATGTGCTTAAGAACTTAACACTGGGAGTTTCGCTTTAGGCAGACCACTTAACTAGGATGTACACTTCTGCGCCCTTGATCAAGAAAACAAATATGAGTTTTGTAAGCCTTGACCCCATTTGGATTGTCATGCCATTGATTTTAGTTTAGATTTTTTATTGCTTCCTTCAACTTAGAAGATACGATTTTCAGAACAACTTTGAATGATTTAAATTAAGATTGAGTAAAACGATTTATTTTTGATCAATTAAAAATAATTCCGTGGAAACAAATTCTGTTGAAAAACTTTTCGATTTCATTTATCTCAATGGAATTTTTTTACAAGTATTGCTTTGTTATCAAATTTAGTGAGTTTTAGTACCCGATGGGTTGCGGAGAGATTGTTCCTAAATTTCCGAATTCCTAAGGCGTTCATATATTATGACTAATGATCTTTCATTTTTATAAGAATTAATTTTTTCATTGATTTTACCAACATTTTTTGACAAGGATATTGGTTTGTAACCTTTTGGTGATACCAGACTTTTTCCTGTAATGAGTATTGGCGTAATAATTGTGTTTTCAAATTCTTGTGAACTATCCATATTTGAAAATACTATTAACTATGTTAAAACGATTATAATTTTTAAGTATAAAAATTAATATTTAATTTAATTCTGGATTTTTCTGTAACATAAGTTAAATAAATTCTATTCATTGTATTTGCTTTCTGAAAATTATTTCACAAATGTTGTAATAAAAATTCTATGAAAACTCTGCCGTTTATTTTTTAAGTGTTTTTATTTTAAGGTAATACGAGGAGTTATATATATATATATATATATATATATATATATATATATATATATATATATATATATATATATATATATATATATATATATATATATATATATATATATATATATATATATATATACTCTGAAATTTTTGAGATACGAGCAGTTGAGAATTTACAAAATAAAAATAACAGTTTAATTTTAAAATACAAAGTATTTTAACACAGAAGACGATTTTTTACTGACTTACTTCAACTTGTTTAGCGTAGAATAAATTTTAAATAGAAGAGAAAATGGAGTTGACGAGACAACATTTTCGCGCTATGATTTTCTACGATTTTAAAGCAGGATTAAATCAAGAAAAATGCGTTCAACGGTTGCAATTAGCATTTGGTGATGAATCTCCAGCTCGTGCTACTGTATTCAGATGGTTTAGAGAATTTAAAAGAGATCGCAATTTTCTTCAGGATGAAGAACACACAGGAAGGCCGCCGTCGACAGTAATCCCGGATAATGTGTCTGCCATACGATAAATGTTAATGGATGATAATCACTGTACCTATCAAATGATACAGAAGGAATTTAACTTTGGATCCGCAACCATACACAAAGTCATTCATGAAGAATTACATATGAAAAAAAGTAGTTTGTCGTTGGGTTCCCCATAATCTAACTGAGCACCAAAAAAAAGGAGCGTGTCAGAATCAGTAAAGAAACTCTTAAATTGCTAAATGACGGTGGCCAACACATCATTTCTAAAATTGTAACAGGTGATTAAACGTACATACCGTTTTTTGACATTCCAACACGTCATGAAAACAAAGTATGGGTCTTTGAAGATGATCCCACGCCGACAATGGTGAAAAAACAACACGCACTGAAAAAAGTGATGTATGCTGTTTTCTTCAAAAGTACGGGATTGGTCAAAGCCATCAAGTTGGAAGGACAGAAGACAGTAACAGCAAACTGGTATACCATTAAATGTCTTCCAGGAATTCTATAAGAACTGAATGTTAGGGGACTAATGCTTCTTAATGACAATGCATCTTCACATACAGCCGGATTAATAGTGGAGTTTCTTAGACAAAATCTATTTAAAGTGATCGAACATCCGCCGTATTCACCTGATCTAGCTATGTGCGACTTTTGGTTATTCTTTAATCTGAAAAAGAACGTACATGGACGTCGTTTTCATTCAGAAGAAGAGATTGATGTGGCTATAAATGCATTTTTTCATTTATTCCAAGAAATGAATGGCTTGAGACATTTAATCTGTGGAAAATTCGTCTACAAAAGTGCATGGATGCTGGAGAAGACTACTTTAAACACACCTAAAATTTTGTAAGTATAACTTTAAAAACCTAGCTGTATCTCAAAAATTTCAGAGTGACCCTCGTATATTTGGTTATTTCTGAAATAAAAGGAGGTGAATCAGTTATTGCGCTTTGAAATGACTTTATTTTTGATGTTATTGTGCTCTGCGATTTTTTTTTGCTTAATCTCAATGAATTCATGTGATTTCAGACAGGGCTGTTCCAAGAAACTTATTTGTTATGGTTTTAATACTTAAGAAGTTACTGGTAATGTGAGCAGCCACTTCAATTTCAATATTATTGATGATATTAGCAGAAAATTGTTTGCATAGTGGTGCAGCACTAGCTATTACTGTATCTTTGTTTTTGTAAGCCATAGGGTTTATTGTTTGTAAAGAGGGGAGGATATACTTTTTATTTATAAGTTATTATTACCCGATCGATGGAGTTATATTTAGTGCTTAAATTTGTAATGTATTCATATATTTTTGAAATACGTCATTAATTCGTTTTTAATTTTAGTAAATTATTGCTTAAAATTCTGTTATCAAGATTTTATGTCTTTTTTTTTATTTTTTCCAGTATTTATTTTGTTTTATGATCAATTGTTCAATGCTTTTTAAAAGTATGATTTAAGTTTATTGTTTGGTTTGGAATCCAGAGTAATTGAGAGATTTATAATGTCTTTTGTCATTATTTTGGTTTCATAATTATCCTTTTTGGATAGAATGCAAATTTAGTTAAATATTTGTAATTTCATCAGTTTTATTTACAAATTTGTCCTAACTAATTTTGATTTTGAAGCCCGGTCCCTAAGTGGCAGCCTTTCACACTGTCAAGGCGAGGTTCTCCAAGGTTCGATCCTCGTGCTGGGCAAGCTTTTCATCCCTTCAGTGGGTCAATAAACTGAGTACCAAACATGCTTGAGAATTAAACACCGGGGATTTCGTATTAGGCTGACCACTTAATCGGGACATATGTTTCGCAATGCAGGGCTTCTCGGTTAGGAAAACAGATATGGGTACTGTAGGCCTAGGCCCACATGGGCTGTCGTGCTGCAGAATATGTGCAGTTTTGATTTTACAGTTTTCCATTCTATTGCTACGATCAAAATACAAGGCAATTGAATAATGATCTAACTGGAGATCTATTATGAAGGAATTCGTAGGGAATTGGTCTGATAAAAGCATGGGTAGTTATGTTTGTGTTTCGGGGGAATTTCGCTAGAGATGTACTGATTTGATTAGCATTAACATTGTTTTAACTATGATTTCGCGCTGAAATCGCTAGCGATAATAATGACGTTGTTTATTATGAAGAGTGATTCTATATCCATCACAAAATCAGAGAGAGTTTTGGTACATGTTACGTGGGACAATACATAAAAATTTGTCACCTATTAATTCAATATCAACAAGTGTGGCTTGGGAATGATGAAGAGTGGTAATTTGTCCCAGACATCTCTAAGCTCCTAAAATGTCCTAATCACCCCCCCTTAAAGAATTCAAATTTTTCGGTCTTTTGATGTGAATGAAGGATTTCATTTTTGATGAGAATTATTGCACCTCCATGAGGACAACGAACAACATTACTAGAAATATAATTTCTATATATTCGGTTTTTGAGAAGGTTTGATGTTAATCACTTGTAAAAAGACTACATATAGGTTTTGTTTATTCAAAAAATAACGAAATTCAAAGTTTTTAATTTTGAGTTTGTTTGAATCATAAAAACATAGATGAATGCTCAGTGGTTTATTATCGTTATTAAAATTCAGGAACTTTTACTTGTTTGTATTAATTTTAAAGTAAAGTTTTCCGCATAGGTTCTGTTTATCATGTACAAGTGGAAGTGTTGTTGATATTTAAAAAAAAGTTTCTTTCTTCATTGACTAATTAAAAGAATTTGAGAATATTAAAATCATTCTTGCACGATCCAGTAATTACATTTATCTAATTATTTGAAGAGTGGAAGAAATTTTCTACGACTTTTACTGTAAGAGGCATTTTTTTGATTTTTGTATATTTTGTAACGAATTGTTTTACACATTGTGATTAATATTAAAAACGATAACAAAAAATATCAAACACAATTTTTTAAAAATATGTTTTAATTTATGTAAAATATCTATGCCAAAATACTTTTGACATAAATATTTGACATGAGTTAAAAATTAATTTAAATTTTAAATAAAATGTTAGTTAGAAGTGTTGAATGCAAATGAATTGTTTTAAGAGTAATTTTCTGAATATAAATTGTTACATAAATAATTATGGGAACATGAATTCTAATGTGAATAATTATTCGAAAGGAAATTTGATGTGAATAATAATACGAATGATTAAATGAATTATTATGTGAATCTCATTCCTTATATGAACAATTATGTGAATGCGAATTATTATATGAATAATTTTGAGAACCAGAATAATTATAAAAATAATCATGTGAAAGCGAATTATTGTATTGTCGTAAATTATTATGAGAATAATTATGCAAACAAATTATTATATGGATATTATGCAAATGCAAATTATTATGTGAATAATTATGAGAATACGAATTGTAATACGAGTAATTATGGGAGCAATAAGAATTTTAATTTGAATAATTAAGCAAATAGGGATCATTACATGAATAATTATGTGGATTTTAATAGTTATGTGATCTTAAATAATTACATGTATAATTATATGAACGTCAACAATCATATTAATTATGTGAACACGAATTATTATAATAATTATGGGATCTCGAATTATTATATGAATATTATCAAATTATTATATGAATATTATTGAATTATTACACAAAATTGTAAATTAACATAAGAATAATTATGCGAACACGGATTATTATGTGAAGTATTATGAAAACACGAATTATTAAGTGAAATATGGAAAAATGAATTGTTATATTAATTATGTGGATACGAATTGTTGTATGAATAAATATTAGAACACGCATTTTATATGATTAACCATTTGAAAAATATTTATTAATTTCATAGATCATAATTAGCAACTGAAATTTAAAGTATTTTTCATGTATAATAAAGTTGTAGTTATAATTTCTTTGATTAATTGTTTTCCAGGTAAAAACCTATCACTCCTTTTATAAATCTTAAAAGTGTGTGATTAAAAGTTGAAATCATTTGATTTCATTTTTTATTTTATATAATTATTGTAATTAATTGAATTCAGCAAATTGAGTATTCAGTAAGTTGAATTGTAGAATATAAAATTTTTGGCGAAGCTCCTAGTTTAAGAATGTTTCTTTCCTTAATTCTGTTTCTGCTTTCATTTACATAATTTTATTATTAAAATAGGTTAAAAACAGAAAAATTTAAATTATAACAACCAAACAATAGTTTTTACGGAATAATTTCCTTAAATGTCAACCATTTCAACGCATTTTGAGGCTTCAGAAAAAGAATCTGATAATATAAAACGTGAAAGTTTAACTATTTTTGTCATCTTCTGGATCTAGAACGCTTATTTCTAGAACTAGTAGTCAGATATTGAAGTACTGCAATTAAATTTAAAATTTACTTGCACATTTAAAACAATTTTAAGAATAAAAACTTGGGACACACACAACATGAAATATACTTTTTATCTCTACTAAAACCAACCATTTTAGTGTAGCTGCACATTTTAAAAACGGTGAAAAGTTTGGTGAATCACATAAAGAAAAACTTATCACGTTTCATCCATTTGATTTCTCAGGAAAATAGTACCTTCACTGGTCACGATTCTCTTGCAGCGGAGAATTTCATTTATTTAAAAGCGTACTAGAAAATAGGATCGATTTTTTTTTATCTTCATCCGTATTTAATTTTTCCTGCAAGGTACTAGCACTTAAGGAGAAAAAACTTCTACATACCTTAATGTCAAATTTCTTATGAAGATTTATTTATTCAAGAGTAAAAAGAACGGAATATTTTCTATGTGAATTTATAGGTTTATGACTAATGCTTCTGAACTCGAAAGCAATGCGTATATACTAGGAAAAGATTTTTTTTTTAAAATTTTCCAATATTTTTTTATATTAAAAAGTTATGTACCATAATTTTATCATTTTTATTTTCATTATCATTTTATTTTTTCATTATCATTTTTATTTTTTTTATTTTTAAGTTGTGAATTAAAATTTGGTTTGATTTATTTGTCATTTTATGGTGACTTTTTTTGTACATGAGGGCTAATTCAATTTAGACTTTTGAAATAGAGACTTCAAATTTTAGTTCATAATGTTTATTAGCTGTTGGTTCGATACCAACAGCTAATGAAAATTATGAGATGAAATCTTTTTCTTTTATTATTCACATGCAAGTGTGTCGGATTAGGTGTTTGTGACTTTTCCGAGCTTTATCCTGCGTGACACTTTAACAAAACTTAGAAAGATTCGAGTTTAAGGATTTCAAATTTTAAGTTTTTTTTTCAAATAGAATAATTTGCATTTCAAATCAGAATCTTTTTTTTAATTCAAAATTTTAGTACGAACCTTTGTTGGAACTCATTTTAATATTTTTCAAAGTGTTATGATGTTATATCTGGTTGAATGCAAATATTACTATGTACAATTAAAAATTTGAATTCAGCTTATAAAGATTAATATAATCATACAAATAAGAGTCATACTATTTTACTACAGGGGATATGATGTGGTGTAACTTGTTTTGTTCTATTTTTTGCTTTATTCTTGTTAATATTTGTCAGTAATCGACGTGTAAACTTTCCAATCATGCAAAAAAGAAATCTAGTCTTTTTTGCAGTGAAGATGAATTACATCGAAAGCTTAAGTAATATTAATTTTTTTTATATATTTACTTAAATTTGAAAACTATCTTTTACTTTGTAAAAAAATATTTTATTTAAAATAAGTATAATAACTTTTATAAATTTGTGAAAACTTCTTGATTTACAATGTCAAGTTTGTAAAATATACTGATTAATTTATTATTCATTTTTATTGTTAACAAAAGATGAAAAATTGCTAAGATTCAAGAATCTCTCAGGATTTGAATTCGAAAGATTTGGAATTCCTTCAAACCTCTACTGAAAAGTTTTTTCCCTTTTAGAATAAACATTTACAGTTAGATAAAATTATATCTAACTATTATCTTTGTAAGAAATATTTTGATATTGTTAAAGGTATGAATAAATATTTGGAGACCTTTATATCATTTTCTTTATTGTCATTGAAATAGGATATTTTTCTGCTTTGAAATAATTTCGGAGAAAGAGAGCGAAAAATCAGAAATTCCATTGGGGTAATGCTTGCAACAGCCAAATGACCGATCGCTCTCATAAGATGCCATGAATGGGAATTCCTCTGTTGCCGCTCTTCTCACCAAATCAAAGCAGTATTCTTCTAAGGTGTTTGGCGAGCTCCGGAAGTCTTTGGCGATAGCTGGAATCGGATGCTGTAACCCTGGAGCCGGCAATGGGATTCAAAGTTGGCTGCTTTCCAGAAGAACCTCAGCATCGCCAAAGATAGCGGAGAGCAGTTTCTTAGGGCAAGCTGCCAATATTTTAATGAATTGCAAGGAGAGAAAAAAATAGTGCGAGTTTACCCTGAGCAAAAAACCTTTTAATCGTTTTCAGATTTTTAATAACCGATGCTCAATAAATACCGGTGCCTAGTTTCGCACAAATGCGGACAGCTCTGATCTACGTCGTTTTCACAGGTAAGAAAACCCATGCTTTTGTTAACGAAGTTATAAATATAATATGTAACGGTTCGTTTGGTTTTTGATTGGCTGCCAAAAGTCAGCATGTTGAGCACGATCTCTTTCGCCACTCCGTCGTATATTTACACATTTATTGGCGGAGAGCACTTTTTTTTAAAAAAAAAAAAATTAATGATCTTTATTTCAAGGTGAAATTTTATAGTTGTAAAACTGAGGGAAATGAAATATTTGGAATATTAATCACATATATAAATAAAGAGTTCAAAGAAATAAATGCAATAAACTCTGGTCTCTAAATATGATTGTTTAAATATAAGAGTATAAACAATCATATTATATTCATAAATTTAAGTTAATTTCATGATCTAAAGAAAAATAATTTTTTAGAAAAAATATAAATGAATAAAAATGAGTAATTAAAATTAAAACAAGAAGAAAATCTTTTATAATTTTGATAGATTTTAAATAAATCATATTTATTTTATTGGTTAGTTCAATTGTAGAAATTACTACAAAAATATAAACCGATATGTCATAGAGACAAATAATAAACAATATATATATATATATATATATATATATATAAAAATAATATATATATATATATATATATATATATATTATATGTATATATATATATATATATATATATATATATATATATATACATATTATATATATATATATATATATTATATGTATATATATATATTTATATATATATTACAATTATGAATTAGCTTATAAAAATAAGCAACAATTTTATGCAATCAAACACAAAGAGAACACTTAAAATATTTTAAATAAATATATATAATTGTAGAAAAAAAAAAAGAAAAAACATTATTCTAAAATTATTTATACTTAAAATTTTAGAATAATGCTTAAATATTTTTACGATGAATACAAAATTTAAAGTGTCGAAATAAATGAGTAAACTGATAAGTGAATAAATGACTTATGTAAAAAATCTAACAATGACGAAAATATTCTGGAATTTTTTTAAATTACAAAAAAAGAATGAAAACATGTTCCGTTGCATCAAGAAACAGAAGCAGTTTTTCGCATAGTATTCCATTTATGGCGCTTAATGTATGGAAATAAATTTGGAAAAGGATAATTATAAAATGCATTATTTTGAAATTGTAAAAATTTGTTTGATTTTCGTTCAATTTAAAGAAAATAAAAAACCCCCGTTAAATTAGGGAATATATTAAATTTAGGTTTTGCGTAATTCCATATTAAATGAGTATTGCAAGTGAAAGAGAGAGAGAAATTATGTTAACCGATATTGAAAACGTATTATTGGCAAACTGAAAATTGAACTTCCCGAATTGATTAATATTGAGTTTGATATTGACTAATATCTTTTATTTGGCGAAGAAATATTTAATAATATTATCCAGAATCTTTGTCTTTAAGAATTAATATTTATATCACGCTTGAATATTTCTTGAATATAAGTAAAGTACAAGCATGAACTTTTCATAACTAATTGAGACTGTTGTATTTATTTTGTAAAGGGTATTTCTTCCAATATAAGGCAAATAGTGAATAATATGGTTTCTAAATATTAAGAATGAGAAGCAAAATATATTTTGAATGAAACCACTTTTACAAATGTCGACGAATATGCATCGACCAAACTATAATTAATAATGGTAGATAAGAAGAGAGGTAAAGAAGTAAATGTTTTTTTAAAAAAATATTCAATACTTAGCTAAACAATACAGTCTGTGAACGTCATAATATTTTTTGTTTTTTAGATTTAAAAGTGGATCACAGTTTTAACGCTTGCAAACTTGCCAAAATTTCTACTTTAGACAACATCTTCTTAAAAATAATAAAAAGTTAATTGTAAAAATTAACTTAAAAGAGAACCTTTATTAATAAATAAAATAATAAAAAAGAAACCTTTGTAATGAGAATTTAATCATTTATGATAATTTTTAATTTTTGTGTTAGAAAAATGTGCAAAAAGTAAATATATCAGTTTCTACAGTAAGGAGTTTATAAAATATTTGAAACACACTGATTAAAATTTTTTTAAAGTTTGTATAAAATATTTTACTGTGCTGTTGACGGAAAAAGAATCGATAAGCAAAGGTGATAAAGGTTACAATAATGCATTTTATGAGGACAGTGGAATAAGTAATGAATAAGTGTTCCAGGTTAAGTTACATACGCAAGAGTCGGTTAATGTTTTGCCAATTTTATGTAAAAATTGTGAAAAGGGACCATGCTCAGTGATACAGAAATTGATGTAACAATTAGAAGATAATTGTCTTGATGATACAGAAGATATGTATGAAAATGCCTTGTCTTGCTTTGGACCCTTGTAATGGCCATTTATTTTGGATTAGATTTCTGATTTGTCTTTTAAGGTAGCATCTTGAATATGGTATGCGTATTGTCTTGGATAATGGTGATGTTCTTGCCGCTTTAGCAAGTTTATCAGCTAATTCCTCATCTGTTATACTAGTGTGGGGCTCCTTAACTAATTTAGAATCAAGTTCTGGGTTTTATCTAGTTAATTTCTGGATATCGTTAGCAAGTTGTCCTGCATGGTTTGAGTTAGCTATAGCAAGCAGTGCTGCTTACGAATCTGACCAGATGTTAGCTGATATGTGTGGGTAATATTCTTGATGACATTTAATGGCTTGGAGGATAGCTATATCCTCTCAACTTGGAATACCAAATTATTTTCACTGAGTTTGTATTGACGTTCTGTTATTTTCTGATTTTGTTACAAGAGAATAACAGCTGCTCCAATGCATTTTTCATAACCTGATTAATCTGTATAATATATAACTTAAATCTATATTTTCTTGATTCTATCGATTGTCGTTACTTAAAAGGCTTGGTATATTGTAAATAGAAAATTTGCTGTGTTTAATCATAGGATGAATTTGATCTCTTGAATTTAAGATTTCTGTTGAACGAGAGTAGGAAGTTTCGTTATTCAATTTGATGTCTTTTTTCAGCAATAACAGTGTGGTTTGCTGTTGCTTCCAGGATCATTGGTAATGGAGGTATTCCAGCTAAAACAGATAAGGCATTATTGGATGTTAATAGTTACAATAGATGCTGTTTATTATATAAGCTTTTTCTTTGTGTATTTGAGTAGGCCCAAAATAAACATTTATTTGTGGTTATTTTCTCGATGATTGTGAAATTTATTATGTTGAAGATTTGACTTTTGATTCCTTTATTATGCCCAACTATTCTTCTTAGATTATTTGCTATGGGATACATTTTTGTTTTTAAGTGCCTGATATGCGAAACAATGATAGTTTTTGATTTATTTGTATGCTGAGGTAGAGCAGTACTTTTGTATGTCTTAAGCTTTCATTGATTGAATTAGATTTGCTTCTCTTAGTTATTTTTCCTAGGATAAGTACAGCTGATTTATCAGGTGCTAAAGTAAGCTTTTGGAACTTCCATAGTTCATAGAAAATCTGTAGTGATTTGTTACTGCTGATTTTTAATTCTTTTTTTTTTACCACTTATTATCAGAGTGTCATCTGCAAATGCCATTACAGTTGTGTTGGATTCCCTTTGATGCTTCAATATTTTATCATAGTATAAGTTCCATAAAGTAAGGCCACCTACTGATCCCTGAGGAGAACCTTTTGTCTGAGTTGATTCTATACATCCCCCGCTATAAATGAGATAAATTTTCTATTTTCTTAAAAGCTATATATGTTTAGAATATTTGATGGAGATCATGTATGACACAATATTCTTCTAAGTTCCGGACACCAAATTGAATGAAATGATTGTTGTATGTCTAGGCATATTATAGCCGTATAGAGATTATTCTTTTGGTTTTGGTTAATTTGTTTTTGAAGAGGGTTAAGAGTGTGTTCCATTGAGACTCTAATCCGTTGAGACCGTATTGATGTGGATGAAGATATCCACTATAGGTATATCTATAGGTAGTGTTTTAGGTGGTCAAAAATCAGTTTTTTCTAAAATTTTATTGATGGATAGCAATAGGCATATGGGTGTATATGATTTTGTCTACTGTGAATCTTATTGTTTTTGTGGAAAAATACTACTTTTTAATAAGAATACATTTAGGTAGGATATAGAAGAAAATATTTATGATATATGGACAAAAATTATTTCTTAAATAGTTTCTTATACTTATTATATATTACCTTAATTAGTTGTTTTGTTTTAATGATGTAATAACGTTTTTGCGTCAAAAAATAATATATCAACTTAATTTTTTCAACAGTATAATCTACAAATTAAAACAGAAAAAAACAGTATTGACATCCATTTTCTGCATTCGCTGAATTTTAGTATTGCGGATTATTTTTTATCACTCAAAAGAAGTCACATATTTTGAATACAGTGTTTTAAATATTGTAAAAATTTTGCTGTTAATTTAAGTGATGAACAGATCTCTACAAATAACCTTGAGTTTCACTGTTTTTCAAAGTTGTTCTATAAAATGTTATTTATTTAAGCAATTAAAAAGCATTCTATAAAAATGCGATGTATTTTTCAATCTTTCAAGTAATGAATTGTAGAAGGGCAGAATGAATACTTATTTTCAAAATAGTTTTAAGAAGTTTTGTCCTCAAATTAAGTGATAAAAATTTTGCAAAAAAATCGAATGCCTTTTAAATAAATAAATTAAGAGTTAATAATTTCCTATTTTAAAAATTGTTATTAAATAATATATTACTTAAAAAATAAAAAATAAGAAGTTTACAAACTGAATTTAAATTAATTTTGAATTGAAGAGTACTTAAAATTGCAAACAAATCCTTGTTCAATCCTATCTGAACGGTATTATTAGAAATTGTGGAGCAATAGTGTCTTGTCAATAATGTAATTCAATCAAATCAAATGGTAATATATTTCATCAATCTTTCTACGTCTCATTATTCGGCACATTCAAGTCTTTAAATGATTTTCTGACTTCTAATGACTTCTAAGAATGAATAGTTTCCTGTTCCATAAGGGCAACATTAATTTAACTCTTGAGCAATATTTCCTTGGTTCAAAATTAATGTATGCCAAATCAAAATTTAAATTAATTTAATATGTAATCTTTTTAGAACACTAGAAATCTATAGTTTTCATTCAGATAAAAACCCTAAATTCATTTGTAGAATTTTTCGTCCCATATAGCTATGCATTTCTATATTTTACAATAAGGTCCCTGAAATTGAGACATTTTTTAAAACAAAAAGGTGATTAAAAATTAAAAATATGGGGCATACTTGAAATAATTTTGAATGCTGAATACTTACAGCTATTGAATAGCTGATACGTTATTTTGCATGATTACTTCACCATTTAAGTTACTAAACCACGTTTTAACCAATAAATTTATAATTTGATACCGGATTATATTGAAGTGCATAATTGTAACTGATTTGTTTCTAATATCCAGCTATGCATGTGTTACCATTATATTATATAGTGCTCTTTTAAGCAAAGTTAAAAAACTAAGTGGCACTTAATTTTGATGATAAAAATTAATAGAAATTCGGTATTTAAATAATGATAAGTTATAATTAAGCAATTTTTATGTATTTATAATGTTATTCTTTTCAAAGTTATAAACAAATAAGTACCTTAATTATTTGAAGGTGAAGCAAATCAGAGAAATATAATATATATATATATATATATATATATATATATATATATATATATATATATAATATTTTATATCTAACTTTTCAAAATTTTTAATTTATGGAAATAAAATATATATATACATATAATTATTAAAATAAAAGTAAGTCATATTCAAATGATATTATTATTTTCATGGAAGACTTTTTCATAATTTAAATGTAAATACTATTTAATGTTGTTATATTTAAATAAATATGTCATTTTTCTGTAACATAACATGGAATACAAATATTATTTTCAAGATGTATTTTTCTTGCACTTTCGCCTTAAGATAACTATTTAAGTTTAATCTTAAAAGGAATAAAGATTACTAATACATTTTTGACACCTTTGTATATATATATATATATATATACTACTGGCAATTAAAATTGCTACACCAGGAAGAAATGCAGATAATAAAATGATATTTATTGGACAAATATATTATACTAGAAATAACAAGTGATTAAATTTTCAAAAAATATTTGGCTGGATAGATCCTGAGAAATCAGTACCCAGAACAACCACCTCTGGCAGTAATAACAGCAGTTATACGCATGGGCATTGAGTCAAACAGAGATTGGATTGCATGTACAGGTACAGATGCCGATGCAGCTTCAACACGATGCCACAGTTCATCAACCGTAGTGACTGGCGTTTGGTGACGAGACAGTCGCTCGGCAACCATTGACCAGACGTTTTCTATTGGTGAAAGATCTGGAGAACGTGCTGGCCAGGGCAACAGCCGAACATGTTCCGTATCAAGGAAGGTCCGCACAATACCGGCAACATGCGGTCGGGCATTATGCTGCTGAAACGTAGGGTTTCGCAGGGCTCGAATAAAGGGTAGAACCACGGGTCGGAACACACCAGAAATGTAACGTGCACTGTTCAAAGCACCGTCAATGCGAACAAGAGACCGAGACGTGTATCCAATGGCACTCCATACCATCACGCCAGTTGATGGTCCAGTAAGACGATGACGAATGCACGCTGCCAGTGTGCGTTCACCACGATGCTGCCAAACACGGATGCGACCATCATGATGCTGTACACAGAACCTGGATTCATCTGAAAAGATGAGTCTCGCCATTCGTGCGCCCAGGTTCGTCGTTGATCACACCATTGAAGGCGCTCTTGTCTATGACGCAGCGTCAAGGGAAGCCGCAGCCATGGTCTCCGAGCTGTGAGTCCATGCTGCTGCAAACGTCGTCGAATTGTTGGTGCAGACACTTGTTGTCTTCCAAACGACCCCGTTTCTTGATTCATGGCTCGTGACGTGGTTGCACGATCCATTACAGCCATGCGTTTAATATGCCTGTCTTCTCGGCTGCTAGTGATAGGTGGCCGTTGAGATCTCGCATGGCGTTCCGTATTACCGCCCTGAACCTATGGATTCCATATTCTGCTAACAGTCATTGGATCTCGACCGGTGCGAACAGCAATACTGCGACCAGATAAACCGCAATCCCGATACGCTACAATTCGACCTTTATCAAAGTCAGAAACGTGCTGGTACGCATTTCTCCTTCTTACACGAGGCATCACAACAACTTTTCACCAGGCAACAACGTTTAAATGCAATTTGTGTATGAG
Organism: Latrodectus elegans; assembly: GCA_030067965.1. Taxonomy (NCBI): domain Eukaryota; kingdom Metazoa; phylum Arthropoda; class Arachnida; order Araneae; family Theridiidae; genus Latrodectus; species Latrodectus elegans. Next base: position 88,636,932 of record CM057816.1, read on the forward strand.
GAACCGACTGCGCAATTTTCTCATTTAAACACAATATAGGTGTCGCTACTGGCTCCTGCTTTATCTGAATGCGCTAAAAAGCTAATCATATATGCAAGTATATATATATATATATATATATATATATATATATATATATATATATATATATACTTGCATTCATTGCAGAATACTTGACAGGAACATTCTTCGTATACATCAATAATGAGTAAAAAGTAATAATTGGTATTGTTATCCATATTCAGATGAAATGATATTATGTAAAGTAGATTTTCTCCTTCTTATTTTATTATTCAAATAAATTTCTAATTGTAAGAGTATAATATAAATTAAAGCCAATTATATTAATAAAATACATAATAAAACTTCTACAAATTTATCTCTATTATTCTTTTCATTTATGATCTCTATAAGTCGATTTCCTTTTAACTTGTCCTTGATTTCCTCTCCATCAATGGATTCCTGGATTTGGTCCGATTCCGTCAGACTCTTTGAGATAAGCAACAACATAAGTTTAGTTTCTCATGCTTCCTTCTACATAAATTAAGTATACCAGTTACATTTTTATCAGTTACAGTAATACCTGTTATATTCTTACCTTTTTATATTATTACGAACATAAGTAGTTTAATATTATTTATTATAAATGATTTTAAAACAATACAATATTTGTTAATTTTGAAGATATACCACAATATGCATGTGAGAAGTAAATTTAAAAATAAAATTGATTTTTATATAAATTTAAAAAAATTTATATGTTTAAAGTATTTTATTTAGACATAATAATGCGTTAAATTATAGAAAATTTTCGTGTTGGGTATGAAAGTATTTAATTCCAATACAGCAGAAAAAAGTAAATTAATATCTTTCCTTTTACTTATAAAATCTTTACCCGATTAGGGGTTCGTGAAAGAGAAACCATCATTAACCTTATTCTGTCAGCAAAAGATAGTAAATAAACAAGATTTTTTTAATTGCTTCGCTCTTTCATGCCTGTCATTTTTGTTCTTTTACAGTTTTCTAAGAAATCGAGATAGGTGTGGTTAGGATAGTGTTGGTTTTTTTCTGTAATACGAGTAATTCAATACCGATTTCAGTAATGAATATTTTTTCAAAAATAGTATTTAAACAAAAATTAGATTACATTTTACCCATTAATTTTAATATTTTATTATTAAAAGTATCTGTTTTATAAATTTTATTCTATTTGTTGAAAAATGTGCTGTAATAAAATCTTTATTATTAAACCTGGTATTTTTCGAAACTTCAAGAAAAATATTGGGAAATATTTTTGTTTAGAAATTAATATACATAAATTATCCGTGATATCAATTAGTATTTACATTAAAATATATTTCAAATTACTAAAAATATTAGAGGCGGGAATTGAATCGAGTAGATATTAAACTTGAGGGTAGAATGTTAAAGTTACAGTTACCAACTTGACTGGCTGTTGTAGAGAAATAATATTTTTCATAAATTTTAATTTTCTAAATTTTAAAATCCACATTATTGATTAATGATTGTCTAACTGGGATAGGATCACTCTTATACTGGAAAGATAATGGATTCAATACATGATCCAATCAAAGAACGTCAAGTTGAAAAGCTATGTAAAACTTTATATTTCTACAGGTTCAATAATCTTTCCTTTGATGTGACGCGGAGATAAAAGTGTCAGCTGAGATGTCAATTTCATCCCTTGACGATGATTGAAAGATATTTTTTTTTTTTGATGTATTTAACTGTTTCATTTGGATGAAATTGGCTAATGAAAATATATTGAAATAATTTAATCTAACTATATAATTTTTGATTTGTTTGTTCAATTGTTATTCTTTTAATCACATGTGGTAATTCAAGTAGGATCTATCTACCGGTAATTTTTTTATGATACTTTAATGTAGCTCTACCCATATTAAGGCTTAATTAATAACTTTGATTTTTTTATAGAAAATTTCAATATTAATTTTTTTTTATTTTCTAACTACAGTGGCGAGCTTCAAAAATTTTTTTATTACAAGAATTTAAGTCTGATTTTTTTGCAATAATATCTTTAACTATATTTTTTTTAACTGCTGGAAATAATCAAAAGAGATCAAAGCAAAGTGCAGTGAACTCCAATTATCCGAATCAATTGAGACTGGAGCCCTTTCGGATAATCAAATATCAGATAATTGGATTTTTTAAAAATAAGGTCTATTTAAACTAATTATTCTACAAGGAATATGGGGGAAAACTACATATTTTGTAAGAAAAGGAACTTTTAATCAATTAAATAAAAATGCAACACTTTAGTATGTTACGGTAACTACAAGGGCCGTACAGTAATACAGTACGGATGTACAAGTCTGTAAATGAAAGTCATTGCTTTCTGAACATCTCAGTCAAAGTAAGATGTTTCACTTTCTTCAATCGTTTTTGAGCAGCCAAGTCATACATCCGTTTGCTAGTGAAAATATGCATGTAGTCACACTTGAAAGGATTCTCCATCCACTTCAAAGCTGTTTTAAAACCACCAAATGATTCACTAGCTGATGGTCTCGTATCTGCTATAATTTGGAAATTAAGGTCATCTTCTTAATCAACACTTTAAATAAGTTTACTATCTTTTGCAGTTTCAAATCTACGGTCTCATTCATAATCCTTTCTTTTGTTATCTTCAGCACTAACTTATGAACATCCAGGAATTTTCAAAATAATGTTTTTGAATCCCTCAAAAGTGATACGTCTCTCTTTCTCTCATTCTCATCTTCTCACTTCTCTTACCTTTCCCTTTTTTGAGCTTTTTTTCTCCTTTTCCTTCTCTTCTTTAATATAATTTATTTTTTTGAAGTTCTGTAAGTATTTCGGATAATCAACTATTCGAATAATTGGGGTTCTACTTACTATATAAAAATTTAATGCTATTGAAAGTTCCTTTAAGACGGTGTGAGTTGAATATTTTATACCTACCTTAGTTGTTGCTTCACGAAAATATTAGTTGAAAAAAAAGAGAATAATTTTTGTAAGTCACACATAGTATGATATTTTTAAGCATTAAGCAAATCAGAGGTATTTAATGCTTCAAAAGTAAACTTTTAGGCACGTATTTTCTATAAAATTAAAGAAATACAACGTGTTGATATTAGATTTTAATTTATGCCAGGAAACAATCGTATTAAAATGACACTGAAAAATAAATTTTAATCCAGAATCAATGTGACTAATAATAAATATAGCAAAAATATATTTAATTCCGTATTTATATACAAAGAAATAAATATCGTTGCAAATTTATAAAATTGTTTAATGACTGCAAGATGAAAAAAAAATCGTGAATCTTTTTTGCTTCATTAATCGTTTAAATATCATTTTTAAAAAATCAGTTAATTAACCTTTGTTTCTTTCTTTCTCTCTCTCTCTCTCTCTCTCTCACACACACACACACACACACACACACACACACACACACACACACACACACACACACATACACACACACACACACACATACACACACACACACACACACACAGTATGACGTTTCATTGCTGTATTGCGAGATAAATAATCTGAATATTTTCCCTTGAAATATATATATATATAAATAGCTAATATATGTTTTATTCTAAGATAAACTTCACTGAGTATTCAAGTGTTTGCACTTAAAACATTTGACTAGCGGCCTAAGCTCGACAGATTTCCCAGCCTACAGTTTGCAGTGAAAGATGGATTCGAGAAAAATTGGCATAAATTAATAGATTAATAGTTTAATAGAGTAATATATTAATAGATTTGATTAATAAGATTTTTTATTTAATCATATTTTTTATCAATATAAATTTATTATTTAATCATATTTTTTATCAATATAAATTTATTATTTAATCAATCTAAAAATAATCGATATTTGTACTACGAAATAAAATCTGAAAAGATTAACTAAAACAAATCGAATGTGGTGTAGTCAGTCTTAAACTCCCTTTTAAGTTTTTTTTAATTTTAAGTTAACACAGTTCATCCACGCTATTTTCGATAGGTGGATCATTAAGAAAGATGTAAACATGTTCGCTGCAGTAGGCAAAAACATTATTGTATTTGAGAAATCGAAAAATAGTAAATACAGTCACTTTAAGAAATTCAACCATGGGGATGAAGGAAAAAGTGGCATCCGATTCATTATTTTTTTTCTTTACTCTCAACAGTCAATAACAATAATAAATAAAAATTTTAAAGGCTCCGTGAAACCACATGCCTTTATTCTTGAAACGAGCAGAGTTCTTGAATAGTATTACTTGGCTTAAATTTATTCTAGCGTAAACACAAATTTATAGAGTTTAAATAAGTGTTAGTTATGTGATTATATAAATTCATGACAAACGCTTTAGTCTAAATTTCAAAACGAAACTGTTTGTTTTAATTCAGTCATAGACAAACATCCTAGTAAAAGCTTTATGTCATCCTATATAACCAGTCGCGATTCAAATTTCTTGGACAAACATTTTACTTATAATGAATAGAAGCAATTTTTTAAAAAATACTGTACTAAAACTGATAAAAAAATAATAAAAAAATTGGAGGTTTATATCCTTTCATTTTCTATGTTCTGGTTTTTCAAATTTTTTTTTATTATTTGCGACAATTTTACAGCAAAAATGCCGAAAAGTATGTATTCTTTCTGTGAGATAAAAGTTGTCAAAATGTGCTCCCGGAAATACTTTTTCGCCAAGTTAGTTCGCAAAAAAACTTTGAGCATAATAAAAGTTATTGTCTTCAAATATAGCTACTCAGAACACTTGCTATGGTTTTGTAATACCAATCACGTATGCCTTCTGGCAAAATTTTCCTAGATGGGGTTTATTTTTATCTTCATGTCGCCAAAATAGTCATGCAAAAATTCTGAAATCCTTATCTCAACAGAAAGGCCAATAGGAAACACAATATAGACGAGAAAAAGGATTTTGGCGTGCTTTTGGTATTTTTCTTTGCTTTGTTGTCAAATGATTTTTAAGTAACATTTAAAAAATAAGTGATGACGAGAAAAATCAGAAATGGATACTGCAGTTTTTAATTATTTTTTATAATGTGTAAATGATATATTTAATGCTCTTTATATATTTTAATATTTATGTAAAATAAATTATTTACTTTTAGCTGAAACTTTTCTTTCTGACAAACTCATTTTAAGCGCCATAATGATCTTGAGGTTCAAAAATAGAAATGCCCATTTTAATTTTTTCATTTCAATTTAGTAAACTGCATTGTTCAGTGTAAAAGATCCCAGATACAATTACGAAAACTTTTGGGTAACGAAAGATGAATGTTACACTTCTTTCTAAATATGTATCTCTGGGTGGGTGCTTCAGAATATTCCATGTATTCTTCTTTGCAACATTTGAATATAGCCCACTGTCAATGAAAAGTATTTAGAGAAATGGGGCAATATTTTACACTAGTTATATCCAGACCATCTTTAGTTTCATTTTAAGATTACGATCTTTGGAGTGAAGGGTCCCAGGTTGGATACTAGAAACAATTGAACAAAAATGGATTGTTGCGCTTTTTTGTTGCAGATATGTTTTGTGGTGAATGAATGGAATTTTTTCACATTTCTTTTCTCGGAACAAGGTAATGTTTGCCATGATCTATGAAGTCTTTTTGAATGGAAAACAGCTTGTGGATATTCAAAAAAGGTTTTACAGTGAATAAGAATGACCAGTTTACTACGTGGTTCCCCCGTTAAATTGTTACCAATGATGCATTAAATGATGATAACATTTGCATTTTTTCATAATTTTTAAACTTGAACTTCATGATATAGAAATTTTATCATCAATATTACATAAGCAATTTTCTAATATATGCACTTGCCAAACCAGCAGGTGATTGATTAACACACGGTTTTTAGTTCAGATGTTTCTGGGTTCGATTCTTATTTCCTGTTTGGTTCGTTACTTAATAAAAAATTACTTTATGGTACACAAAATATTTCTTTGTGGTTTTTGTGATTGATAGTTTAATGTGAATTGCGAACCATACAATACCACATCTTAAGGGAGAATTGACACCATTTTTTCACTGATGGAAGAGCACTAATCATTTAGTTACCATAGTTCAGATGAAGACATTTTTATTCGCAATTCATTTCAGATTGCAAATCTTAATCAAATTAGCTCTTGTTTATAAAATATTAAATGCAGAGTGACAAGCGATATTTAAACTGACCTACAGTTTAAAAGGGACTCAAAAACGATATTAATGAGAATGTCCTAGAACAGAATCGGACACATGCCCTGTAAACAAGAAATTTATCCTCCGGCAGCTAGTTAGAGTAGAAATATCCTTAAGGCATTATTCTTATTGTTATTTAATAAACAAATTTTTGTAAAAAAAAAAAAAAAAAAAAAAAAAAAAATCAAATGATTTAAGCCTGCCCAGATATCGAACACGTGATCATAGTTTTGAAATTACAAGACTAAGTCCGGTTACTTTATTTCTACAGGAAAAGTTTTAAAGGTAACTAGGATTTAAAATTAAATCAAACTAATAATTATCCAATAGGCATTTAAACCTGGATAGTACAAATTGCAATCAAATCAAAATAAAAATTAAATCATATTTTTAAATATCAGTGTTGGCATTGCAATTAATTCCATTTAAAATTCTATTCAGAGGAAACTTCTCATATTTAGCTTATTCTCCAAAGCTCATAATTAGTTTGTTATCGAGTAATATACATGCAGGAATTTTTTAAAATTCAAACATAATAATTTCCATTGTTATTCATAAAAAGAAGAAAATCACATTTTCTGGTAACTGGCTGCATGATGGTAATTGGCTAATTAAAAGTAAAGGAAGAATTTCCTTCCATTTTAATTATTTAAAAAAATTCTTCGTAGCTTTAATTATGAGCTGCACTTTTATGAGGTTTGACCTTTAAACTTTAATATGGAAGAAAATAAAATAGGAGAACCTCACTGGAAGTGTTAAAAAACTGACAAAAATTTTCACTAATGAGTGTTTGGATTCATATTGTTGTAGTTCAAAGTTATGGAAGTAATAATTAGATAAGAGTTTCAGATTTTAGGTTTCAGGTTAATTTTCAAATATGTGCAAGCAACAATTGATTGAGAAAATTATTCAAATATCACTTATTTAAATAGTGAATTGGATTTAAAATGAGTGTGATTTAAAAAAACTAAACCAACTTTGAAGCTTTCTTAAATAAATCTTTAAAGTAAGGTATAATTGAATTAATTTCCATAGAAATAATTTCTTGAAATTGGCACGTATTATATAAATATGAGAGAATATTAATTTTTTTTTTATTCAAAACCAGTTGAAGTTTCAAAATAACTTTAATTTTTTCTTTAAAAATCACATGAAATTGTAACTCTTCTTCTTTAAAAAAATGAAAAACTTTAATATTATAAACAAATCTTGTTTTTATTTTATAATAAAGTTTAGACCGTCACTTAAAACTTCGAGTGAGAGATTAAAGAAATTGGTGTTTTAAGGAGTCCAAAATATTAGAATGCGAAATAAGCTGGATTCTAAAACATTTTAAAATTGCTTTTCACATTATTTTTAAATAAGTTTTTCTTTTGCCTTTAACTCTTTTTTAAACTTTCTCTTCAATAAAAGTAAAATCCTTTTTATACCTAAAATATTTTCACGTAAAAGGTATTTATACGATAATTGGGGATTTATTTGGAAGGAAGAATTATTACGCAATAAAAAACTAGTTTTCAAAATCGCGATGAAACACCATGCTTACTTGTAACACACAGGCACACTAAAGTAAAATTATCTCACATAATTTTATACGCTAAAATTAAATTTAAATGTTGTTTTTCGAAGTTAAAAGAAAATCAAGATTGTTAAAGTATCATAAATAAAAGAGACAATTGAGCAGATGAAGTCATGGCTTAGGATATAACTTGTAACAATATTTTTTTTACCATTAAAAAATTAAATTTGCATGATCCGAACAGTAATATGTTTTATGAGAAAAAACTCTCTGGATTTTTTCCATGGGTAGACATACATTCATAGTGGTGCAGGTGAGCTCCGGACTGTACCTTAAGGTTAACGGGTTTTGAATATTCGCTCATCACCATGCACCTCGTAATTTTGAACCACGGTTAAGAAACGAGGTCATACCAGAGCTTGCATCTTCCTCTTTTCATGACATCACTATATATATATATATAGCGGTGAAGGTGAGCCCTAAACAGTACCATAAGGCTGAAAAGTAGGTCGCCCATTCACCAAGCGCCTCGTCCTTTTGAGACCATGGTTAGGTGAGGACTTCACACCTGAGTTAGCACACTCGTCTCCACATCCATGCTACTCCAGCAGAGGGACTTCGGGCGTCAAAGATGAATGTGGACACGTAAACTGCACATTGAGCTCCAGCAACCCAGTATGGGAGAATGTGGTCACTGTCCCAACCACAGCCCGCTGAAAATTATGCTTCAATATACTGATCTTAATAAGTAGCGAAGTAAAGCTACTAAGCCGCTCGAGCTCTTACTGGACAGACATGTAATGGCTCAGTGGGGCCATTACATGTCTGTCCACTAATTTTTTGATGCATTTGATGAGTTTTTTTTATGCGAAAACATTTGATGAGAAAACAGGAGCTGAGGTGATTTCTGGAAAATTTGTTTCTCGTTGTTACCAACAATTACTTTTCTAACATGCTATAACTTTTAATTTATTATTAAGAAGGTCAAATTGGAAATTTCAGCAAGATAATGATCCTTTCCATGTGTTTAGATCAATTTAAAATTGATATCAAAAATAAAGAATCGTAATCAGGACTAAATTCTATAAGAAATTTGAAAATTATGTGCCAATCAAGTTCATGCAAATAATAGTCAGTATGTTTTAGTATGTGAAAAAAGTAGCTGTAATGGACGAATAGGGAAGAGTCCCCAAATATTTATACGAAAAACACTAATTCAATGAGAATTCACGCATTTGAAGATGTGGAGAAAAAAGATGAATTTTTCTTAGGCCTTTTTCACACTTGACGACTTTTACCGTAGGATAAAAATCGTCTAGTGTTAAATGGGCCTTAGTTTAATGAAAAATTGCTTTATCAGGTATGCAGCCTTTTGATTGTGAAGCAGATATTTGAAAGGAAAATTTTGAAATAGTTCATAAAATAATATGTACTAAAATATTACACATAGTTTCATATTTCCTTCATTCACATACCCCCAACTTAATTTGATTAAAAAGATTCATATTTATAATTAAAATCACAAAAACACAATAGTATTATAATTTTGTATATAACTTCGTTTAAAAGCTAAAATTAATAGTTTTTATAATGACTTATAACCATATATATATATATATATATATATATATATATATATATATATATATATATATATATATCCTTGTTTATAACACTAATATTTTTGAAGAGCATTTTCCGCAGAAAATAGCTTTTCCTTTAAGAATTTAATGCCATTTCGCCATTATTTACGAACCTCTGCCCAAAATTTTCCAACGAAACCTCTTCAAATCACAAAACAATAAAATTGCATTTCTTACTTACTAGCTATAAGGCATTTGCAAGAAGAAGAAAACTATCTTAGCTAATTCCCATAAAATCGAATTTTTTTTTTTAGCGTGAGAGTTTCATGTTTTCCGAAGAAGTTAAATTTTTTAAAAATGGAGTAGGATATTTCAGAAGTATATATATTCGGTGCTAAAACTTTTTATGGGATTTTTAGGAAAGGATTATAGCTTCAGAGAGACAAGATTTTTATTTTAATACTATATAAGGGATATGTTAACAGCTAAAATTCAACTAAAAGAGCACTACTGTATACTATACTAGAGACAACTAGAAGAGTAATCATTTACTGTTGTTTTGTCACATAGGAAGACTTTTCGTTACAGTATACTTATTAACATGTCACAAAGAAGAAAACTCTGAAAATTCCAAAGCACCCACACCGACAGATAAACATGAAGGAAGGAGATTCGCAACATCGATTATGTAGCAGTTAATTATGCCTGAGAATGAATTTAGAACCTTCTACAGGGATGAGCGGAATTCTGTCACTGAGTGTCGGTGATACGATTAAAAATGTATCACCCCATACCATTGTTTAATATTAGAGATTTGAAGTAGTCTGACTTGATATCTTTGTTTTGAACGAAAACTCTTTGATTTCTTCTTTCTTTCCGAAATCATAGTAATTAAGGTAAAACTATAAACTCACTCTTACTCCTGTTCATGAATCAGATGCCATTATATATGCTATCTGTAAAAAGTATTTTATTAGTAATCGTAAGTCTAAATAACTGCTTTATCTTTTCAAGCCTATTGAGACAATTTTTCAACAATGTTTTGCTCTAGGAAATATGTAAGTGAAATTATCTTGCTAATGTTCTTTGTTTGGAGTCTAGCTTATAGAGCTGTTTGAGCAAATTAAGCTTCATATTTATCAGAAAGTTCATGAATGTGGCTTCATGAATTCTCTTGATCCGGATGTTCAGTTGTTTGCTACAATGACCAATTTGATTAATTAGTCACTTTTTTGGGGGAAAATTCTACATATTTATGCATTTTCTTAGCCCGCTAGTTTTTTTCACCCCTGAAATCTAGAAAGAGTTTTATCTTTTAGGGTGAAGATGTGGTTTCTTCTTTCTAATATGATCCATGACAGGTCTATGTATTACTGAACGAAATTAGCTTTGTATGCATGTTTATAATATTATCTATTATCATTATATTTGATCTGATCGTCTTGGTTTTTGATTGGAGAAACAAGCTGTTATCAAAAGAGAAAAAGTTGGTATTTTTCATAATTACGATTTCTTAGTTTTTATTTGGATTTTTGTGTAAGATTCCTTATAATACTTATCACAATACTTTATTTTTAGTGTCTTTGTTCTTTTTTGACCCACAAAACAAGACTTTATGGTGCTGAAAAAAAGTATTTCGAATAAGGTACTGCGAATAAGAAACTTTTTATATTTTGAGTATCCTCGAGTATTATTTACGCGACAGTAATTTTGTAACTATTGAATAGTTTTTGATTTGAGTTTTATGTATACGAAATTATTTTTTAAGTAAATTTGTTCTTATGTAGGTAGTATTTTTTATTCAATTTAAAAGTCATACAATTATCAAAAAAACTTTACCATTGTTACATGTGTTTTCCTATAAAGGTGAAAAGTTTGGAAAATGAGATTCATTATTATGTCTGGAAAATATTTTCTAATTTTAAGGAGAAGGTTTCTACAAATGAAAATATTGGATGAAAAATTTAAACACAAACATATAACGAACAATGATAATGGGCTTAACGTTTGCAGGACTTGTTATATAGAGATGTTTCTTAATATCCTAATAAATATACTTAATATCCCTATAAAAATATACTTGATATACCTATAAATCTCTTATTAATATTGTCTACTCTCTTATACTTATATGAAAAAAAATAGGGTAAAAAATCTTACTGAATTCTTAAATAAGTATAATCTTCCTTTCTAAAAATTTGAGATTGAATTTTCTTTTTTTGTCCATATATTTGAGAATTGTTTCTAGAACTTAAAAACTTAATAAGCAACAAATATATTTTATTTCATGTTCCGGGAAACATTTTATCAGGTTCTAATTAAACTACCAAAAATGAAGAAAACGCTTGTTTAGTTGCAAGAAATCTACAAAATCATCTTCTATTTGTTAAAGCGGATATCTTAATAGATATTTTGGGTTAAAAGTAAATTTAAGTTACAAAATCTTTTTTTCATTAATCCAACTATTCTCTAGATAATATATTAGTTTAAGCAAGCATTTATTTCCAATATTCTTAAGGAGTTTTTTTTATATTTTATGTAGTCCTTGGAACTGACAACATATTTACAATAGTATCTAAATTAATTTTCTCTTAATTTTAAAGATTTACTTGATTTTGAAAGATAATTTGGTTCCAGACAAAATATAATTTGCTTTCCGTAAAAATATAAATTTCTTTGAGGAATTCTTTTTTAAACATAATGATAGCTCTTGCACCAGAATGCATCTCGCTACCAACCCCAGAGTTGAGCTCTACCAGTTAGGTGGAAAAAATAGTACGTGTCTTCATGACTTAAAGGCAGGGATCAACCAGAAGATACCCCAATACTTGACTTCACACTTTTTTAGGTATTATTTCACGTAGAGGGAATTGAGACCACAAACTATATAATAATTGCCTTAGTCGTCTTCAGTGAATATGATGGATTTTCGGTTAAGTCGGGATTTGAATCCACTTACCTCTTATGAAAACGACCCACTAAGCAAAAAGTGCTATCCAAAAAGAACAAAATAAAAACTATTTGGAAGTTTTTAAGCGTCAAGATGCAACTAGAAAAAAGCAACTTGCATAATCTTAGAAATCACTATTTAATCCTTACTAGACTGTGCCCGAAACGCTGAAGAACAGATAGAAAATTTATGGATTATGAAAGATGGTTTTAATAACACTTCTCTAACAATTGAACGGCCACCATTTTAGATATCTATAATTTTAATAAAAAATTAGATGTAAAGTATTTAGAGAAAAGTGATTTTGCAAGTATCCTCAAAATTGTACCCTGAATCTAAGGAAGCTTTGAAAGGAATACTTAAGGGAGTCATACGAAAAAAAATGTCTTATCACTATGGAACTATCATGAGTCATCTTGCTCGAATAACTAAAAAATGTGATAAAAAATTATTCATTATCTCAGGATGAGTTTATTAAAAAATCCTATTATAAAATATATTTTTCTTTTTTAAACTTGAAAGTTAACGAGAAGTAAATTCCAGGATTTACGGAAAGATAACTTTACAAAATTATTAATATTGTTACTATGGATCTTTTTAAAATATGTTTTAATATTTTGTGAAAATAAAAATGTATTTATTGTTTATTAAATTAAATTTGGGTTTTAAAGTAATTATAGTCAAAATATCATGTACGCAGACGAACAAAATAAAAGTAATAAAGTTATGGAAGATTTGTCATTTTGGCTCTATGCAAGATTTAAAATTTCAGCTAGATTACTTATGCTAGATTTAAAATTCCAGCTGGTGCAAAATTTAACAGATTTACGTTATGAGATAAGATTTTCGATATAAATTGGAATCCGAGGTTTTGGACCCAGTTGTCCTTCCTTGCTTTCAGGGCTTCCGCGACCACATGTGGTACGCAATGTCCAAGGGCTCTTAGTTAATCGCCAGAATAAATTGCACCCTTGTCCGGTTCTCTCTCCAAATCCTTCACCGATGGAAAGCATGTGGTCCATGGTTGCTCAAAGATTGACCCAGATTATATTCCAGCTGTTACACCAGATCAATTTTGGGCAACATGTGGGAGCAGCTTGGTCTTCTGTATCCCAAGAACACATCCAAAGTGTTTTTGAGTCAGTGCCGAGGCGTGTGGTGGCGGTGATCTCCAACAATGGCGGCTACTCTGGCTACTGATTTTGGCAGGAATAACACTTCACAGAAGTCAATAAATTTAATCATTTGGTACTTGGTCTATATATTATCTACAAAATAAATTTTTTTGTGACTATCTCTTGTCTTTCTTGGTGTGGCAATTTGGGTGGCCAGCAATGCATATGACGGAATGTTAGTTGATAATTAATAATGCCAACTTTCTTTAATGTTGGTTATAATATGAATTTTCACTACAGTCGGTTATATATAGCCCTTTCTTAGCTCAACACTATCACACCAAGAACACGGTGCATGGTCCATTGTTCTAACTTGGCTAATTTTTTCCAATCATATGTTTTAATTTATCATCTAAACTAATGCTGTTCTGAACTATAAAGATCACGATATTGTAATAATGAAAACAACAAATATAATAAACTTTATCAAACTGATTTCTTTAAATTTTTATAATGGGAGGATATTACAGTTACATAGAGTTCAGGACATGCAAATACGCTGTCATCAATAATTACAGCTGGGTTCATTTAAACTTTCTAATATTTATGAATGAATTTTATATATTTTATAATTTCTGCTGTCAGTTTTCTTAAAATTTACAGCCCAATAAACAACATCGGTACTGCTATAACGGCATACGAATTACGTGTGATTGCAGATACTAAAGAATATAGAAACAAGGCTGAAGAGTAGCATTTCGGACCAGTCTCAATTGAGAAGAAAGGTAAGAACTTTGTGGAGAGGATATAAATAGCAACTCACAGTAAACATAGCCTATTGCACCATGGCCTAAACATTAGGTAAAGTTTAAAATATGGATTTAAGACACAAAAAAGTGGGAACGACTTGGTTACTCCAGACGAAAGCGACGGCAACTGATTGCCACACAATGGTGTTTAAGGTTTGTGAGGAGAAACCAGCTATATGTGTGCGTAGCAAAATATATAGAAAAAGATGCCAGATGGATATGAAGAAAAATAACTGAATTTTATTTTGAAATTAGTTGTAATGATCAGTAATAATATAAAACTATCCTTCAAAAATGTGAATAAAAAAGGTAGGGCGTCTCTTTATTCTTCTTACACGCTGGCAAATATGGGGTATACAGTATATTTTCAAAACCTAAATTAAGTGAAGCATTTTATCTGTTCAACCATAAAAGCGTTTAAAAAATAGTATTTTATCTAAAAAATTTAAAAATGGAACTGTTAAATAAATAAAATGCATTTAATTCTTTGAAAGAATTGGAGAAGACGAACAAGTTAAATAAAGGAAAAAAATATCCTGTCAGTGAAATCATTGAAAAAAACGCTGTATATGGAAATAAAATGTTCTTATAATTAGATGAATGTTGTTTTGTGCTTACCACAAAATTGTGATGAAATGGCTGAAGATTATTCAAAATTCAGTGATATAAAAAATTTTTTTATAAGTGTTTAAGAAGTAAAGATGTTGAAAAATCTCAGCCAAACACACACAACAAAAATCTCGCAATTTGAATAGAGACTTTTAGTAGTAACTTTTTTATTAACTGTATAAAGAAGAATTATTAAAAGTAAACTCTAGTTTAAAGAAAATAGATTTTTCCTTAAACTGTTTTTCGTAATATTTTAAACATATTTTAAAAAATGCCAACATCATATCTTAAAATAACAGGCAGAATCATGCTTTTTTTTGTTTAAAGAAATAAAAAGAATGATTAAAAAAATAAAAATGTATAGTTTTGGTAAAATGGCTCAAAATTTGTTGACTGCTGTTAAAGAATAAACAGAAGAGTTAAATTAGTACCCCGTATTGTATTCGCTCATTTTAAAATGTATTATGTAATTAATTGCATTAAAATGTACAGGAATCAAAGAATGACGTAGTTCGTGAAATGTCTTATAATATTTTATCAAAACTGAACAAATTTAATTAAATCCAATTTAATGGTTTTTACATATTAAAATTTGCACGAAAAATCACAATTTATACCAAAACATTGATTTAAATGATAAGGAATGAGAATAAAAATTTTTTATATACATATGCAAAAAATTTTATCAACTGAGCAAAAGTGACGTTAATTAGCTAAATGTTTCTCCAAAAATATAAAATATTTAACAAATATATAATTGTTTCATTGGTAAAATATTTATATATTTTTTTAGTTGAGAATTTAATTCCAAAAAAATGTTAAAAATTTATGTTGTGTGTGTCTCTCTCTCTCTCTCATCTAGATAAATAGGACTTATTGATTTTAAATATTTTTGATATACCTTTTTGCAGTTAAATGATTAATTTAAAGTTACCATTTTATGCTTAGTTAAGCTTGGAAAGAAACTTTGTCATAAATTTACTAATCATGTCTTAAATCATTAATTTCACATTTATTTTAAAAATAAGCTTTTCTTAAAATAAAAAAAGAGATTTTAAATTTTCATAAAATATGCACTAAGGAACAAAAAAGGAAATTATTTCATATTTATTTTGAGGAATTTATATCAGTTTTTTCAGTGGACGGGATTTTACACGCATAATTGATCCCATTAATTAATTACACGAGATTTAAATGGATTTACATGGAAATTTAATGAGATAGATGGTTACGGTTAAATTTTCACGCTGATTCACATCTTTTGCATGCATACTATCAGAGTGAGTGCTTGGAAATTTCCAGACTTTCCGTCTATTGATTTGTGAATATGGCTCATTATCAACGAGTCTTTTTGAACGGTTATTTACTCGTTGTATATTAAAATGTTTTTAAACAGACATAAACCGTTAGATTGTCCACTATATGGTGTCAAAATGCCAGGATCTCGATTTTCACCTTGCCCTATTAATAGGACATCGATATTCAGAACGAAAAGTTTCGGGTTCGATACCAGAGTCACTATTAAACGGCGGATATGGGTGTTGCATTTCATTCTTTTTACATTCACGTCCATCAAGATGGGTACTTTTGAGTTTTCAGGGTTTCCTTACGTGTGACATGTGAATACAGCCCGCTATCTGCGAAAAGTCCTCTTGAATGACAAATTAATACCTTATAATTGTGGACAATTAAATACCTTACACAAAACTTAATGTCTTACATTGTTCTCTGAGAGGTGTGTAAAGAAATCTATGTCAGTATTAGGAATCGAATGCTCGAATTGTTAAACTGTTATATAATGAAATCTAACGTAAAGTCATTGGTTTGAAGCCACAAGATGGAGTAGAAATGTAAAGAATTGTCTTTTGAGATAAGGGTTTTGCATCGCTAAACCACTTTAAAAAATAATTCATAAAAAGTTTAAGCCTTAGCATCATAATGTTAAGTAACCTTTTTAATGGTTGCATAAGCTGTCATATTCATTAAAAGTAGCTTTGTATTCAAGCTTATATATTCAACATATACATGAAAATTGTTTCAAAATAATAATTTTTTTGTAATAATTTGAACATAAATAAATATGCATTTAGAGTAATTTGAATTGTTATTTTTAAAATGACTATTCAAATTATTTTCTCTCTGAAGATTTAAATAACAACACATTAAGGAAATTTCAAATCAATAATAAAGATGGTAAAAACGATTGTCAACAAACTTAGTCAATCATTTTGGGAGGGAATGATCATTATCTAAAACATTTTTTTCCTGCCTCATCCAACATTTCCAACAAACTTAAAAAATACAGAAAGACCAAAAAATTGTTAGTAGATTTATGGAATTTTAACTCAAATACTATTAAATTAATTCTATTAATTATAATTTTTTTTCATGCGAAACTGAGTATTGAAGGTTTAATATTTATAATATGATAAACAAAATAAAAATTTTAACTTAGATTAATATTGTCATCTGGTACAAATATTAAAACCTATTTGTTTATTATTCCCCATCTATTTTCGACTTAATAATAACCTTAAGAAAATCAGGAGACTTCAGCACAGTCCCTTTAGTCATTTCACTTCTAGAACAAGGATTGTTGTCCGGTTAAGGAATTTTTGGTTAAAAAATTCCGTTTACAGGTGTGGTTTAATAGGATATTTGTTATTGAAAACTCTAAACAACTATTTAAAAGGTCAGTTCAAGTAAAGCTGCCGTAAACGGTTCAAGTAAAAAAACCGCTGTGAATGAATTCCACATATCAAAAATCAGGCTTGGAAAAACCTTGACATATAAACAAAAATTATTTCTCTCAGATAGTTTTAAAAGCATGAATTGCAAAAAATCTCCTTCATAAATGATTTTTAGTGTCAAACTTTTTCTGGTGAAAGAATTTTTTTAAAGTTACTACACTCGATTTCCAAAGTTCATAAAATAGATTATTAAGCTTTGATTCCACATAGTAATGAACAAACGATCTAGGCCATTTTAATATTTAGTAAGGCATTTTATCGAATTTATCTCGTAATTCCTTTCTGTTTTCTTAGATAGTGAGCTGGATTCACGTGTGACTATATAGGAAGCACCAAATATCCCTCAGCAACTACGTACTCGAAAAACTCAATAACCCATTGTTTAACAGAGGTGGAGATTGAACTCAGGATCTTGCGCTTTGAAGAGCCCTATCCTATCACTAGTATATGGGGAGTCTGTCCAATGGAAGCTTAACGTTTTGATTAGTAGCTAGTAATCAACTGTACTAGTGTCTTTCTTGTTTAAAAACGTCCATCAACAGCAAAATATACCTACAATATATTCAAATGAGTAGGCTGCCTGTTCTAGCACATTGTACTAATATAAAAAAGTACCGCTTTCCGACGGAGCCGTAGTGTTGAATAACGTGTTGGTATATATATATATATATATATATATATATATATATATATATATATATATATATATATATATATATATATATATATATATATATATATATATATATATATATATATATTCAGATTGAGAATTGCAGAAAAATAGAAAAATATTAATGAAGATTTTAATATTTTATAGAAGGGCTGAGTGGTTAGTGTTTCTGACCCCTGAGGTGTGGGTTTCGGGTTTGAGGAAGGATGTTACTTTCTCTCTGTGTTTCTCTGTTCTTTCTTCTATGATGATGTATGAATGTGGCCCACCCTATAAACGGGTTTGCGGTGGTATGAGATGGGTAATGCTGCTTCCTTGACTTGGTTCACTGGTTCTCACTGGGTAGCGACAAATGAGTAGTAATTTCTAGCCTTGTTGTAGCGAAGGATTAATCACCCAGAGCCCACCGTTATCAAGAAAAATCTTTTATAGATATTTTCACGTAGTGCTGTTACTACTGTACCCTGTTATAGTGAAACACGCGTGGCACTGATTCGCAATCCACATCATTAATAAGAAAAAATAACATTTGGAAAAGAAGATTGAGAACGGAAAATTTCAAAGTATGGACAACGAAAGCATAAAATGCTTTATGTTTATGCATCAGAATCATATGATATGCCGTCCAACTTGTCTTGTGGTCAGCGTTCCTGACTACGATTAGGGAAGTCCTGGGTTCGAATCCCGGTTCATACATGGATGTACTTTCTCTCTCTCTATCCTGTCTTTGTCCGTTCCTTGTATGTGAATGAGGTGTGAATGGTTGCCTACCCTATAAACGGGTATCTATGACGTGTGTGTGTACTGAAGTAGTCGAACTCCACACCAAAGAAAAGGTTCAGTTGGAAAAGTGTAGTAGCGCATCCCAATTTTCCAGCCTAGTTGGCGTACGAGAACAACAATAACATTCATAAGATATATCACTTTTTAGACATCAAGAAAATATAATATCCTTTTTACCAGTCACTTAATGATTCATTTATCAAGCTCATTCATTTATCTTCTAATATAAAACGAGTCCATACCATAATAATCTGAGTTTAAAGTTTTTCTCAATAAGAAAGAAAATATGGGATTACAAGTCATAAAGCAATGTAATTTATAATGAAACTGATTATTAAATTCTAAAAATATCGCATGTGTTGGCGGAAAAATTAGGAAATCCATAAAAATGGGAATGCTTGTATCTCGTGAAAAGTTAAGGAGCAGAGTTCTGTTTGCATTCATTGTGCTTTTCTTCACACCAAATGATGACCAAAATACCAAATTAAGATTGCAATTTTTTTGATGCCCGGCTACCCTTAGGTCTTTGCCCTATTCAGCTCTATAATGGGGGAAGTGATGGCATCTCACATAGTGGGGCATCCAGGTGGTATGCTTTCTTCGCCCCCTAAAGTGAAGTCATAAAGAAAGACAAACACAAAGAGAGAAAGAAACATCCATGCCCCATCCAAGATTCGAACCTGAGATCTACCGCTTCGAAGGTAGGGACGCTAACCACTCCGCCATTGGTTGGCAAAATTGCGAAGATGATGGTATGTTTTTCAATGGTTCTCAGTCGGTGAGTCATCTTCATCCCTACATTGAAAGATAACAACAAACACAGAGAAAGAGAAAAGAACATCCATGCCTCAAGCAGGATTCCAGCTTGGGACCTACTGTTTCGAAGTTAGAGACGATAAGTTCTCCGCCATTGGTTGTCAAATATAAGAATACACGAACAAACTCTTGTCGAACTGGATACAAAACTGTTTTCATTTAATGTAAGTGGACATGGAGTCCCGTCTAGTGACATCAAAAAGTTATTCAGTTAAAAAAACTTTCGTACATCCCACGTGCAACAAATTGATTCTCCAATAATGTGTGTGTGTAAAATGACTGGATGAGGGAAATGCTTGCGGTATATACATATACCATCCATTTGTTCCAATAGGCTTCTACAACACTAAAACCAATGTTCTGATTTGGACTACATTACAATCCATTGCATGGTGAAACGTTTGCCACGGTGGCCTGGTTAGTTAAGGCATCGTTCTCGCTATAGGTAAGTAGTTCCCGTCTTAACAAAAGATCCTTCTTATTTACTAAATTAAAAGTGGCAGGGGGACACGTTGAATGTGTTGTAGTTGCAATGCTCTCCTAGTGTGCCTGTGGTGGTGGCAGCCTGTGGGGGTGGCAGGTCAAGTGCTTGAGGGTCTTCTGCTTGGTGCTTGCTTCTAAATGACAAAGATTCTCATCCAGCTGCCTCCACCTAACAAGTAGAGCCAAACTCAGAGGTAGGTGCAGAAAAGCATGCAAGTGTAACAGCATATTGAAATTTTTCTTATCAGGAATAGAAACATTTGTCACAAAAAATTAAAGATTTTGAAAGATTAGTGTTTATACTTTATTAACACATAGATCCACCGATATAACACTTCAGATTTCTTCACTTGAATAATTCTTTACCCAACTTAAAAAAGTATTTAAGTTGTGAACTTTTAATTTGATATTTTATCTGATTAAAATTGAAACAAAAACGCAATTGTTTGTTAGTATAAGATATGTGTTAGTTAAAATATTATTTGTGTTTTAACTAACACATATCTTATATTAATGTTTATATATAAATAAAAAGGAGGAGTTTGAAAAAATTGTCAATCTCAAGGTTCATAAAAAGTCTAGAATACATCATAAAATCTAGATATATACATATCCTATAAATTCCTTTTATTTCAATCAGCTGCTTATTGTACGCTTAAGTGAATAATTTTTAAAAAATGCCAAGTATTTAGCAATTAAAATATTTTATTAAGTGAGGAAATTTTTTTTGGATTTATAAATATCATTTATCTTTTACTCACGAATAAAAATTTATTAATATCTATAAGCAAATCACTTTTCGGAGTGGAAAATCCCGGATTCAATCCCTGCAAATGTTGATTTGAATAAAAATTGTGTACGACGTTTCAGCTTTACACACACACACACACACACACACACACACACACACACACACACACACACACACACACACACACACACACACACACACACACACACACACACACATGTGAATGTGGGCAACCATATACGAGACGTCAAATTTCAACCTCCATTTCGTTGCGTAGAGTCAAAATCAAAAATCTTAAATATATTATAGTCAAGTAGTAGGGCCATGATCTTCGTAAAGAGTAAATATCAAAATTCTTAGGTACATCGTAGTCTAATGGTAGGACTATGATCTTCGTAGTAGAAGATGCTGAGTTCAATACTAAATGTTGTTGAACAGTTAGAGACGGATGCAGTATTTATATTTCCTGCCCGTACATTTAATAAGTGGATGTTTGGGTCTCGTTATATCACATGAACACTATCTACTATCTAAAAGAAATTCTTTTCGTAAAACAAGCACGATGACTTTACAAATGTCTAAAGACGTCCAAAACCTATGACGCTTAAGTTGCCGTCTACGTGGTATTAAGTAGCTAAAACCTACTGCTAGAACTATTTTCTTCGGAATGGCAGGTTTTGCATTTGATCCTACTGCTTAACAACATCAATTTATGCTATCTGTATATAGATATTTTCACAAGGGTGCTTAGAAGTTTTTTCCTATACAATATTATCTGTAAAAAGTTCCAAAATGTAAGATGTTGTGGCCGTTCAAGTCCGTTGCAATTAATTTCAGTTAATTTGGTTAAATATTTTGCCATAATAATCGCTTATAAACTTAATTATACGTGGGCATGTTATAAAATACATTCATTAAGCTCATTATACTAATTCATAATTGGCATTCAAAGATGATGAATGTGTCTGAATATCTGTTGTAGTTCTGACGATGTGTACTATGGGATCCTCTTGCATCTGTACTGGTATTTGATATACCAAGAATTTAAAGTGTTCCAAAAAGAATTCAAATGTTTTAAGTTTTGGGCTCATCATAATTTATTGATGGTACTATAATGGTACTATGATGTTATTTTTCTTTCTTTTCTCCACTATTCGGGAGAAATGATATTTAGATGTAAAAAAGAATTTTTCTCCGTATGTATGCTAACAAAGAAGATACACGAATAGCAGTGCAGGCGAGCTCTGGATTGTACCTTAAGGTTACCGGGTTTGGAATATTGGCCCATCATCAAGCGCTTCATAATTTTGTACCCCGATCATATAACATGGTCACACCTGATTTGGCACCCTCCTCTTCACATATCCGCCACACCAATGGAAGAGCTTTGAACGTCACAGATGAATTTGGACACGTCTCAAACCCTCGGAGCTCCACCAACTTAATGAGGGAGAATGTGAACACTCTTCAAATCACTGACGTAGCAAATGATGTTCTACTTTGCTGATCTTAAAAGCAAGTGGTATGAAGCTACTCTGAGCCTCTTCAGATCACACAGAGAAGATAATATCTCCATTGACACAACTAAAATATATTATGTGCTGATGTTTATTAAACTCTCCATAATGGTATTATTTATACGTGTTGTTAGGGATGACAATATTTCTTGAAAGCTAAAAATGTTTGAGCTTTTTAAAGCAACTCTTAATTTAGATACTTAATGTTTATAATGCTTGTTATTAGATATTTCAGTCTCTTAAAAAATGACTAAAACATCATTTTGTCTTCTAAAGCATTCTTAGTTTTGATGTCTGTCCTTAAATGAATATTTTGTTAGAGATGACAGTTTACTCACGAATAACTAAATTTGTTTGGAGCATTTAGTTGCAGTTAATTTCACAATTTATTCTATCTATATATTAAAGACACAAGTCACTTTAACTAGATTTAAAGAACTATAGATATTGTTAAAATTATAAAGGCTGGCCACATTAAGTGACCAGGGCATATTTTTAGATAACAATATTCAAACTATTCCACTAAATTAGTGACTCTTTCAAAAGTTGAGGGTGTACGTAAAAGAGGAAGCCCTCCTATCAAGTGGGTCGATTCTGTTGAGAGAGATCTTAGGTTATTCGGGAGTCAATCCATTTCTTCAGATAGAATCAAAAGTAGAACCATCTTAGAGACAGTCTATGCCTGCGAAGGATTGTTCTGCGGTTGAAGAAGTCACTTTAACATAGCTAAAATATTTTTTAAACTTCTCTAAATTTTGACATTTAATACTAATTGCATTTATTTTAAGAATATTTAATGACGTCAAATATAACATTAACTCTTTAAAAATTGCTAAAATATTGTATAGATTAATCAACATTTTAAATAGAAATATTTCTTAATTTAAGGAATGTTTTAGCAATTTTTAAAGAGATCAACAAAAGCTACTCTTAGTTTTGGTATGATGTATCTTTAATTGTAATATGTTATTAGAGACTCCAATCTCTCTCTCTCTCTCTCCTTAAAATACTTAATACACTTTAAGCTTCTTAAATTACTCTTTATATTGATATGTACTGTTGCACTCGCATATCATGACTTAAAAATTATGTATAGATTATCATCTAACATACCGTTTTAGAAATTTTATATGTGGATTTATTTCTCCATTATTTATTTTAACAGAGAAAATGATTGAAGAAGGATTTTGAATTCCTATAAACAGAAAGAATCATAATTGATGAGTTATGCTGAAAATTTGAAATGTGATAATTTAAATAGTTTTATCCAATAATTATATTGTTCACATTAATCTTTTATTTCCTATACTTTTATAAAATGTGTCCTACTATTTAAAGTGCAAAATCTAACATATTTTTAAGAATAATGCTTGATGTCAAATTAGCACAGCCCTCTACTCAAAAAATCTATTTAGATATAGCATTTCATATTATCATATCATAATTAAACAGCACCTACTGTATCAGAAAAATATTATTTTACGGTCTATATTATAGCGTTATCAGTACTTAAAGTCCCGCTGATACTTATTATAACTAAGCAGCACCTACTGTATCAGAAAAATATTATTTTACGGTCTATATTATAGCGTTATCAGTACTTAAAGTCCCGCTGATACTTACTATAATATTTCATATTGAAAATACATTGACTTTATAGAAAGCGATTCATTTGATCTGATTTTAGATTCTATATCGGAAAACCCTCATATTACGCCCTATATTAATATGGTGTTGTTATTGCATCAGTATGCTTCTCTCTACCTAACCCTAAGTTGGGCTCTACCAGTTAGATGGAAGCAGCCGGGTGAGAATCTTTCTAATTTAGAAGCAGGGACCAATCAAAAGATCCCAATACTTAGCATTCTACCTCAAAGGTATCTTTTCATATGGAGGACATTGATGCTACATTATAGTTAACGTGCCTTAGCTCCTAGTAACCAACACATTGGATCTTTGATTGCTTCGTGATTCGAACTTACTACTAATAACGAGATTGAACACCCTAACCCATAAAGCCTAGCATTATGGTGTTATTAATAAATGCATTGTGGTGTTATTTAAACCTTATATAGGTACTATGTATTTTAACAAAGATCACATCATAATTACAAAATTGCCTCCACTACGGAAAAGAATAGTTCACTACAATTATTTATAAAATAACATAACACAATAACAAATAAACATAACAGTATAATTAATAAAAGAGTTATAATATTACTTTTACTTTTAAACAATTATTTCAGAAATAATAATGGACTGTATACTAATAGAATGATATTTATTAAACCAATGCATTGAATCTCCCCCACAAAGATTAGAAAACACTAGAATTATAAACCTTTACATTAAATTTTTGGAAAATATTGTTTAATCTTCATTATAAATGGAATACTAAAATGAATGAATCAATAAAAAGCGCAAAAATTTCAAGATTGTAATTCCACTTTCGTTTGATTGCTAAAAAGAAAAGATGGCTTCATTGATTGACGAAACTTTTCTTTTAAGTTCAGATGTTCTTCGTTTGAAAAATTCAATTTAATCTTCATTAGGAATAGATTGTTAAAATCAATGAATCAATAATAAGCGCAAAAAATTCAAGATTGTAATTTCATTTTCGTTTGATTGCTAAAAAGAAAAGATGGCTTCATTGATTGGCAAAACTTTTCTTTTAAGTTGAGATGTTCTTTGTTTGAAAAATTCATTTTAATCTTCATTATAAATAGAATTCTAAAAATCAATGAATAAATAAAAAGTGCAAAACATTCAAGATTGTAATTTCCTTTTCGTATGATTGCTAAAAAGAAAAGCTGGTTTCATTGATTGAAAAATTTCCCTTCAAGATAAGATGTTCTTCGTTTGAAAAATTATCGAGATTATTTTAAAATAAAAATGAGGGAACAAGTTTAAATTTTCAAGTTAACTTTCTGTATATATACTGCCCTTATGAGTAAATAATAAGTAATTCTTTACTCATAAATACTGAAAAATAACTGAAAAATAATGATAAAATTACTGAAATTTAATTAAAATCTACGCCCAAATTCTAATGATTTAAATCCCAATATAGATTTAAACATACACAATTTATAAAATAAGTTAATAAAAGTATTAAAATGTATAAAAAAAATGTATGAAATTACATCAAATTTTACTCTTCTTTTTTATTGTAATAATTTTTATCATTGAAAATCTTCTCTTTCAGCTTATATTAATTTTGTAAAATTTATCACAAAAAGAAAACATGATGTTAAGCATTTTTGTTAATTTTTGCACTCTGTGGATTATTAGCAGCGATTTTGTGTTAATAGAAACGTTTCTTATTCATAAACTTCCTCTGAAAGAAGCGCAAATAAATTTAATTTTAATGATTTTTTAACGTTAGGTTATATATTTTTAAGCACACGTGTTTTTCCTCTCAAATTTACGCAAAATGAAAATAAGTTTTTATTATATTTTTTTTAATTTGCAAAAGGATTTTTGATCTTTTACTAAAACTCGAGGCACATTTAAGAGATACTTGTATATTAGGTGCTGAGAGGATTTTTTTAATCAATATTCAAATATTGGAGTAAAGAAAGTTTTTTGTTGATAAAATTATTGTAAAGTAGACAAAAAATATTTTTATTTGTACTATTGTGTTAATTTAAAAACATTAGCTAAAATATCATTACTGATTTAACTCAAAATATTAGAAAACATTTTATTGGAAAGCTTTGGTATTATGGTTATCCCTGTTCTCGTTATCGGAAACTAGTGAGCTCTGGATGGCATGAGGGTTTTGTTCTCGTTATCGGAAGGTAATGAGTTCAAATCCAGAACCAATCAAATATCCGTCGTGTTTGTTAATGGCGGGTGGGGTTCATTAACTTTTTTGTGGCCGAAATGCCCTGCATGTGAAATGATACCTCTGGGAGTGGCAGGCCTAGTTTTGAGATTTTTTGCTTGATCTCTGCTTCTAAGCTACAAAGACTCTCTTTCGGTTTCTAATGACACACCAATTGGGGATCCCACTATTTAAGGTGCCATCACTTCCACCCCTTGTAAAAGTGGAATAAGTAGTAGACGGGCATTATATAACAACAATGTTTTTATTGAGTTTATTTTGTGCTGGTGGTAAGTTGACTACAAAAGACCCTCGCCTCAACAAGGAGCATAGTTGAAGGTACCAACTTCCAAATAAAAATCAAAGGGAGAACCTATCCCACTCACAAGGACAACTAAGGACCAAAACGGGAAGCAATCTGTTACACAACTCAAAAAGAAACACCCAATCAGAAACGTTTATGAAAACTGCCTTTATGAGTAAATAATAATAAAACGATTTTGGACAAAATGATGATCTACATTTGAAATTACATAACCAAATAATTTTATGACATTTACACCGCGTTTGGCAACAGCTCTCAGATCTCGATATTTTCTAAATTTTATGGGAAGGACTTTCGATAATCAGAAACCAGGGGGCAGGGATTCAGATAATGCAAACTATTGACCTCATACTCTCCACAAACACAGCCCACCGACCTATTGAGAAACCTAAAATAAACAGGAAAACGAACCTGGTTTGTAAGGAACTGTGACAGATATATAACTATTGTACTAATTTCTTCTAATGCTAACCTTTGAGACCAAGGCTCGCGTAAAACTACCGGGACCAAAAGTTGTGGAGTGCCATAACAGAACAACATGCCTCGTCAGGCCACGTCGAATGCTATTGGGAGAACCAGGTACCTTAAGCGAAACTGTTGGAAGCCCTACAGCCGCCTATCCAGCGGAGTCCGCCATCTCATTACCGGGGGTGCCTATATAGGCCCTAGCCCAACAAAACTGAAAGGTGCAACCATACTTATCCCTATAATTCTCCATATAAAGCGCCATTCGAGTGGTAGCACTTCGTCTCGCAAAACAAATAATAGTATCCAATTCTCTTTCTACTGATGATGTTAATCTTGGTTAGAAGGATGCTAACTCAAATGTCGGCTTTGTCACTAGAACCTAGTTAAAAATTGCAACACCCACGGTTGGATTTCAGTCAACAGAAATGAACAATCATATTTCTATTGCAGTAACATAATCTCACCTAATTCATTATAAAGATATCATCTAGATAATAGAGAAATGCTTTTCTCTTGTGACTGAGAGGTAATAATTTCGATACCTGACTCATCCAAAATGACAAGTTCTAGGGTGATTTAAAGGTACATGAAATCTAATGTTCATCCAATGTTATGGTGTATTACAGACAGCCAGCTCTAAGTGATAGCAGCACATGGCTGTAATTCAAAAAATATCTGATGGTTGGCGGAGTTTGGTGATTTTTGTCTCCAAAATAAACAGACAAAAATGTAGACTAATTATTTAATAGTTTAACCTATATATAATAAAAGCGCCTCCAGTGAATGCCTTATATTGTTCAATACATATGTACATTGACTTACAAATATTATTAGTAATTTTTTGACGAGTTAACGAAGTTATTTTAATAATTACATTCTTACAATTTTATGTTAAACTCTCTGTTTAATTAAGTTCGTGAAAGCGTTTTACTTGGAATTAATATTTTCAATCTTTTCTTAATTTCTTGTAAATATAATTCGAGAATATTTTAAAACTGAATTAAAAAATAATAGGATTATCAATATTTTTTTTTCCTTTATCTCATTTTTAAATGGAATTAGACAATAGAATGCGAACATTATTAAATGATTATTTTCCGATTTTGTCAGTTTAGTTTGTTTTCATCGTCAATGATGCAGTGGATGTTCCTTTGTTTTAACTCTTCTAATCTCATTCACAATTTTGTTCTTTCCCTTGTGCTGCTTGAATTCGTTCTCACCGTTTGTGTTATTTTTCCATCAGATTTCACAAATCATTCTTTACATTTCGTAATTTTTCCTGATTGAAGAATTGTTCAGGCAAAGCTGCGACAGATTATATTGTTACAGGGGAGTAGATTTGTCTTTATATTGATGTGGTGGAATGTTGGTTTTTCTAAAGTTATTTTATGAATTTTCCTGTACCGAAGTTATATTTTCTTTAACAATTATATCTTTTTATTTCTTTTTTAAGAATTGTTAAAGGCAACTGTTTGTCTTTTTATTATTTTCTACTTTCAATAGAAGCTAAATTACTCTGGTAACAGTTTGTATAATAATAAAAAAAATATTGCTACTAATCGCTGCTTCTTCAACTTAAAATAACTTCTGAAATCTCACTTAACAGAAAGAAAGACAAAGATATCTTACTGTATAAAAAAGTTATTGTTCAAGTCCGTTGATTTATGACTCAGAAACATGGCCCTTAACAAAAAAAAAAAAAATAATAATAAAAAAATAAAAAAAAATAAAGAGAGAGAGAGAGATGAGAGATGTTCTCGTTAAATATGTAAATGTGAAACATAGAATAAAGAATGCTTCAAAAGTAATAGTAAAAACTGTTTATCTTTCATCCGAAAATTTGTAGTATTGATACTCAAAAATGTGTAACTATATAAATATTAAATCATGATAAACAATATAATGGTTATGCATACTTTAAAAAGTATTTTTATTTCAATATGAAATTAGTTTACTTTTCCCCCATCACTAAAATATTCGCTAATTACATATATTGACTACAAATACGTTTATCATTTAAAAATATTCCATGACACTTACTCATATTGGTAAATAAAATTAATTGTTAAAAAATTCCATGACACTTACTCCAATTGGTAATAAAATAAAATTGATTGATTGGGAAGCGATATAGTCTTGGAACACATAGAAATACATCGCAACATTAGATTATAATAAAGATTTAATGGTAATATGTAATACATTACACTTAGTATTAATGTAATACATTTAGTAATGCAGTTAGTGTTGATATGTATACAGTGTTAATATGTTATTACAATAAATGTAATACATTTAGTGTTAATATGTAATACATTTTTACAACATAAAAGTTATTTTTATTCTTTTCGTGTTAAAAATATTGAAATTATTCTCATTCCTAGATTAAAAATCACTATTTAGTAAATTTTCTTAAATAGTGATTTTTAATCAGTAACGTCTACACCAATTGATTTATAAAATTGATTAAGTATAAAAAAATAAATAACCTCAGAGCTTGAATGTCAATAAAAGCATAAAAATTAGAACTTAGAACACATTGAACGAATATTTCCGAATTAAAAGCAAAATGCAACTAATTTATTCTCATACATAGGTGGTATATCCATGAACTATTTTCAGAAATTTTTCGATGTCATGCCTAGTTGGTAAATGGAAATAATTGACATTGGAAAGAGGCATTAGAATTAGAAAGCAAATGTATAAATATTGTGATCAAAAATTTAATATATACAAATTAATACATTGTGATAGAAAATTATTTTTTTGTGTCAATAAAATATTCAAAATATTCTACCGTATTCATTTGTTGCTTTCAAATGTTTTTCGACGCCATGTCTGACTAATATATTGACTAGTTAAGCTCTTTGATAATGCAATACAAAAACACAAATATAAAAATGCAAAGTAAATATATATATATATATATATATATATATATATATATATATATATATATATATATATATATATATATATATATATATATATATATATATATATATATATATATATATATATATATATATATATATATATATATATATATATATATATATATATTTCTTTTATTGTGTCGATAAAATCTGCAGAACATTCTTACTTATCAATTTCAAACTTAGGCATTATTTTGAAATGTTTCTTGAATTCATAGCTGATTGGTAAACGACTCATTGACACAGCAAAGTGACGTAATCTTGAAATACAATAACATTTTTTCCATAATGCGTAGTTATTATTTTTCCTAACCCAGATATAGTAAGATATTTCACCATTTCAGCACAACAAAAGAATGAAGTGATGGCATCTTATACAGTGAGGCACTCAGAAGATATGCCATCGTGGCAGCTAGAGTGGGTAGTTGTAATTGTAATTTAGAAGCAGGATCCGAGCAAATGACCCTATAACGATCATTTGGCTTGTCTCCCCCAGAGATATCATTTCACATGGAGAAAGTTGCGACCACGACATATTTAAAGCGCCTCTGCCACAATCCTCGAACAAGATGGATGTTCTATTGGGTCCGGATTCGAAGCCATTACCTTCCAACAGTGTAATCAACCAGACTACAGCGACTACTAAAATAAAAATATAAAAATATGCAAAAATTAGAATTTAACGACCAGTCAGATGTTTCTTTATAATGAAAGCATTATTTATTTTTAGATAAAGGAATAATTTTATCATTTGCCATGTACAATGAAAAGCGTAAAGCATTCTCACATATAGTTGGTCACCATTTATAAAAATTCCTCAAAGTCACAGCTATATATATATATATATATATATATATACACACTACTGGCCATTAACATTGCCACACCAGGAAGAAATACAGATAACAAAATGATATTTATTGGGCAAACTTATTATACTATAAATAATAAGTGATTAAATTTTCAAAAAATTTGGCTGGATATATAGATCCTGAGGAATCAGTACCCAGAACAACCACCTCTGTCAGTAATAACAGCAGTTATACGCCTGGGCATTGAATCAAATAGAGATTGGATTGCAATTACAAGTACAGATGCCCATGCAGCTTCAACAGGATGCCACAGTTCATTAACCGTAGTGACTAACCTTTGGTGACGAGCCAGTCGCTCGGCAACCATTGACCAGACGTTTTCTATTGGTGAAAGAACTGGAGAACGTGCTGGCCAGGGCAACAGCGGAACATGTTCCGTATCAAGGAAGGTCCATAGAATACCCGCAACATGCCTTCGGGCATTAACCTGCTTTAACGTAGGGTTTCGCAGGGCTCGAATAAAGGGTAGAGCCACGGGTCGTAACAAACCAGAAATGTAACGTGCACTGTTCAAAGCACCGTCAATGCCAACAAGAGATGACCGAGACGTGTATCCAATGGCACCCCATACCATCACGCCAGGTATTGGGCCAGTACGATGACGATGACGAATGCACGCTTCCAGTGTGCGTTCACCACGATGCCGCCAAACACGGATGCGACCATCATGATGCTGTACACAGAAACTGGATTCATCTGAAAAGATGATGTCTCGCCATTCGTGCGCCCAGGTTCGTCGTTGATCACACCATTGAAGGCGCTCTTGTCTATGACGCAGCGTCAAGGGAAGCCGCAGCCATGGTCTCCGAGCTGAGAGTCCATGCTGTTGCAAACGTCGTCGAACTGTTCGTGCAGACATTTGTTGTCTTCCAAACGACCCCGTTTCTTGACTCACGGCTCGTGACGTGGTTGCACGATCCATTACGGCCATGCAGATAATATGCCTGTCTTCTCGACTGCTAGTGATAGGTGGCCATTGAGATCCTGCATGACGTTCCGTATTACCGTCCTGAGCCCATCGATTCCATATTCTGCTAAGAGTCATCATATCTCGCCCGATGCGAGCAGCAATACTGCGATAAGATAAACCGCAATCCCGGTACGCTACAATTCGACCTTTATCAAAGTCAGAAACGTGCTGGTACGCATTTCGCCTTCTTACACGAGGCATCACAACTTTTCACCAGGCAACAACGTTCAAATGCAATTTGTGTATGAGGAACCGGCTGAACAATTTCCTCATTTAAACACAATGTAGGTGTCGCTACTGGCGCCTGCTTTGTCTGAATGCACTGAAAAGTTAATCATTTGCATATCACAGCACCTTCTTCCTTTCCTTTCGTATAAATTTCACGTCTGTAGCATGTCGCCGTCTGGGTGTAGCATATATATAAATATATTAGTGTATATAAATATATATATATATATATATATATATATATATATATATATATATATATATGTATAAATATAAATAAATAAATATATATACATTTAACCAGATGAAAGGAACGTCCACTATAGAAATCACCAATATATATATATATTATGCAGTTCTGAAGAATATTTTAAGGAGGTTTGGAAAAGCATTTCTATATCATTGTTTGATTTTTTATATTGTTTTTTTTTTCTTTTCGGAATCGCCAAAGAGAGAGAACCCACTTCTCGAAATGGCGCCGCTTATACTTTTTTATGTTCTCTTTATTGCCAAGTGGGCAGTTAAGGCTGTGAAGTTGTACTGATCTTCATTTGTTACGAAAAGTACAATCCCAAGCAAAACCGAAGACATCCTTTTCTCTTGATATATTCTTCACTTGTATTTTGTTTTCCTTTTTGGGTTAAAAGTATCCGACTGTATTAGGCTTCTTAGTGATATTTACGCGTAGTATAGAAATGATCATAGTTATGTAAATTTATAAATTCAATAAATATTTAACGCATACTTTTAAAGTTTATGCAATACACTTTCATAAAATTATGTTTTGCAAGCTTATTATATTTTGCTTTTTGTTGCTTAAAAACTGAAATAGCAATATCAGTAAAACTTTCACTCAAATATTATTCAGTTTGAAAAAATAAATTAATTTTTTTTTTAATGGAAAATATTCTTGTTTTTACAAGGACGATATTTCTTTCGAATATTGAATAGTGAAAGAAAAATATTTCTCTTGAAGACAAGAATAAAAATCCTATTCTTATTTCTTTTTAAAAATGAAAATTAATATCAGTAAAAAGAAGAAATGAGTATAAAATATAGAATCCATTTTCTTTCATTTTAATCCTGTACTTATTTTAGAATTGAAATACACATGTATTAATGAAATAAATATTAAATACGTAATTTTATATTAGTTGATGCAATATTTAATGTACACAACCAAATAAAAATTCATTTTATAGAGACTTAAATAAACTCACGTACAAAATTCCCTTTTATTTATTTTCGAAATAATAATGAATTATTTTAAATGTAAAAGGTTATTTTAGGTTAAAGAAATAAACATGAAATTAAACTTTTACTTCTATTGAACAATTTTATATTGATTTTCTTTTAAAATGAATAAAATCATAACATTATAAATAAATAATTTTATGCGAGCAAATGCATTAACAAATATAAAAAAAAGAAACAGATTTTATTAAAATTAGAAAAAATTTGACTATATATATTTTTAAAACTCTAATAAAATTTCAATTTAATAAAAAAACTGTAAAATGGAAAGGAGCGCACATTCTTTCTCTTAAATTACACAGTATTTCAAACTAAGTATGTAATATCTTAAGATAATTAATATCCAGTATATATTTTAAAATGAATACAATATTAAATGTAAGAAACAAATAATATTAAAAAAACAAGAATAAATTCTATTGAAATAAATGTGTGATTATTTGCTTTCAAGAATAAAAAGTAATCTCATTATTACCGATAAAGAAATTTAATCTAGGATAACCCAATTTTTTTCATTTAAGTCATACTATATCTATCTATCAATTTATCTATCTATTTATCTATATCTCTCTATATCTATATATATATAATATAATATAATATAATATAATATAATATAATATAATATAATATATAATATATAATATCTATCTATATCTATCTATCTATCTATATATATATATAATGATTTCCAATTAACATTAAACAATATCCAATTAAATTTCAGTCAATATTTCCGTATTTATGTTCTACAAGAGTAAATTTGTTTTTTGGTTAGTCCCTCTACGGTCACATTTTGAACACGCAGACAGATTCAAACGGCACCTTAAAGGGCATACCAAATAACTATTAGCATCAACAGTATAAGTTGGACTCGAACTCATCACCTGTTTAAATGAAGGCTAGAATATTTTTCAATGATAGGGTAGTTTCGGTGCCTTGAAGGTCATGAAGCAGAGTTTTAGATGCATACATAACGATACAACCTAGCTTCGGACTATACCTTAAAATTAACGAATTTGGAATACCCGCCCATCACCATGCACCTCGTAATTTTGAATCACGGTCAGATGATGAGGTCACAGAGCTAGCAAATTCCTTTCTACATCCACGCCACATCAACGGAAGGACTTCGGGCGTCAAAGATGAACGTGACATGTAAACTGCATACGGAGCTCCATCAATCCAGTGAGGGAGAATGTGGTCACCCTCCCAAGCACAGCCCGTGGCAAATGATTTTTCCCGATGATGATCTTAGCAAGAAGCGGAGTAAAGCTACTAAGCCGCTCGAGCTCTCAGTGATAAGACATGTACTGGTTCAGCGGAGGCAACTTTTGCATTTGGTGGGAAAACAGGAGCAGATCTAATTTCTGGAAAATATATTTCTGGTTGTTACCACTGTTTTGCAAACATGTTATATTTTTTAGTAGTTTTAAGAAGGTCAAATTGACAATTTCAGCAAGAAAATGATTCTTTTTATGTTTTTAAGTCAATTTAAAACTGATGTCAGAAATAAAGAATCGTAATAAGGCCTGAATTCCAT
This sequence comes from Latrodectus elegans, assembly GCA_030067965.1. NCBI lineage: Eukaryota > Metazoa > Arthropoda > Arachnida > Araneae > Theridiidae > Latrodectus > Latrodectus elegans. The sequence goes on from CM057816.1 coordinate 88,671,931, forward strand.
AAGAAACTTGGAGGATATTTGCCTGTCAATTGTATGCCCTGTGCTATTGGCCAGTGGAATTTTCCCGTTTTGGATACAGTAAAAGACTTATTAAGATGAAATGTTGCAGAGAAATATGTATAATTATAAGCTACTAGTTAAGAGACTGACCGTGACCAAGTGGTACGATAGAGCTTTTCAGAGAAAAATCAAGGATTCAATACTAGTTACTGTTGAATAACGGAAAATAGATATTGAGCTACTCGCTTTTGCATACACATATATCGGATTAGATACGTGCGTTTCAAAGTTTTCTGCCTTGAGAAACAAGGATTTGACCCATCATTTATGGCCATTATACAATAGGAGTTAAAATGTTTTACAACAGTCTTAGATCTTAAAACAATTCACAAAGCACGGTCAAAGCCTATAGTAAAGGTCATGGCATGATTCAAAGGTAGAATTGCGTCACCCTAGTGGGAGATCCTATGTTCGATCCTAATCTTCATTAAACACTTTACAATTGATGATCGTTTCTGATTGATGGCGAGATGGCCCAACTACATTTGAGTTCTTAAAAGAACTAGCATATAATACAAGCTGAGAGCTCTTACTATAGATTTCTAACATTAGACTTTTTCAAATGTAGTGTCCAGTCCATTAATAAAGTAGGCTTCGATTATATTGAGAATGAGTGCTGAAATTAGAGCAGTAATATGAATCATTTTAAAATTTAGAATATTAAAAAATGTTTTGTTAATTATAATGAAAAACTGTAGTCTGTTTTTTAAAGCGATACATTGTGAATGAGTGTTTCTGATTTGTTAAAATACAGGGTGTGGAAGAACCGACTAAGCAGCTTCAAGGAGCACTAAACATTAAACCTGGATGTATGGAGAAAAAGTTTTTTATTTTCTAAATTAGTGCAATATACAATTTTACATTCATTTAATTTTGAAAATAATTTCCTCAAGATGGTGGCTGTTAGCATCAATACATTGTTGTAAACGATGCCTGAAGTTACGAGCAGCTCTTGCACACGTATCGCGGGGTTATGGCATTCACTTAGTTAATAATCACCTCTTTTAACTCTCTTAGGGTGTGAGGGCAATTTTTGAAAACTTTTTCCTTCAGATATCCCCAAAGAAAGAAGTCACGCAACTTCAAATCGCATTGCAGAATCCATCAGAAACTGCGGTCTGAAATCTCCATTGCAACAGCATGTCTTCGATCAGAAAGTTGCGGCGATTGTTGAGCTGCTGTTCTCACCCGCTGCACATTTTCTGGCGTTCTGATGGATCTGCGTCGTCTATGTGAATCTATTCTTAGTGTGCTACCAGTTTTTCCAAATGAGAACCCAGGACCGTAATTGTGTTTGCATTAGGAATAGCATTGTTGCATGAAATGTTGAATTATCACCGAAATGGTCGTTGTGCAGCGACCACAGATCTGTTTTGTCCATAAAAAGCGCGAACGGCAAAACCACGATGCGCACCGGTCAAGACCATGTTGACTACTGAAATATGCAACTGCCTGGGGTCATCGATTGAATAAAGGCAGACTATATGAAACTTCCTATCCCCACCACGGACCCAGCGGTAATCAATAGACTGCTTAGTCAGTTCAGCCGCACCCTGTACAAATCAGTCCTTTCATTTGTCCTTTTATTATGGTAAAAAAAAGCAGCAAATAATGGATTCGTCTAAGACTAAGGTTCCCAAAGTGGTCCAGGTGGACCCGAGGGGTCTATAGGAGACCACACGGGGGTCCACGTAGACGTGAAAAGGAAACAGGGGTTCACAAGTTGTATGTGGGGGTCCACGAAAAGTTTTCTGATTTTCATAATAAAGAACAAAATTTTTTGTTGGATTTATCTATCAACGTAGGCAGGTGGCATCATTCCCTAGTTAGGTACTCAAAATATTCGAGACTCAGTTCAAACACAGAATTGAATAGAACAATAGATAATAGTACAAGTGTACACCACATATCGAGATTTGCAAAGTATGCGCCAGCTCGTCCGGAATGCTTGTTTAGACTTGGATGAAATGCGACTTGCTCTGTGCTTGTGCAATCTACATTATTATAAATACGAATGTCAAGAACAAAACGTTACTCATCTGTTTCCGGGATTTTGAACATAGAAGGGTGACTGTGAGTGAATCCATCTCAGTGTTAGCAGTGCCAGAAAAAGTATTTATCTGTCTATTTGTTATACACTTTTTTTTATTGTATATTGTAATTTATCAGAAAAGGTGCAACTTTTTTTTCTTCTTAACATCCCCAATTTAGAGTGATATTTTTTAGGAGTTTTGGTAATACAATAGAAATATAGCAGCAGGGGTCTACCGAAAATAGTAAAGCTTTGAAAGTGGTCCACGAGAAAAAAATGTTTGGGAACCCATGGCCTAAGAGCAAGTCAATCTATTTTTATTTGCACACGATCAACCACTCAATCAATCAAATCAGGCGAAAGTGCCTGAAAATAAACGCTTCGTACTCTACAGGATTTAGGGAGTTTATTCCCCTATCACTCACTTTTCCCTTAAGGCTTCCCTTCTGTTTAACCCATAATTAGTCAAACATTTTTGCTTTTTTCGATTCCAAAATTCGGTGGGTATTTTCTGAAAGGAAAGGGATTATAAAAACGAAAAATAATAATAAAAATAATAAATACATTTTGTCTGTTATTTTATCCGGGAAAACTATTTGTTTAAATTATAATAGAATTCATATTAAATTGTCATGTGCGTCATTGCATTGTTTTCAATGAATCAATTCAAATCGAATTTTTTTCACAATCAAATTTCCTAACATTTTTTTTACAATCAAGCTAGAGAAGTTTCACTTTTGACAATACATAATTTTTTTTCATAATCAGTTCCCCATTTTCTATTTTTATAATAATTTTAATCTTTTTTTATCAGTTGATATTTGAATTAAAAGCGTTTCTATTGTTAGACTGTTTACTATTGTAATATTCACTATTAAATGGAAGTTTTACTTATTTTCACCAAAATATTAATACACATGGATTTTTTTTCCTTATAAAAAATCAAAATGATTACAGATTTTTGATTTTATCAAAAGCTGTATACATAGAATAAAATAGGCCTATTTTGGTATTTTTTTATTCCTTTTAAAATATCATTATAGAAAAAAATTACTTATTTTATATATTTTTTTAATTTTTCAAACTTAGTTACACTGAAATAACTTAAATATTAAATAAAACAGAAATAATATTTCAATAAAGTTCAAATATATTAATCAAAGTGATAGTTCATGTATATTTGAAAAACACTAAAACTATAAAATATTATACCTACAGAATATTTTATTTTTATGTACAGAAACCAGATGATTTGATGTATAAAATCAAAAGACCAATAAAAATCCTGCAAAGAAAGTTTTTCCATGATTGATATTTAAACTATATCAATTACCATTGTATATTTCTACCTTAAATGAAAATTTATTGAAAAAAAAATCCTATAACGTTTTCACACAATAATTTAATTACGTTATTTATAAAAATGAAAAATTATGCATAGTTATTTATTAAATAATCAGATTATTATTTTGAAGAAAAGACTTCAAACACCTAAATTATGTGGAACTGTTTGCTCCATTATTTTATGATTTTGATAAAAAAAAAACTTTAAATTATGCAATTAGTTTTCAAGCATTTAACTTAAAAATTCATTGTATAAGAAATTAAAATAACTCAAAAGGATACTTTAGGTAGATTACTAATTAACCCATGGGTTGTAGAAACCCGGTTCTTTTTAAAACACAATGTAGAAATACATCTACTATTTTCAAAAGCATTCCAGATCTTTAGTAGTTGTATTCATAGTCAACTACTTCCACATCTTGTTATTCATTCATTTCTGAATTCCATTTTAGACAATTTTTTTTTATATTAGGTCCCACGCGTTCTCGTATATTTAGATTTTAGTTAACTTTTCCTGGGTTTTACAATTGAAATAAAATGATATTAGTCACACACACACACATATATATATATAAAAGGAAATGGCTTGAAGACCTTTTAGAAATGTATCAGATGATAAAGAATTGATTAACATTTTCGTTTATCGATAAATAAAGAAAGAAATTATGAAGAAATTTCAAAGGAGCACATAAATCTCCAGCGAAGGAAAATAATTGACTCTCACAATGATTCAAATTCAGTCAAAAACCAAGTTATTTTTTCTCAATATTTCTTTATATGTAAAGACAACACAAAACAATGTAAAATTAAGAATAGGAAAAATGGAAATTCATGAAAGAATGCATAATCAAAAAAGGTGCACCCATCAATAAACTCTTCTTAAATTGCATAGAAGAGATATTAGAGCATTCTTCAAGTGAACCAAGTTAGCCAATACAAATTTAAAACATTTGGCCAAAGGCAAGTGCACCGTATTTGCCCAGTAAAAAAGTCAAAACAATCTTCCATATATTTGGATAAATGTGATAAAAGTATTTAGTGAACACAAACACACATCACATGCATTTAAAAAAAATGTGAATAAATTTTGTCTTTTATATATTATCAATTTTTAATATAAGAATAAAATATCTTCTCTTAAAAAGAAACGCATTTAATGTAATAAAAGTAATATTGCTAGTATTATTTAACAAGAATTGCAAACTAGGCCTTATAGAATAAGTGAACCATAGAACTGGCCCTCATAAGACGTTTTCGTGTTATATAGTTTAAGCCCCATTTCCCCCGGATTAATAGATTTCATTCTTATTAGAGCTGTATAATGCTTTATAAGAATATAAGATATATATTTAATTGGAAACATAAAGAAGAAATTCAGAAAATAAGGAATTTTGGTCTACTTTTTATTATATATATATATAATTCAAGGGGTAAATACGGAAGCACATATCCACAGTTTTTTTTTTAAAGAACTTGTGACCTTGAAAAAAATTTCTTGTGTTTTGATTAAAATCACATTGGCAATGGTAACTTAAAGTAAGCTTTGCAAGCTCTTTTTTTTTTTTTAAGGATTTTAGGATGTCGATGAAGTGTAGTTCCAATCGACAGTGCAGGCGTTATGGAACACCCGGAAACCATCGAATGTTTTCCGCCGAAGATATAGAGAGTGGTGAGTACGGGTACAGTCAAAGGAGAGACACCCCTTGGCATCTTGCCACAGCGAAGTCTGCAATGGTTCTGGAAGCATGCGCGCGCATAACTCCCCTCCCCCAAATTAGATACTTTAAGCCCCAGGGTGGTATCAAGATTAAACACACGGCTTTTTTTTTTTACCTTTCTTTCTTTCTTTCTTTTTTTTTTTTTTTTTTGAGCTTATGCTTATATTAACATTTTAATTACCTTTGGGTTGGATTTAAAAAGTTAATAATTTTTCTATATACTTTAATTTTGTGTACTGACTACAAGAAGTACTTTGGTTAAAAATAAAATTCTTTTATCTGCTTTTCAAGTAGAAATTTCTGCTTAAATTATGCAAGAATAATAAATAAAAAATGCTGAAATAAACGTGCTTTAAATTACAATAACATTCAAAAAATATTTTGAAATTTTCGATTTGATCTCAAAATTAAATTTGGTAAATGCAAATGGAAAATAGAATCTTAACAGTACTATAATTAAACAATATTGTTATATTAGATAATGCAGTGTTAAAAGATACTTATATATAAGATTAATTTAGATGATACAGATATTGTTAGGATTTTATCGATTATAGAAATAATATTGTTATTTTTATTTATTAATATTTATATTGAATTTTTTTTTGTATACTAATATTATAAATTCCGTTAAAAGACAGAATCTGTAGAATAATCACAATACTTTAATCTCTGTAATTCCTTAATCCTTGTGATTAAAATAATTAATTTAATGGACAATGTCATAAATAAAATAAATAAAAACTTTAAAAAAATGACTTCTTAAGTGCTTTAAAATATTTTATTTTTTTTTATTATTATTTTTGACTAAAATTTACTTAAAAAAACAGTTTGCTGCTCTTTTTTTAGCATATCAATTACTCATTATTTGAAAATACCGAAACTTTGTGATAAAATTCACTAATTTATAAAAGTTATTTCTTTTAATATTTGTATCTATTTGAGATTTGTCTGATATTTTTCAAAATATTTGTTTATTTCCTAAATTTACATACGACTGCCTTTTAATATTTATACATTAGAATAATACAATTCGCATTGGTTTGAATAACTAATATTTAATCTGCCTTAATTGAGAATCTAACCAATACTTAATCTACCTTAACTGGGAATATAACCAATATTTAACCTACCTTAATTGGGAATATAAATAATATTTAATGTAACTTATTTGGAAATATAATCGCCGTATTGAAAAGACCTATACTAATTTTTCTTTCGTAAGTTTTAATATCTTTTTGAAAGTGTGATGTGAAAGTTTAGAGGGGAGGATGCAAGCACAAGCGTTAATCTTACCACCTTAATGCACTTCAAATTTAGGAAATGATTGGCTACATTTAGCAGCTTCGGACAGCAGAAATAGAAAGACAGATATGTATTACAATACACCAAACTAACCTAGCAATGCTTCCTGTGTAAGCTTGGTGGAACAAAGCGTGTTTTGTTGATCGAGAGATAACGACTTCGATACCTGACCCAATCAAAGAACTATTATGCTGAGAAGGTCTATGCATGGTGAAACTATATGATTTAATATCTTTCAGCTGGTGTAACATGGAGAGGACGTTGTCAGCTCAAGTGTCGACTTCGTCTATTATCAGTGGTTCGTAAGAGGTTTCCTGTTTTCCTGTGGTGGCTCAGAATCTTTTTGCCGCTTCTTGTTATGATCAGAAAAGTGAAGCGTCCTTTGCTGGCGTCCATGATTGGGAGGGTGACCACATTTTCCCTCACTGGGTTGCTGGAGCTCCGTAAGTTGGGTGTCATCCATCTTAATCTGTGAGAGACGTCCAAAGTCCTCCCGCTGGTGTGACGCGGACAGGAAGAAAAGGATGCTATCTCAAGTGTGACCTCGTTTACTTGAGCATGATTCAAAATTGCGTAGCGCTTGCTGATGTGGAAGTATTCGAATCCATTAACTTTGAGATGCAGCCTCACCTGTGTATGTATGTATGTATGCATGTTTAACAGTTTTTTCGTTTCCACACGTAAGCAGCGAGGAATGAATAACAAAAAACAAACCTCTCAATATGTTCAGTTCATGTTAAGGTAATTACTCATAATTTTTGTTGAACAACTGTTACTAAAAGCCTTAAGTCATTTAATATACTTGGAGTATTCAAACAATTGCCAGCATAAGAGTTTTGCAAATAAAACTAAAATTATTAATTTCGTATCACATAAATGAAGCTTTTCCTAAATCATATTTTACATAAATTCTTTATATTTAAAATGCGCAATTATTGTGATAATAAAATAAAACATTGCTCTCTAAATCATGATTTTCGTCGCTGATTTATACATTTTTTAAATAACTAAGGAAAAATATAGCATTTGCTCTAAATATTTTAAGACGCAAATTTTTTTCTTCTTAGAAGAATAATATGCGCAGTAATAATTGATATCTTTGTGAAGCATAACATCAAATATTTTCAAATTTATTTCTAATACAATAAAAAAGAAAACTTTTGCACTAAGATGTAAATAAAAAAAAAACTTTCGATAAGGTACAGTTATATTCGAACAAAATACCTTAATTATATTATAAATAAATTCCAGTTAAATTATAAATTTTTTTGTTTCAATTATACAATTATATTATTTGAAGATTATATTATTTTTTAAGCAAGTTTATAGTTTGTCTTTAAAATAGATTATCGTTATCGTTTAAGAATTTAATAATTTACCTTTAGAAAAAATATGACAATCTCTGTTTCACCAGCTGACCGCCAGGATATGAAATCCAGGAAAATTCCCCCACGCATTTCTCTATCGAATACGCATGTATTTTTTTCCACCAATTGATTTCCCGTCCTATCTTATATCACATCTATTTTTCCATTTTAAGGAAGATTTCTTTTTTGGTTGGTGGCATCTCTTTTTACAGTGTCCTTCTCTTGTATTAAATGCCTTATACCCTGCCTTTTGAAATAACATAATAAAAGTAATTATTTACCCTGAAAATTAAAACCGTTTTCTTAAAAAATAAATTTAGATAGAATATTTAAATGAGTAAAAAATGATAGGATTTTTATAAATTTTTTTTATGGTGAAGCGAAGATCATACTTGAGAGGTTCGATGCCCAATAAAATCCCCGTTGGGTCTAATGTCGCCTTGTAGCTATGAATGCTGTGTAGAATGACAGCTCATAGGTTGACATTGTTATTCATTCAAGGCGCAGATTTTTGAGACTGCTGACTGCATTTAATGTCTTCAATCAACAGAAATGCGTTTCTGATTTCGTTTGACTACCATTTTGAGATCATTTTTTGAATATAAGAGATAATTGGCTTGGGATTTACTCCAAGGTATAACAAACATTTACACCCAAAATGGAAATCGAAACCATGAACTTTTAAATAAAAAGCCAGAATGCTAACTATTCAACTGATGTGCAATCGAAAATGCATCGCAATATCCCACATTCAAGCATTTCAGATTGATTAAGTTCCCAAAAATATTAATGATACAAAAAAAAAAAAAAAAAAACCAAATTTTTTAAAATTTTCTCTTAGATGGAAATAATGGAATATTTTTGTTTTTTGGTGGGCATTATGTTTCTTTGTTTCTCAACGTTATTTATTGTAAACAAAGGCTCTTTTAACTGGTATCGATAGTTTAAGGTGATTATCAACTAGTACAAACACCTACACTCGAGATTGAATTCAAGTATTTTTTGCTGCTGAGCTGCAAATATTTTCGTTCTCAGTTCAATAGTTCCTAGGTTCGATTTATACTTTGCAGAAGATGATTTTAGTGGTTTGGTATCCCTCTTAAACTGTAGATCTTGGTGGTCTAATTAGTTGTTTTGGGCAAGATATAAAGCGTCAAAAAATCCGCGCCTATCCGAATATCGAACATTTAAGTTGAAGGCTAGAGAGCTTATCTTTTAGTTGCTAACAAAGTAATCTATTTTTAGAGTCATTTTCATTTGAAATAATGTTTTAAATATGTTTTATAAATAGAAAAAGTTTTTGGAAAAAAAAAACAATTATTTCGGAAAATGAATGTTAGCACAAGGAAATATATAGGTTATAAACAAATGGTTTCGTTTGGAACATGCAACCAGTGCTTTTATCGCGAATTTAATTATTTTCAAGCCTTTGTAGGGATAAAGGGAAAAAATAATTTAGGCACCATAGGGAGAAAATGTTTCCACTTAGCAAGTAGTTTTAGACAAAATTTTGCGATACCCGTGGTTTATTCCATGTTCCCCAAGCCTTAATTAGGTGTTCAATTTGCTTGTGTAACCTTTTACTAAAAAGCTACACATATATGACCATTTTTATTTCAGCAGGTGGTCTCCCGGATATAAATTCCTGGAAAATTCCTCCACACATCCCTTTATTGAACATATAGAAGTATAAGAAAATAACAAATTTCATTATTTTCAGGTAATTAAAAAAGTATTCATCATTACAAATAAATACTTTTGCAAATATGAATAATAAAATTTATACTGAATGGACACTGGAGTGAATCGTGGTCTTTTTATTGAAAATATTAGATCCATTTATTGCTTATAATTGAGACGATTGTTTTTATTTTTTCACAAGAAATCTACCCTAAAATACTTTCTAAAGAGGTTTATGCTAAAACTAAGTATGCAACACACCTTTGGATTACAGATGATTAAAACGTTTTAGCGTTTTAAAAGTTAATGATGAAGAAAAGCAAATTGTACTGTTAAAGCCAGGAGAACTGAATATACAGTACTTTGTTACCAATGAGGAATTGTTCTGTATACTATACGAAACTCACACATACCAGAATAGGCCACAGAGGAAGAACACGTGCGGCTTAAGAGTAGCAAATTAAATACAGAAATATTACGCATGAAAAGTTCTAATGTTTTATTTAAATTTATGTAATTCACCTAAAAAACGAAATGGTGTGAGACCAATGATTAATTCGGAGTTAAACTCAAAATGTCAAACTGATCAGATAAATTTGTAGTCAAACAAATGGTGAATATAAATTCATATTGGCGTATCAAGATCATTCAACTAAGTTTGTCCAGCAAAGATTTTTGAAAACAAGAAGAGCTGAAGAAGTAGCATATTACGTTCTTCCAATATTTTTAACATTTTATGCTTCAGCACTATTGCAATCTGATAATTGTAGAAAATCCAGTAAAAAAGAGATATCCAAAATATGTCGAAAGATGTCAAGATAGTTCATGATAAGCCTCGTCATAGTCAAACACAAAGCTCAGTTGAAATGGCTAATCAGGATATACAAATATGTTAACTGCATAGATGAACGATACAAATAAATTATCAGAGGATTTAAATTTTGTGTGTGTATTCAATATTTCACGAACCCTGTATACCACTAAGAAATACTCCACAGTCCTTATCAAGTCATGTTTGGCGTTAAAGCAAAAAGAAGAATAGCATCTTCTTTTTTACCTAGCGAACAAATCTCACGTATTGAAATCGAAAAACAATTCGAAGAAATTTCCAATACTTTTGAAACCGAAGAGCAGTTTGAAGAAAGTGTTAATACTTCTAGAAAAAATTTGAGCGATGGTCATACCGAAAAGCCTATTTATAGAAAATTATTGAAGAGGGCCTATCAATCTGCCACGACTTCACATCAAGTTCTGATAGAAAAATGTGAGTTAATTTCTATAAAAAGAAAGATCACAAAATAGAATCTTCTACTGAAAGCAACAAAAATGTTAGTAATTTTACAAAAAACAGTTTCCTCCTATTTAATAGTACGAATAGGGTCCCTGAAATCGATTGTGGTCATACATATAGCCGAAATGTGTTAACGGTTGTTGTTGGAATAGAAGACTCTGAATTCTATAAAACGGCAAATAAAAATGGTATCCTCAATCAGCTTTACACACGTTATTAGTTCGTAATTTGAAAATAAAATTTACTCTCCGTGGATGAGATTTCTTCTCAAGGAATATCGCTGAGAGAAAGAGCTACAACTAATTCGAGAATCGGGAGCAAGTCTATACACACTGTCATTACAAAAAAATGTTATACAAAAATAAATACAATTTTAAAAGCATTAATATTGAAGTGTCATAATGGTTTAAATTGTTGCAAAAAATAAGATTTGAATCCTAAAACTAAGTAAGTTCTTATTACTATTATTTTCTTTCCTCATTTAGAATGTATTGTTAGTTTTAAGTTCTTTTCAACACACACACACACACACACACACACACACACACACACACACACACACACACACACACACACACACACACACACACACACACACACACACACACACACACACACACACACACACACACACACACACACACACACACACACACACACATATATATATAAACTTTGATTATAATAATAGTTTCATATGATGTTATGACGTATTCAGCCGTAGTTGTAGGAAGTAACAGAGATTCTAGAGTAAAAGTTGCCCTAAAAATGATTTCCACATAATTCAAAGCTAATAGTGATACACCGTAAATTAATGCATGTCCAGCTTTTGATATTAATCTTATCTGATTTTTTCCTAGAGGCTGAAGAGTATCCACAGGTTTTAGCTGCCGCCAGTGGATTTTGTAAAATCTTGAAATATGAGCACGAAAAGCTTTCCAAAGCTTCTGCACAAAACTGATCCTTTTACCGTCAAGTATTATGGGTGATTTTAAGTGAAATCTGGCCTTGTTATATGACAATATTATTATTTCTACTTTCCTAGGCTTAATTCGTCTTTCATTTAAAAATTCTTTTTTTAAAATTGACCTTACAAGAATGCTATTCTAAACATTTTGGTTGCCTTACTCGACACTTACAGCAGTTTATTTTGATACTACATAAAGACTTTTTTCGTTGGTACAAAATATTTTACACAAAAAACATTAAAATAGATACTATTATTTAAAGATTATAAATGTAAAAATACTTATGTCTGGTGTGAAATATGTTTATTATTATAATGAAAGTGAATAGGAAAAAACATTAATTTCATTTATAGAATAATAAATCTTTTTCTGGAGGTTGTTTTTATGAATAAAATTATCCATAAATACATGCTTGCATTTAAATTATTCAAAATGTAGACATTATATTTTGATTCGTGATCAAATGGTTGATATCACCCCAACTCTAGCAATCTTTATCCATGGTCACCAGAAACAGAAAGCCCCTAGACCAAGAGCAACTAATCATGAACAGTCATGGTTAGGCAGTGCTTTTCCTGTAAGATTTATTTTCTCACAATATTTGATGAAATGAGTTTCATCAAATATTGTGAATAAATAAACCCACAGGAGCAGGCTAGTCAAAACATGACGCAACAATGTATGAATTAAACTTAAATTGACATTTAATAGTGTAATATACACACATTTATATATGTAATTTATATGTAAATATTTATTATTTTATTTCCTTTTAGTCATATCAGCAATTCTCTGGTGTTCTAGGGCAGAAGAAGAGTGTATGAGTAAGTAGTGATTTTTACTGTACGAAAATCTGAGGTAAATGATTTCTTACATTTTTTTTGTCAATGGAAAATACATTAAATTTTACTGCAGATATTTACAGTGGGTATATAAAATATCTGCAGATAGTTTTAAAACAAGCTCTTATACGTATCCACTAAACGACAGGGCATGGATTACGATATCACATTTCAAAAATATTTGCTTAAGAAAGGAAATTACGCATGTAATATCTATTATGCTGCTGAGTCATAGAAACGTTTTGCTCTCTATGCAAAATATATATGTCATATAATTTTATCCGAAGCTCAGTTTTTATAAAGTGTTTTCAGTAAAACTTTAAAATATAAACTAGGATTTTAAGCAAAGAAGTCTAAACAATTATATTCAATAAGATTGTCTTGAGCCTGTTATTACTTATTGAATACAATAAAATTTATATTCCTAAATTCATTGATTTTGATTCCAATGCAAAGTATTTTGAAAAATCTTCACTGGGAAAGCGAACAAAAATTAATAAAGAAGAGTCCAATTTCAAAACTAAGAATATTTTTAAATGTACTGATTAAAAGGATGCAAAAATGAAGATGTAATAATCGTAAAAATAAGGTAAATAAAAGGACTTCTCAGAAATGTTTGAGATATACGCAAATGAATATCAGTAGAAAAGATATTTATAGGTTAAATTTAAGTGTAATAACTATTTTTTAACAAATTAATTTTTTTATTGGCTAACTGCAAATAGCTTAAATAGAATAAACTTTAGAAAAAAGGCAAAAAAAATATTAAAGTTAGAACATTATTAAGATATGATTTTAAGGACAGATTAAATCAAGAAGCACACGATTTATCGTTTAAAATTATAGCACCTGGAAATAAACCTCAATCTCGAAAAATAAACTAAACATGTGATAAAAAAATATCGCGACAAAATTCTACAACACTAAGCATTTAAAAATAAACTACATACACTGCTGGATAATTGCTAAGGTCGGAACACAAATTGCAATGTAGCATAACATAAAGCGAGACATGAGGTCTAGTAGGATAAAATATAGTTGCCACACTATTCAGACATTAGAATAAAGAATATTTATTGTTCTGGAAAGTACAAAAGCTGTGAAACAACTGAAAGAAAAAAATGTTCATTTGATGCTGCATACGGAAAAATGGAAAAATGCATCTAAAAGTCAACAAGCATCTTGAAGAAAGGTATTAGTACGGGATATGTCCACCGTGGAGTGTGATGCAACATTCCACACGACGTATCATACTTTGCACAACATTATCCAGCAGCTGTTGAGGCAATTTATCCCATTCCTCTGTGAGTGCACGGCTGAGGGTGTTCTTGTTTGTTGGAGGATAGTTTCGACCAGCAACTTGCCTCCCCAAAGCATCCCACACATTTTCAACGGAGTTTTGATCAGGAAAACTTGATGGTCATACGAGGCGCTGAATACTCTCACTGTCTAGATAATCCTGAACAGAGAGTGTTAGATGACATGTTGCGTTGTCGTGCATAAAAACAAGTTTATCACGACAGCACCACGGAAAAGACGAGCATGAGAAAGTAGAACGTCATTAATGTATCATTTGCCCGTCATAGTCCCATTCGCAACCACATGTAAGGGCGTGCGGCCATTGATCATGATGCGGGCACACACCATGACACTGCATGTCCAATATCGGTCCCTTTCCTGGATATTTTCTGCACGATAAGCAGCACCATTCTCACGCCAAATCAATTGGCGTCTACAATCCTATGACAGACTGAACCTACTCTCATCTGAAAATAGTACGCATGCCCAGTCCTGTTGCGTCCAATTGCGATGCTCACGACATCATTGCAAACGGGCAGTACGGTGCCGTCTGGTCAATGGGACACACACAACAGGTCTTCAGGCGTATAGTCCTCCTCCCCTCAAACGTCTGGCAACAGTTTTTCGGAAGATCTGCTTTCCTGAGGCAGCAAGAAACTGATTTGCCACCTGCTGAGCTGCGCCTGTTCCTTTTTGTTAATAGGACGATATATCTGTTTTCTGTCGTACTTCTAACACGACCTCCCCCGTGCCGCCTACTACACATTCCAGTAGTTTTAAATGACTTCCACAGCCGTAAAACAACGCTGTGAGAGATGTCGAACTCCCTGACAACATCTGTTATTTTTCGTCCTTCTTCGATCTTTTTAATAATTGGGCCACGCATAAAATCATCTAAGTGATGTCGGGAAGACATGCCAAAAATTTCAAGTTTATTAAATCTTTCCTGTAAAACTTTGACTTGAAACAACAACTGTCCACACGCGTCAAAAGCTTTAAAGTTCTTATGAACGCTATCACGTGATGAACAGACGTGGGGAAACAATTTGCATACGCATACGTCTTCTTACTATATCCCGCACTTATTCTAATTTTCCACATTTTGCTTTCTTTCATTTTGAGGTTGCTATGGATGATAGTGTTGTCCGTCCTTAGCAATTGTCCAACAGTGTATTAGTCACCAAAATGCGAAAGTATGTATGCATATGATACATAGTGACTTGTAAATAAGTTCTAAGCTATAGTTTACTAGAAAGGTGATAGGTCACATGACTCGTAGCCCAACACTCAATTTTTCATGCTTGATAAGTAAATGTGCATGGCATCTATTAGGATAGATTTTCTTTTCAGCACATTCAGGTTGCTTAACTGTGCTGAAATAGGCTTACAAACCAATAGTCCATGCACGCATTCTTCTAAGCGTGAGCACAAAATGCATTTGTCACAAAATAACTCCTACTCTACACCTTTATAATAGACTTTTCCTCTTTTTTCGAGTGCTGTTCGAGAAGCAATGACTACTTTTCGAGTTTTACTTCTTAAGATGCTGGTATTTGTCTTCTTTATAACTTATTGTTACTTTAGTGTAGCTCGACACTTTTCTTTTGACATTAGACATTAACTGTCACGTTTCCGATGTTCAGGAAGGAGTTCATACATTACTGCGTGCTCAGCGAGTAAACATAAATGTATAACATAAAAGAAATATTGTTTCGTGAGGGAAGTGGCTAAAAGTCAGAAGAATGTGACTTTAATCTGAAGATTCAAAATTAAAAAGTAGCCAATGTCTTGTATCAGTCTTAATTAGAGTTTTTATTAAATGGCTTCAAATATCGACGAAGCAGCTGCAGCGGAATTGGACATATAAAACATATTTATAAAAATATTTTTTCTAAGAAAATATGCAGTTTCTTTTAGTATTTTTCAACACACACACAAACGTTCCTGCTTTTTCAGTATATGTTATATATGCATATTATTCAGTAGACGCTCATTTTTACCAACATGCAATTTACGAACATACACCATGTTTACGAACTAATGATTTATCCCAACAGAATCCAATTGACGGAATTATAATTTTAATTACAGTTTACCAACCGAATTACCCTTCATCTGCACTTATTTTTTTGTCATCTAAATTTTAAAATTTTCTTTAATTTTATGAATGAGAAATTTGAGTGGGTGGTTTTGCTTAATAATAGTTAATCCTTCGAAATTGGATAGTTAGTTGCAGTGTAGATGCTGAAATCTCAAATTGTTTTAAAGAAATTTGTGTGGAACTTTTTTCTGCTTAATCTAATTTCCGTTTTATAGCAAATGCATCAACGTGAAATTAATTTAAAATGAAAATTTCTCAAGATACTTTTGAAAAGAGTGACCAGGAATTGGAATCCTTATGTGATATTGACAATCAAGATTTAAGTCACAATGTAGTAGTCGGTCTATGCTTTCAGTGATGTTGCAGAAAAATAATATATCAAAGATATTTTAACATACAGACTTCATTAAAGGAAGTGTCATGATTGAGGAAAGCCAAAAACGTTTTCCTAACGATTTAAATATATCGGAGTTACTTTTTCGTCAATTTCGATAGAAAAACCTACTACTGCCCGCCCGAAATTTGAAGACTTGGAACGTAGATTCATATACTTTTAGATTAAGAACCGGATGATTAAATGATGGAGACTGTAATGAATGATAATGGAAAAGAATATTTTTAATATCAAACAAAAATAAAGTGGTTCAAGACAATGCGATCGTTTTTAAAGCCAGTAGATGAATGGCTAGCAAAATATTAAGATATATATATATATTTATAAAAACAGTGAAATGCTTCTTTATATTGAAAAAAAAATGGAAAAATATGTTTTTAAAAATGTAACACATATAATAACAGATTTTCAGTAAAACAAATATTATTTTTTAGCTTTGAAACAGTTAAAAATAAGACTCATTTTATGAATGAGAAAAATAGATCAACATAAAATAAGAATTATTCTTAAATATGAATGTTTTGTATGTGTTTCTAATATATAATTCTGGTTAAATAATTTTTTTCTAATATAGCGAGCACTTTATCAACTAACAAAGGAGCAGTTTGGAAAAAAAATAACATTTAAAATCTAACAATTATATTTTTCTACTTTCGAACTTTAAATTTTAAGAACTATTTTAACGTCTCTATGAGTTCGTAAAAACAAACATCTATTGTATAAATTTTTCTTATACATTCTACTGTTTATTTACACTTTTTGTGTTTCAGAAAGTACATACTGGTGCTACGAGTGTGATTCTTACTCAGATGTCAGATGCAAAGATCCTTTCAATTCCAGTGCTCACCCCAACGACCTCCCTCCCCTCAAGCAATGCGAAGGATGCTGCGTCAAAATTGTCAGGTACGCTACAACACGTAAGTATGCATTTATTGATTTTTATACATAGAATGTTGGGATAAATTATATTTTTTATTTCAAATTCATTCGTGTTAAAATTGTTTAATATTCTTGAGAAAATTTTTATAGGCTTTTAAAAACACACACACACACACACACACACACACACACACACACACACACACACACACACACACACACACACACACACACACACACACACACACACACACACACACACACACATTTTTATATATGTGTGTGTATTTGTGTGTATTATTTTTAATTCCATTTATTTTAAAACAGAAGTTAAGAGATTATTTTTTATCCTCAATACTTGGCCTCAAGAATTATTTCACTTTTCAGTGTTTAAAGCGGCATAAATGATAACATCTTTTATAGCAGGTCATTTAGAAATGCACAATCGTCACATAAAAAGTGGTTGTGTTTGTAATTTAGCAACTGTAAACAAGCAGAAGATCCCAACTCGGCCCATATTAAGAAGAAATAATTGTAATTTCCCACTACATTGTAACTACATAACTTAAAATTCGTCTGTAACTGTAACTAAAGCTTAATATTCATTATTTGTGCCCTCAGCAAGCTTGAAATTATTTATTTCTCTATGGTTACTTTTATTAACCTAGCTTAATTTGAACGAGAGTTGTAGTATAATATGAATATTACAAGCCACTACAAACATTTACAAATAAAGTAGAACTGAACCTGGGAATTGAATAGAGTATAATGCTAACAGTCTGCCAATACAGGTTGCTAGAATGGAGAAAAAATTCTTTAAAAGATGTGTTTGATAAGTAATTCTAATTCATTAAGTTTTTTTTTAAGTATTCAAGGGCACCGGGTTAACCATGGGTTTGGAATAGAATCATGATTTTCAGACTGGAAGGGTCTGGGTTCGATCCCAGTCACTGATGAAATAAAAGATGTATGCTGCTTTTAGCTCGTATGTACCAGAATAATTGATTGGAAGCTTTCCGATTCCTCATTTGAAACAATTGAATATTCTATTAAAAGTTCCTCAAGAGGGCCTTTATTGCAATTATGAAAATGGCTGAAAATAACGTTTTGCTGTTAGGTTTTATACTTTGCAGTGTTAAAATTCCTTGTGTTTTTTAATATTAGTGAATGTGATTTTGAATCATGAGTTCATCACATTTTTGCGATTGATTTCTGAGTGTTCAAATTAGAAGTTTCAATTGATGCTTTTTGATAACACCTGAAGGAGACAGTCTTCGTAAATATAGTTAATTTTGGTAGATACATCGATTCTGCTCCTTAAGTTCTGCTGGTTACCTCAAAGGCGGTAGCATTGGATGAAATGTATCGATGAAATTTAATAATATCTTTCTCTGTGTGATATCTTCTTGTAAATCATTTCCTTCAACATAATAAAATATCTTTTTAAGTACATTTATGTGTCAAACAGATGGGACTACTTTATTAGAGTATGTTCAGTAATGCTCACGGAATCTCCGAAACTATGCAGTGCCTACTATCTAAGATTACGTACTTTTGTCATTATGTTACATTATATGAGGAAACAAAGTGATTTTTCCAGATAGTACTTTTACTCTAATGAAAGAAAAGGTTAAAAACAATGATTTAAGCTCTATTGTAATTACTGTGTTAAAAAGCTCTTTGTGTGGAAGTAGTTTCAGTTACTCGATTGTAAAAATGAAGTGTAGGATATGATCTTATTTATACAGATATGCCCGGAAAAAAACATGTACTTATCTTGCCAAAATTGTTGACGCCATATTATTGCAGAAATGCGCTAAGTACTTTGGGAATTTCATGCATCATATGACGATTAATTATCAACATTATTCAATTATAAGTCAGCATAAGAATTATAGCTTTGAATATGGTTTTCACTGAATGACCATTTTTTTACAAACGGTGGCCGATTCCATGAATTGAATAATAATTACTAGAAATGAACCATATTAAAATGTCTAATAATAGTTTTTTCAAGAAAATTTGAAAACTTAACCATGTGTCCATTGTGACAGATGTGACAACACAAAGCAATATCTCTCGTTGTGTCACCAGTGGTGGAAATTGTGTCTGAGACTTGCTAAACTGAAGATCATGATCTTATTATTAGGCTACAATGAGCCTTAATTAATTAGTGACATAAACATAACTTTGTTTCATTGGGTACATAATATTTTTTATTATTAAATTAAAATACGATATAACTATTACATATAACTATACAGTTATAAGATATTTTTCCTTTAAGTATGATTGTTATAAATAAACTTATCGAATAATAGCATTATTAAAGCATTATTGGTAATTTACGTATAGCTGATGTGAATTGGAATTACAAAATCTGTAAGCCATTTTTCAATACTATATAATATGGTAGGTGAATTTATTAAACTGACTTATTTGTACTGGTCTTTATAATGGTTCAGCTCTGTTTCAGAAAGTAACAATTCTTTGAATATTAATAATTGAAGCAGAGCTATTAAACCGAAGTACTGATATATCTGAAAGTAAATTGATACAGCATTGAATCATTATCTATCTTTATTTTTCCAATATGTTTTGGTGCTGATAAACATGCCGGTATCTTTATCTATCTATCTATCTATATCGATCTATCTATCTATCTATATATCTATATATATATACATATATATATATATATATATATATATATATATATATATATATATATATATATATATATATATATATATATATATATATATATATATATATATATATATATATATATATATATATATATATATATATATATATATATCTTTTAATTCAATGCTCTGAAAAATAAAAGATCTGATCATTTTAGAAATTTGAAATTATAAAATTGGATCTTTTAACAGTGATTTGATATGTCACTTGCCAAATTTTTAGATCGCAACCTTACGTCATTTTGCAGAATATTGCAATTCAAATACATATCACTCGCAGTAATACCACTTAAATGTTCTTGATATTTGAAAGTGGCGTACAAGACATATTATTTCGTAGTGCCCCGATAGCTTGATTAGATAAGGCCTCGGTCTCATTATCGGAAGGAAATGAGTTTGAATCCTGACCGAAAAGAAGATTCACCGTATTCATAAAAGGCGGCTGGAGCACATTAAAAAATCCTCTTAGTGAAATGATACCTCTGCGGTCAAGTATGAAGGGGTCTTCTGCTTGGTCTTTGATTCTAAATTGTGAAGACCCCACCTTTTCTCAACAGCTTCCACCATAATGTTAGAGCCCAACTATGGGCTAGGTATAAAAAAGAGTAAGTTGGCACTCACATATTTTTATAATTTATTTAAACTAATATCTTAACTTTTGATGATGAATAATATTATTGCTATTATTTAGGGCATGTTTAATACAGTTTATAAATAACTCAGTTATTGTAACTTAAGAATATATCAGAAACTTGTCAAATATGCGATATATATATGCGATGCCTAAATACGTCTCACACTGTCTATGAAATTTATTATTTATTATATTATACTATATATATATATATATATATATATATATATATATATATATATATATATATATATATATATATATATATATATATATATATATATATATATATATATATATATTGTTGCATTACAAAAGGCAATGGCAATTTGTATGTGGTTAACATTAAATTGCCTTACAATAGCCTTCAACCGTTAAACTTGTGTAGTACCAGAAACATATGGTATTTAAGTCTCCTTTGTCGTTCCAGCCAAGGAAATGGTACAACGCACCTGCACGAAGAGCCTTAAGATCAACCTATTCATGGTGGACCACGTGTGCATGTACGAGGGCGGCAACACTGGCCACATGTGCTTCTGCGAGAGGGACAATTGCAACGGAGCTACCATAGTTGGTGTGTGGGCACCTTTACTCTGTGCCTTCATGGGGGTTGTCCTTCTCAACATCGGTCGCCATTTCAGAAGTTTTTGAAAAGCAGACTTCAATGACAGTAGAGCTTCTGTTCTGGATCAGGCCGTTGTTGAGCAGGTCGCCGCTGATTGTTATTGTTGGTTGAAACAATTCTGGTGCGATGTTTCTCTTTAAAGTTTCTCTATTCAAGAACTTTAAATGTGAACTGACAGAAACTGTTGTTTAATCTTATTTATTTCTTCTAAAGAACACATTTGCTTTTGATAAGGGCTCTAGCTGTTAAATGTGGCTCCCAGTGCCTTTCACTCTACAGTAATGCAATTAAGTTTTTAACACTAAACAAAGCATGAAGATGTTAAATTTTTCTTAATGTCTTTTAAGCAAAACATAATGACGTTAATATTTGTATTAAACTTTATGCTCAAGATATTTAAAGAATTATTTGGTTAGTAAAAGCAATTAAATTTGTTAAAATTTGGTTATTATTTAAAATATTATTTATTAAATCCTTAGTAATAATTTATAGAAATGGTTTTTCAGTTTTTTTTAAAGGATACATTTTGTAATTTAATAATTTACAATTAATGAAAATATTTAATACTATCACATATACGTAATTTCCATAATTTATAGGAAATATAAGGAATACTGAATGTGCTATAGAGAAAAGTGGAAAAAACTTATCAAATTATAAAAATCTTTTGATAAAAATAATTTGAGCAAATGTGTTCAGCTTTTGTTCATAACTGCAAATATTTATAGTTATTATCTTAATACTATAATTAGACAGATTAACTGAGAAACTGTTAAACGTATAAAAAATATAATATCGTATTAAAAGTATCAATAGGTTATTTTTTTCCACAATCATACATGCAAAATTTTATGCTTTGGAAAAAAAAAAATGAAAGAAATGAACCATTTCTATTGCATTGCTAGCGAGTATTTTTGATAAGAAAATCAGATTCTTAATTTTAAAACAACAGATATCTATCAGAAAATTATTAATAATATAGAATGTCTATATTCAAGCAACGTCTATATTTTCTATTATTTTTGTCTTTCGTTTGTTTTAAACACATATAAACATATAAAATAATGTGAAATGTAATCATATAAATATTTCTTTCATGAAGCAAATATTTAAATATTACATTGTAGAAATTCATCAATGTTAATATCATTTTTAAGGGGTATTTCCTAAATTTTCTTTCACAGCAGATGTTAAATCAGTTATAGTTTGGTTTTTATTTTCACATAATAGAAAGTATATGAAGTTTATTAAACTTATTCTCTTTATAAGAATTCCAATGAAGAAAATTTTCAGATCTTTGTAAATTTTAAATAATTTAAATCATAATTTTCAAATTAAAAAAATGATGATTAAATTTCAATAATTTAAAATATGGTGAAAGTGAGCATTAGTGTCACGTTGGCGAATTATGACCCTTTAATTTTATCAAGCTGAGTTTGATGTAAATGCTACTGTTTGCTCAACAACATTGAACGGTTCATATTGACTCTTTCTAAGAGATAGCAACTATGAAAAATGGAGAAAATACAGTAGTTTCAAACGTAAACAATAACGACAAATATATCAGAAAATAATAATAATAATAATAATTTATTAAACATTTAAGGAGCATTATAAATAAATTGAAATTTAGAAAACATGATATAAGAAAAAAAAAATGAAATTTTACAGAACAGAATAAAGTAACAATTTTCTTAAGATTTCTCAAATCAGTGTTCCTAATTAGAATTGGTACGAAAACATATGCTTACAAAATGAGTGTTTTGAGACAGAATTGTACTAGTTATTAAAATGCATATTTTTAAGATTCTGTCTTACAGCAAATATAATAAAGTGCATAATTTTACAAAGCTGTAATATTTCTATAGAATATAAGAATTTCTGGAAACTTTTAAGTAATAGAATTAAAGGAATTTTGAAACAAAATTTAAGAATTCTTAATTGAAAAAATTAAAGATTCATTAGTAAATTGATGGGAGATTTTTGTAGAAATGATTATTTAAATTTAATTCTCTATCAAAATAAAATTAAGTAGATTTTACGATGGGAGAAATATTTAAGCATTTAAATAAACTATGAATAAACTATGAATAAATAAACTATGAAAAAATGATATGAATAAAATTTTTACTTTTTATTTTCCTTTTTTGATTTCATTTCGAGGGAAAGGCATGGAATGCTAGAATAGTTTAGAATATCACACAATAAATGTTTTCAATTAAGCATTAATCTGAATAAAAATTCGAATTACAAATGTCGTCATTCACAGATATTGCATATAATGCATGATAAAGTTCCCTCGCCAACATCAACTCATATTTTGCGATTAATTGCATATGATAAAATTTATATGGAGATTAAAAATCACCATATTTTATTACATTTGGCTGGTTTTTTTTTGTTCTTGTTACCAGTGATAGTAATGCTCACTTTAACTTAAAATATATGTGCAGTATTATTTTCATTTTCTTGCAAATATTAAAGTGCACAAGTGAATATTAAAATATATAATTAGTTTGAATATAAAATAATTTTAATAATATCACTTCACATATGTTATACAAGCAGTTAAAAATTTGATTTCTTTTGTATTAATTCCTTCTTGAATATTTTTCAAATGCACATGTTAACATTTATCTTATAACTCGCACAGTACTTTCATTTCAATAGAATAATTATTGTGTGTGTATATATTCTTTTATTTCACGAGAAAAGTTTCATAACTTATTCATCTTTTTTCATTAAATATAAGTAGTGGTTTAAGCAAATCTGTATCTAACATGCTATTTTGATTGGAAATAAGTTAAGAAAATAGAATCATTGAACATTGAAATTTTGAGATCATTTATTCAAATATACATTTAGAAAATGGTAATAATTATAAATCAATTCCTATTTGATAATAAAACAGTCTTTTCTTAAACGCACAATAAATATGATAGAAAAATATGCTTAAGAGTAAGAACATTCTTATATTTAAATGTGGGATATTTAAAGATTTTAAAATTTGTATTTTAATGAGAGAAATCTTTAAAATAAAATTTTATTAAAATAGAAACTTTGAAATTTTATTTTAACAATAACCTGTTTAATTAATAAATTTAATTTATTAAATTCACCATAAAATTCATTTTGCGCAGAAATTGTAAGAGGAGAAATAATATGTAAAATATTTCATATGATTATAGAAACAATAATCTCACATATTTTCATTGAAAATAGCATGCATTTGAATACTGATATAATTTAGAGTTGGAAAATATGTTATATTTGTATGTATTTACATTTATTCTGTTATGAAATCAATCTGTCCTTATAAGAGGCAAACGCCTTAAGATTTAACTACGTGAAAAGTGCCATTTTGTTAAATATAGTACAAGATTTATATTGTTAAGTATAGTGTGTATTTAAGGTTTTTGCTGCTTACTGGTAGATAATGTTGACTTATTTCAATACATAGCAGCAGAAGAACTTTTTACATTGATTAAAACTCATAACTCTATCTTAGTGCTTCATCACAATTATTTGTTAATGCTTATGGGCCTTGTTATGCTTACAAGAAATTTTAACTAAATTAATTAAACGAGAAGACATTTATCCATGAAATATATTTTTAAATCGAAATTAATTTTAAATTTTGCTTTTGGTGAAGCTGTATACCGGGTTTGTAATATGTATTTCGATTTACGTCATATTTTGTTTTGAAATTATGAAATAAGTCATAAATGTTGTCAATATATGATGTAAAATCATAGTATAATGCAAAAGAGCGTTAAAAAATTTTGCGATTAAATTTATATGAAATCAAAATTTTCTCAGCATAGGAATTTTTTCAATTCTTAACTTTCTGCAAAAAATCAGTCTGAACGTTATTTTAGGCTAAGAATGTGCAAGAGAAAACCCAATTTACTTATTCACAGATGTATAATAATACGCTATTAATAATTTATGACATTTGTCATTATGTAAAGAACATATGTTCATATAGATTACCAAATATCACTATCATGAACATTTTTAAAGTGTAGGGGGGGGGTAACGACATTGTATATATTTTATTGGTGAACATTTATTAATCTGCAATTTTAAGTTTTTGAGTTTTTGATTGTGAATAAAGAGCAACAGCTTGGTGTTTACGGTAATGCCAGTTATTATGTTGGTGGTCATTAAAATATCTCTATTTTAATAATAAATGCCTTATTAAGAAACCTCTATTTAACACATTCAACAAGTCAATGCCTCTTATAAAGACATATTTAAGAAATACAGTTTCTTAAGGCGTTTGTGACTACTGAGATATTTTTAAACATGCTACAAAATTATTTAACAATTTGTAAAGAAATCTCGAAACATCTTTTGAACAGAAGTTACATATTTCTGATTGATGCTCTTAACAAATTAGCTACTGATATTGAGTAGGGTGTAACAAATAAACTGCTACAGATATTGATAGTAATTCTTTTACTGACTCCTTGTTTAAAAACCAGCAGTTTAATCCTTTCATATTAGAAAATTATCCTTTTGCATAATAGAGAAATTAATGTCAACTATTTGCAAAATATGCTGATAAGAGTACAGAAGAAATATGGCGATGGTGTCACCTAACAATGCACCCACCAGGCAGCAGGATTATTTTCCATTCTGCAAATAAATCTCGAGCGATGAAATATTTCTAAATGATATTCTCCAGACGTTATTGGTGAATAACGAGTGTCAACTTCACTACTTTTATGATCACAGGTATTTTTAAAGATATTTTATTTTATAATGGAGACTGTCTAGTTTTATCATATCAGAAAAGCATCATTACACGTAAACAAATAAAAAAAATTTATAATATTATTTATTAATTTGTAAAGAAATTTTAAAACTCGAAGTATACCTGGATTACAGTCGCTTGATGACTAACCACAATAAATATATTTATTTGTACAATTTTGATTCACTTGTTAAGGCAACACAATTTAATTTATCTTCATTCTAAAATAGAGCGTTGTCTAAAGACCCATAAATGTTCTTGTCGGCATGACTATCGAAAAAGAACACATTAAAGTTTACATTCTCTTCAGATATTTGACACCTTTAATTAGGAAGGCAAATTTAGTTGATCCTATTAAGGCTCTGTCTATTTTCATGCGGCATATCACCAGTGTCATTAAAATGGTAGCATAATAATTATACAATTCTACGATAAACATAAGAATTGTTTTCATTTCTCAGGTTTGTGATTACATAAAATTTAAGTATGTCCTCTTTGATGAAGAAAATAATCAAAATTCAATAAATAAACTTCTAAAATTCGAAACTTTTATTAGTTACTTGAATTTATGTAACCTTATGCTGAATATATTACCCAAAATTATAATAATATTTTAAATAAGGATCATACAATGCTTCTATCAGACCCCATAAATATTCGTTTTGGCAAATCTACGTTTTATTTCATAAACTTTAAAAATGTTCACATGACTACTAGTAGTACTTCATTTTTATAAACTGAAACCATTTTTAGCCTAAAATAGTTTTTTGACTCTTATTACCGAATTGCAATGTAATACTTTTGAAATTTTCATGAAGCTCATTAATCTTTCTTATCCATGACTATAATTGGGAATAGCTTCATTTCCATTGCAAGATAATTCAGGTTCTGAATTCAACATATTAATACAAATAATTTATACCAGGGGTTCCCAATGTGAGCATAACCTTTTAAGTTGCTGAAAGTTTAAAAAGAATCCAGGAATTTATTAAGGTCAACAATAAATGCAAGAAAAATAGTACAAAAATGACATTAATTGTGCAAAAATAATAAAATAAACCCAATGAAGCACAATTTGAAAATATTTCTTAATTTTTTTGTCAAATTGTTGTCTTTAATAGTTTTTATTTCTAATGGAAGATTAGAAAACACACACAACTGTAGTCAGAATAACAAACATTAAAGCTAGAACAAAGAACAAAATTAACATTAACTCAGATAGCGAAATTAAAACCAAAGTAAATCTATAAACCGTTCATCTTCTCTATCGAGATCTACAGTATCTCTCTCCTAAGTGTTCCGAGTTCAGTTCAGGGAATGATTCAAATTGGGTATTTTTTCTAGTATATTGTACGCACATAATGCCAAAGATGTAGATCAATTAGCGTTACTTAGAGTGTGCCGCAAGGGGGTAGATGTACGGTGCACCCCGTCTTTATTATGATAATAATTGCATGTGTGACATAATAATTGTCACACATGCAATTATTATCATAATATTATATACTGCAAGTTGTACAAAGAAAATGATGACTAATGCATAGAAAATCCAAAGAAAAAAAGGTGGGAACCTCTGATTTTAGTCAATAAATCAAAGCGTTTTATTATGTCCAGAAAAGAACAATTCATGGACAGAAAGTAATTGTGAAGCTGTGAAAATGAATGATGGAATAAACTACGGTATCTATCTCAATGTACATATTAATGGGAACGTGTTCACTTTCTATTGTTTTTAACGCAATTTAAAGTTATGCATTGCATGAATTCTATTTTTTGTAGAAACTATCACGATTCATATATACATATACATAGCAATAAAGATTTTAGAAGTTTTGTAGTTTTGTAGAAAAGAAATGTGTTTTTCTCACTTTTTGAATTTTGAAAACATATTCTATTGCGAAATGTATTGTTAGACACTATAAAGTAATTCAAATCAAAATGTTGATAATCTTGATGTTTATAGAATTGTGCAAAATATTTCCTCATGTTCTACTGTTTCATTAATTTGACCAAATTTGGATGTTTTTTAATAGAATTATGTCATTGTTTGTGAAATATCAGAAAGAGCAACGTAACTTACAAATAATGGGAAATATCGTAATATTATTTAAAACTATTGCTATATTTGATACATTCAACTAGAATGTATTACTATGATTTTGGTGTATAAAAGTTACATTTATAGAAGTTATCTATTTTAAATACATGTTTTCTTTCAAAGAATTTAAAATTTTAAATATTACGCACATAATAAGTAGTTTATTTAACTAAAAATTATTTTTTAAATTAAAATTATTGCTCTTATATCTGTATTAATAAATAATACATTGGTGATCTAGCAAATATATTCCCTTCCAAAATAAAGTATCAAACAGTATAGTAAAAAAAGAAATCAAAAAACTGCTTAGATTGATAAGAAATGCATTATATAGGAACAAATGCGTTTATACATACAAATAAATAAAAACCATGCAAAAATGCAATATTAAGATTTCTTTATATATAATGACGTCACTTTTATTGGTATATATTGGCGATAATCTCATGAAAAACATTTAGTATTATCTCATCAACCATTTTCATCAAAAAATTAGTTTCCCAATTTTACGATTTAGTTGCAAATATTGTCATTAAGTGACCATTTTCTTGCCAAAATGTGTTCGTTGTTTTTAATTTTCCTTTATAATGAATGAATATAATAGTTTACATTATTTTTAGAAGTTTTAATTTGGAAATAGCTTGTTTTTTTAATATCTGATTCATAAGCTCCATATTTACTTTATACAAGTTGGTGATAAATTAATTTAAAGCATTGAATTATTTAATTTCGATTCCTGCTTTCAAGAAAAAAATGTCACATGATTAAAATTGCGAAAAAATTTATAATCACCAATTAATTGTAGGTTTTAACAATGATCACCAGTGTGTTTAAAATGAAGACTTTTCTCATTATTTCGTAAAAGAAACAAGTTTCATTTATTAATTTTTTAATATATATATTTTATTTATTATTTACACCAATCAATTAAAATTTGCTTTATAGAAACTTTATTATAAATTTGAATTATATTGATTTTAAATAAACAAATTAACTTCAAAGAGAAATATTTTTAGAAAAAATTTACATTCAATTAATTAAATCAGGATTTATACAATCAAGAATGAGCTGAAAAAAATTAATTATGTTTTTTGTAGAAAACTGAAAGTGTTTTGTAGAAAACTATATTGCATATCAAAATTTTTCTATTATAAGAGTTTTTTGAAATTGAATTATTTGTACTTGTTGATAAAGTTTCAAAACAGGAAAGATAGGTATTACACTGTTCTCATTTTGTTAAAATTCACTTATAAACTTCATATTATCATATATTAGTAAAATTAAATTTTAAAATTAGCTTGTCAAAACATTCGGAATTTCGATTATTTTTTGCAAATGCATCTGGAATGCATCTGAATCATCAAATGCATCTGGAATTGATTAAAATTTTGAATTTAAACTCATCATCATACAACAGTATATATTTTAGTATTTGTTATATGTAAAAAGTTTTTATTGCAAGCTTACATTAATATCACTAAAATTATGTATCATTTTTAGTGTGGCAAATTTAAACGTAACAAAAATTGCTTGTTTTTCAAATGATAACCCAAAACAAAAAAAGAGCAGAAAGAAAATGATATTATTGTTTCAATTTTTATCAATAATTTTAAGATTTAATTTTTATTCACTTTTTTCAATATTTAAGATTTATTTAATTATAATTATATTCTAAATTCATTTGCTATTTTTTTAATGGTGACATAGACGTGAATTATTGAAACATGCAGATTTAATTATTTTCAATCTCAAAACTATACTAATATAATATTGTATTTGCAATAAATAAACAAATTAAAAAAATGATAAAAAATTAAATGCAATAAAACCATTTCTATTTGATTTTAGTAGAACAAATTCTTAAAATTATTGATATATTTCAAAAATACTTCTAAAAGCAAATGATTTTGATTGCGATTAAATTTGTCACAAGAGAAATAGATAGTGTTATGCATATTTATGTCACTATTGCACTTAGAAGTTTCTTCCAGTATTAAAGAAAATTTCGCTTATGGTTGCCTTAGAGTTATATAAATGTTAAATATCGTAATGGTTGGATGTGCCTAATTGCTTTACACTAATATTATAACTATTCGCTTACGGTATACTATTAAAAGTATATGATCACTATTATTATTCAAAATAATTTGTTAAAATAGCAGTTTTCAATAAATTTAATAGTTTATTCAGATTTAAATTTCATTTGCGAGTTAAGTGTTTTAAAAAAATTAATGTTTTTTAAATGGGCTGAGTTTGAAAAGAAGATTTTAACTAATAACTAATAAGATTTTAACTAACATTGGTTACAATAATCTTTCCTGGACATTTATAGTTAACATCGCTGAAAAACTAATGAAGCAATATTATACTTCTACATTTTTAATAATGTAAACGTAACTGAAAATTTTAACAAAATACATAAATTTCAACTTACAATTGTAATATTTGAATAAAAGCAATATTTTGTAGCTTATGAATACAGATGCATTTTAAATACAAGGTTATTAAAAAAAATGAATTGATGTTTGTTACATATTACATCAAAATACATTACATCTGGTACATATTTGAACTGAATTTCTTTATCAATTATTATTAATCATATTATTTTATAAATCATTAACTCCAATATTAGATCAATAACATTTATCAAAAATATTACATGCGATTTCAATTTCGTAACCGATTTATTTTTTGTTTCTTATATTACACAGAGAGAGAGAAATATTTTAATAACATTAAAAAATATAGGGATATTTATTATTGGTAATTTCCAGTTGATAATCTTAGTGATAACTATTTTAGGTAAATTTATCAAAGTCATAAATTATTTAGAAGTTTTTTATATAAGTGTTTTAAGTGTTAAATAAGTGTTTTAAGTTTTTTATATAAGTGTTTTAATTTAAATTAATATTTTAATGTTTATTATATTGATTGCAGAATTAGGAAATGATAAAATTAAAAATTTTATAACTGCATATAAAAAAATAGTTTTCTAAACTTTATGTTTAATTGTGCTATACGAATAAAAAACAGCTCTTCATTTTTATTGAAGCATTTTTTAATGTTAATAAAATAAGCCTTATTAAAATTCAAAGGATTGAATAAAGTATAAGTGTTGAGTTATTAGTATATTAGATTTCAAAGATTCTCGGGAATATTTTAGAAACTTTTTTGCTACAGTATGCATTTAAAGATTCTCTCTCTTTATTATAAAATCACAAACCCTTTTATTATCAATGGCTGAAATAACCAAATGCAGAACTTAAATTTCCAAATAAGAAAAAGAACGTTTCAAAATATTCAAAATACACAAGAGTTCATGTGTTTTTTTTTTTTTTTTTTACAATGGAGGACAAAAAAGAGTCAGTTAATTTTTGTGAAACACAAGGTCAAACAATGCTCATGCATAGCAGCAAATATATTTTGCAATAAAAGCTGACAGTTTGATGAAATATTAGTAAATACACAATGAGAATATATTAATAAATTTGAATATAACGTAAATACTTTTAAGCGTTAATTATTTTTGGCACTCTAAAATAAATATTGTTTTGAATATTTCTTTTAGAATAATTTTATTTTCTTCTCTACATGTTTAGAACATTGTAATTCATTAGAACAGACACGTAAACTTTTTCGAATAACCCTGTATCTAAAATGATTATTTTGTGGATAGTGAAAACTATTTTCAGCTATCTTGCACATTAGATAATCTTATTATTCATAAGACCATGAAAAAATTTATATGAAATTTTTAAATTTTTATGACAAAAGTTTTTAAAGCAAAAAGAATACAATTTTAGAAAACATTTTAACATAAAAATGAAATCCTTAATTCTGACAATCTTTTCTCTAATCAATAAAGTTCCTTTTTCCAATTTCAATGCAAACATTATACAAGAGTTATTACTAATATTAACTATTTTAGACATTAACGTTCCTTTAGATAAATATTTGATTAGAAAAATTACTCAGAATTTAAATTTTTTACAACAGAAATTAATATTTCACAATAATTATATAACAATTATACATTTAAGAAATTCTGTTAAATAATATTTAAATACCTTTTGAAAATTTCAAAAATTTCTTTTTTAAATTTACTTTTCTCAATGTTTATCATTAAATATTAGAATGTGCCTTGAAAATATGATGCATAAACTGCAGAATAAATGGTGTGGATATTTGACTAGAAAATACTGAATTTGAAATGTAATTAATATATAAAATTTATATGCGAAACAAATGTATTGTTAAATATGAAATTATGCCCAATATTCTAGTAGAACTAGTTATTGCTTAAAAATATACCATTCGAAATGCTTAAGCGATGTTTCAAAATGTTTCAATGAATTGTCAGAGAAAACATTTTAATCTATAATTCTGGTGATCAATTCATTTTAGTTGACAAGTTCAATAAATAATAGGTATGATTTATATTTTCACATCAAAAATATCGCCACAATACCTGCGTTGACAACACATTTGGAATCATTAAAAAGTTTGGATACAAACAACTACACATTTGGCACCAAATCTCTCTTTTGGCGGTATTTTTGATGATTTTATCATGTTTTTTTCAAATTTTAACTTCTATTTTTGCATTGCTTACTATAAAAAACATTGTTTTGAGTGTACATGTGCAGCATCGTATATAAATTTCATTAGTGTGTATGTTAATGTGCTTTTTCTTCTCACAGAAGTGATTTTACTTAGCAAGGCCTTACATCTGTAACTAGAATCCCTCCATGGAACAATATTAAAACATTTACAAATACATGTACTTTTCTCTCTTTCTTCTTTGTAGAATGATGTGCACAGCGTTTAACAATATTCTATACGCAATGAAACGTGAATGATCGCAACATAGAATGTTTTTCTGGTGTTGATGCAAAATGTGCATTTGTAAATAAAATGGTTAATAAAGTTTGTTATTTTAGATCTTAAAAATATTTTACTGATTTTTACCTAAATACACATCACAATTAAATTAAAACATTATCATATACTGTCGAATCAAGTGTTTAAAATATTTTTGTGTTTTTGTTGATGACTTTTGAAATGTTTTAAGAATTATTATAAATTAATTGACTATGATGGCTTGGCGGGTGGTGGTTATATTTATGAGTAGAAGTTATTCTATTTCAGTATCGATATATTACCTAACTTAAAAACATCTCTATAAAACAACAGTCTACTTAAGTTATAAGTTCCGATACTTTTCCTCTTGTGGTCAAGAAAAGAGTACCAGTTCAGGTGTTGGCCTTGTCACTTAATATTGATTTAAAATTGAGATGTATTCAACTTTTTCATTTGGAAAAAATAAGCAGTTAAGAATGTATCATATCATTTTAAGTTATTTATGAATTAGTAAAATATGCTATATTGTTTGCTACAATGTGTTTTTCACTCCCCAATAAAATTAAAATAAATATTTTCTTATATTTAAAAAATATTACAATTATTCATTTAATGTTTTTTAATATTAAATACTTACCTAATTTTTAAATAAGAAAATTTTAAATGCTTTAATCAAATCGTAATTAATCGGTTGCTGAATATGCTGGTAAAATATTTATTTTAGTCCATCACTTAGTGAAAGCGAAAGAAAGGGGGTAAACATTTTCTCTCCAATTCTATGAGATTTCGGTACAGACTCTTTTAATTCAGGATTCCAAATTCTAAGTTTAGTGATTTTTTGACGGATTTTCTTGTGTATCTAGCAGTTTAGTTTCTATTTCATCATAGATATGGAAACCTATAAAAATTATTCAGAAAACTCTATTCTGGCAACCCTAGTATTTACGTCATCGCGCACGTTACAATACGTCTTCTTGGTAACATTTCTTCATCGCCAAAAAAAAATTCAGAATTTGGCATCCTGGATTATACGGCATCTTTGCCGTGATTCCACGTGACTTTGAGAATCGTGATTTCGAATATTTGTTTTACTAACACATAGCGACTATGCTTTAAGACAAAATGTTAGAATATTTATTTTACTCCAATAATAATATATTATAAAATATGAAAGTGTAAAACTTGAAAAAAACAATAATTCATATTTTTGCCATTGAAATACATATGGTCGTTTTCATAATATTTCTTTTCAATTAACAGAGAAATATAGCTAAACTAATAACGTAAATAATAACATTTTTAATAAATTTCGAAAATTTATTTTTATAATATTTACTGATACTTTCCCATTGCTACGCTTTTAATCTTAAAGAAATTACATGTTTTTTTTACGGAGAAGCGGAAATTATTTTACGTAGAAGCGAAAATTTATTGGCTTGAAATTTTATTTTAAATTTAATTTATACTAAATAGAATTTTTTTGAACAAAATTTGACTGAAAAGTGATAAACAATGGTTTATAATCTAAATGCTAAACAAAGTTAAAGCAAGTTGGCGCAAAAGATTATTTGGTGATATTTTGTCCGATAAAACAAACATTATAGTTGAAAATCGCCAAAAGAAAAAAATTTAAATACAGAAAAATGTAATTTTGTCTCATTGAAAAAAGGTACTCTTACATTACACTTACGCTAATAAATCACCAATACCATTGCTAAACAATTTCCACCAGAAATAAACTTTGCCGTTTAAACGTTTTATCAATAAGTGATTATAAAAATTTAGTTTATAAAGTGTAAATAAAATGCTTGTACACATGAAAACGTGAGCATTTTTAAACAATACATGATGCAAATGGAATGTTTATGACAATATTTTACGATTCTTTTCTTTCGCGCAACGGCGTTAATTAAATGCCGATGGTTTGGTTTGTCGATCAACGTTCATTTCTTGCACACGAGGAGGGCTAATTAGACCGGGACCTATGCTTTAAAGTGGATTCCGAACCACTACAAACTTCTATGCCCAAGGTGGGATTCGAACCCACGAACTGTTGAATAGAAGACAAGAGCGCTAACCATTCGGCTGCCAGCTCGGCTATCAAAAAAGGAGATATAATGGAAAAGTACCCACTTATTTGCAGCACATAAACATTTTTAATTTTCCAACTTAATTTTAAAATCAAATATATATATATATATATATATATATATATATATATATATATATATATATATATATATATATATATATATATATATATATATATATATATATATATATATATATATATATATATATATATATATATATATATATATATATATATATATATATATATATATATATATATATATATATATATATATACTTACTCATTCCATTCATATGCATTCATAAAAATTTATAAAATCCTTTCGTCCACTCAAAGTAACACTTTAAAAAGAACACAACAGGTCTTATATTCCCTTGAAAGATAAAATATAACGTAAAGTCTAAATATTGTATTTATTTTTATTCTAAGCAATCGTTTGGAATAAAAATCGTTTGGTTGCTATAATATGATTACAACCAAACGATTTTTATTCTATTACCTCATGAATTTAATTAATTAATTATTTGTAAAATATTTGGCCAAAAAAATATTTAGTTTCTACAAGTTTAATTTCTTCTAAAAATATCATTTTAATTTATTTTGAAAAAAAAAGGTTTTTTTCATCTGTGTATTTATTAAAAAAAAAAAAAACATTTTCTGGTATTGGTTGTCATAGAATGGCAATCCATAAACAAGCTGTTCAAAATTCGTTACACTTAGAAATCCAGTTTGGCGTTGTAATCTGCAGATTTGGCTCCGTATTTTACCTTTGGCTGTAGGGTGAATCCAAATAAAATTCAACCGAAAATGCTTTTTAAATTTAAAAATGGAGAATAAAAATTCTACAAAATTAATTGCTTAATGAAAATTTTTTTATTTTTGTTCTTAATCTATTATAAAGTATTGGTCGTAATTCCTAATTTCCTAATTACATTCAATTCTTAAGAAATTATACATCAATTTAAAAAAATTTCTTTACTTTTTACCAGGTATTTAAATTTTTTACATAAAATACAGATTTTTTTTTAGATTTTATGAGTATTTTTTATTTTTTACTTGAAAAAAAATTATACAAAAATAATCTAACAATTTCATCGATAAAACAGTCGTTTTGAAAGAGTAATTTCAACAAATTCTTATGAATTTTACATAGTCTTCTAACTTATGACTATATAACTTTTTTCATTAGCGTTAGATATGTTATTAAGTTTACTTCAATACTTATTCAACATTTCTAGCAAATGTTTTATGAAGAAAAAATTGTCTAAGCACTAGGAAGACGAAGAATATATAATAATTCAGAAATATAAAATTATAATAAAATTATTATAAGCTATATCTTATTTTTCTGGAAAAATAGGAGAAACCACTTTTGACGACAAAATTTATATTGATGATGGATTACTTTTATGATCAAAAATTGTTTCTGATATTTTATAAAAAAATAATTTTAATTTTTATTACGTTTTTCATCAATAAAATTGTCTTGATTGATGAACTAATATTGAGTGTTTAATAATCTTTTTAATTAAAATCCTAAAAATTTATTTTGTAATTAAAATTTATTTTCTTCTAATGAAGTACTATCTTCCATAATTACAACATCATCATTTTTCAGAAATCAGTGCCTATGAGGAAGAAAGAGCACTGTCTGTTTGACATCTTTTAGACGTCAAGACCAATCATTGTTCTTCAAAAATGCCATCATCCTATTTAAATACATCACTATCTCACAGAAATCCTTGTTCCTTATTTCAGACAAAGAAACATCATTGTCTACCAGATATCTTTCAGATGTTAAGACCCATGTATCATTGGCACATCATTGGTCTTTGAGAAGATTTTCGATTTCTATTGAAGTACATTATTATATCTCAGAAATCATTGTTTCTGAGAAACATCATTGTCTATCAGATACAAGCAGAAATCAAGACACATGTGTTACATTGCCTTTGAGAAGATTTCTTTCCCCAATAGAAATTTCTGACTATTTTTTAGAAATTATTGTTTCTGACAAAGAAACATAAATATAGATCAAACGTTTCTCAAATATAAATACACATCTATTACAGATACATTATTATCCTTGAGAAGATTTCATCTTCCTATTGAAATGCATTGTTATCTCTCAAATATAATTATTTCAGAAAAAGAAACATCGTTACCCGTTAGACATCTATTGGATATCTAGGCATATGTGTCACACACTTATCATACGCCCTGAAAAATTTTCATTTATCTTCCTATTGGAAGAGACGTTATTATCTCATACAAATTATTTTCTCCAAAATTCCAAAATAAAGTAAAAGAACAAATTGAATTACAAAACACACATTTTAAATTTCAATGATAAATCGCAATAAGTATTTGTATTGAAATCATAATCTTTCGGAATTTACCGTTTTGGATTTTAGAAAATCCATGTATATCGGATACCCTAAATCTGAATTTTAAACACAATTTAAACTTTATTAAAGATAATTTTATAATTGAAATCGATAAGAATATTCAACTTTTGAGAAATCGCAGGATAATTTGGTTATAGATTTGTGGTTATTTATACCGCATTTGAATTATGTCTGAAGTAGTATCTGAGTCATTAAAATGCATGAAATAGGTTAAATTCAAACTCACACTGTGTTCATGCTCCAAATGTTCATGGTTTTGTTTACTTGTCAGTTTGGAAATACTTTTTGCACATGAAGATTAATTCCATAACAACCTCAGTTCCAAGTGGACATTGGTCTTCTAGGAACAACCATACATAAGATTGAAATTGCACCTACAATCGCCTAAAAGATTAATATTGTTGTACAGCTGTTTTAAACATTAAACGATAACAACTTACGGAAAGAATTTTCTTAAATAATGAATGATATTTATAGATCACAGGGAGAAAACTCGAAAATCTTCAAAACATTTATTTTGACTTATGTGAACATAGAAAACTTTTAGTGTATCTTTCATAATTTTAACTAAGTTCTGGAATCGAAAGTGGAACATTCTACTCTGAACATCATGGTTTTTCCAATAAGCAAGAGTTCGTATTATTGATAGTTACAACAAATTATATAAACAAGCAATTTAAAGTTTTTATTAATTAAAAGTATATATTGATTAATATCTTTGCCAAAGGAGAATGTTGTGTCGGTTATTTCTACAAATATATAAATTTTTTCTTGGAATCAATAGTTATTTACATAATTTTGTGTTTAATCCCTTGGTATCGAATAACTGGAAAAATTATCAACAAGTGAATCCCATATCCTGTTACATAATCTTAGTCACGTTATTGTATAATCTCCTGAATGGAAATATTAAGCAAAAATTGACGCCGATTGTACCAAAGGCACACACCTATATAGAGGTGCAGGCGAGCCCCAGACTTACTTTTGCGTTAACTAACTTAGAATATATATATATATATATATATATATATATATATATATATATATATATATATATATATATACTCACCCATCACCAAGTGCTTCATAATTTTAAACAGTAGTCAGGTGACGAAGTCACACCTGAACTGGCACCCACCTCTTCACATCCACACCGCACCAGTGGAAGGTTGTCACATATTAACGTGGACACATTAATATGTGACGTCTCAACTCACAGAGAAAGGCACACACAATGGAAACGAAAAAAAAAAATTCTTTTCATAAGGATTCTGAAAATATACTTGTGAATATATATAAAGGTGATTGGCGAAGTTGCGCAACGGTCACATTTTTACAAACGAGGGAACGTGAATTAATTGTACCGGATATTCTGGATTAGAGATTGCAAGTTATTACTGACATCAATGCTCAAAATAAGAAATGAATGAATGAAACGTTGGACTAGATACTAGGCCACAAACATTTAGCTGCCAATTCGGTTTTTCAAATAAAATTTAGAGCGTGGAAAATCACAAAAGAAAACTATGAAGTATGTTCACATTTGTGTGGTATAAATGGCTAATAGTTGATAGAAAAATTATTTTATTAGTCATATCACAATAAAATAATGCCGGAGAGTATTCAAAATTAGACAAAGGGTCATCAGCGAGATCTTGGAGAGGAGAAACCCTGCTTACTACAAACACCACATTTGCCTGAGGAAGAAAAACATAAAGTACAGGCATCGATCAACGAAATTTTCAGATTAATATTAAAAATACAGCGTACATATATTAATGAGGGAAACTTTCAGATTAAAAGATGTTTTATCGTGTTTGGCAAACAGCGCATCAAATTGTATGAAAGAATAATGGCTAGAGAACTGAGGATTGAGAAACTCAGATGGATTACACTGAAGCCACTCTGCATTAATCCATTGATTCAAGAAGCTTTAATCCACTGGATATCAGTTTTTAAGGATAACAATCCTTTAATGTGTCAATATATCCTGTATAAACTCTGGAATTTTCCTTCCACCGTTCATCATATTTGAGGCAAATGTTTTTTGTGCCTCCGATATCCTAGAGCAAATTTTGGAATCATAAATAGGTGACTATGACCTTCGCCATGACTTTCATTGTCATAAATTCCTAAATTAAATCCTCTTACTGATTTCATTTCAAAATTTTCGGTGTAAAGAATGTATTTTTGTATTATTATCTGATTAGTTATTGATATTTCATGTTATAATATTCGTTTTTCGTATCCTATAATTTGTACCTTTTTATTGTATGTATGGCCCTTTTTAACAAATGTATGAGTTGCACCATCTTGTTGGGGAGTTCCAAAATAATCATTACCAAATGTGGTTAAGGAATTTCGAACTGACCAATGATGTTATCTCGCGCAGCTATCCTCAACGAATGAGTGACCAATATGGTGTACCCTACTGAAGGGGTTGAATTTTCTTGAGGTTTTTTATTTGGTAGAGCTCTCCTATCGTGCAGACATGATACAGATGTCATGGTTGGTCTTCATACAGAAAAGTTTGTTCCTGTATTAATAATGCTTCTTAATAAAAATTTTACTAAAATAAAGAAGGTGGTATTTACATAATATAACACACACACACACACACACACACATTTAAAATTGCTTTTTAGCTTTATGCTTACAACAAAACATTTATATTACATTTTTTCCTCTGTCAGAAATTTATTAATATTTTAGAAATTTATTAATATTTTAATCAAAAATTTTATCTACTATATATTATGCTACTGGCAATTAAAATTGATTTACCCAAGGAAAATTCGAATGATAAAATATTGCTTTTTATAAATTATATTATTTTAAAAATGAAAATGTGCATCATTTTTAATTTTATAGTTATAATTAAACCGGTAGAACCATTATATTGTTAAAATTTTAACCTTTAAGAACAGCATAAATTCCTTATCGGGTCTTCCGGAGAAACTCTGCTGTATTCAATGATTTCAACAAAAATATAACTGTTGATTAATATGGAATATACTTGACTCCGACAAGCGTATTGAAGAATTTTCTCGTGGGAGCGAAAGTTTGGAAAATTGCCAACTATTTGAGTATTTCTCGGCTTTTCTCTCAAATTCACCAAATCTAAATAAACTGCTCATAATTCATTAATTATTCTGAGAAAAAGCAATAAAACCAAACTTGAAATAAAATTGCCAATGCAATGAAAATAAGTTAATGTTATAAGTTAATTAATGAAAATAAGTTTATTAATGTTAAGTCTTAGAAATAAATTGTGAAAATTTTTGGAATAGTTTTATCGAACTGTTTAATATCACTACATAATTTAACGCACCAGATAATTTTGAGTAATTTAAAACTTTAGATTTCATAGAGATAAAACATATCATCTATTTGCTTTTAGGTAGAAGGGAATAAAAAATATAATCGTATAAAATTTACATTCTTTTATGTGTAAAATATTTATTTTGATCATATATATATATATATATATATATATATATATATATATATATATATATATATATATATATATATATATATATATATATATATACGAGGATTACTCTGAAATTTTTGAGATACGTGGAGACGAGAATTTACAAAATAAAGATAACGGTTTAATTTTAAAATATAAAGTATTTTAATACAGTAGACGATTTTTACTGACTTACTTCAACTTGATTAGCACAGAATAAATTTTAAACAGAAGAGAAAATGGAGTTGACGCGAGAACATTTTAGCGCTATGATTTTCTACGGTTTTAAAGCAGGATTAAATCAAGAAGAATGCGTTCAACGGGGTTGCAATTAGCATTTGGTGATGGATCTCTAGCTCGTGCTAATGTATTCAGATGGTTTTTTGAGAATTTAGAAGAGGTCGCAATTTTCTTCAGGATGAAGGATACACAGAAAAGCCGCCTCGGCAGTAATCCCGGATAATGTGTCTGCCATACGAAAAATGTTAATGGTTGATAATCGCTGCACCTATCAAATGATACAGAAGGAAGTTAACATTGGATCCACAACCATACACAAATTCATTCATGAAGAATAACATATGAAAAAATTAGTTTGCCGTTGGGTTCTCTATAATCTAATTGAGCACCAAAAAGAGGAGCGTGGCAGATTCAGTAAAGAAACTCTTAAATTGCTAAATGATGGTGGCCACTGCATCATTTCTAAAACTGTAACAGTTGATGAAACGTACATACCATTTTTGACGTTCCAACACGTCAAGAAAGAAAAGTATGGGTCTTTGAAGATGATCCCACACCGACAATAGTGAAAAAACAACGCTCACTGAAAAAAATGATGTATGCCGCTTTCTTCAGAAGTGCGGGATTGGTCAAAGCCATCAAGTTGGAAGGACAGAAGACAGTAACAGCAAACTGCTATACCACTAAATATCTTCCAGAAATTCTGCAAGAAATGAATGTTAGGGGACTAATGTTTCAGAATGACAATGCATCTTCACATACAGCCAGATTAACAGTTGAGTTTCTTACAAGAAAAAAAAAAAAAAAAATTATAGTGATCGAACTTCCAGCGTGTGCGACTTTAGGTTATTCTTTAATCTAAAAAAGAACTTATGTAGACGTCGTTTTTAATCAGAAGAAGAGATTGATGTGGCCATCAATGCATTTTTTATATCTATTCCAAGAAACGTATGGCTTGAGGCATTTAATCTGTGGAAAATTCGTCTACAAAATGCATTGATGCTGGAGGAGACTACTTTGAATACACCTAAAATTTTGTAAGTATAACTTTAAAAACCTAGTTGTTTCCAAAAATTTCAGAGTGACCCTTGTATATTATATATATGTATAATGAGTGCTAACTTGTAAAAACAAAAAATATAAAGGTGTGATTCAAAACATTAAATGGAAGATTCGTGTAGACAACGTTTCTTGTTTTTTTCCCCCTTTACTCTATGTTTTTCCAAGTATTGTATTCACAGGCATTGCTTTTAAGTATGACATCATATAAATGCTTTTTCTACGTATTTTTCTCTTTGTTTCTCTTTATGTCACGCACCTTTTAAAAGTACTTTTGCGAATTTCACTGATTAAAATTTGCTTAAAATATAATATTTTATGGTATTTCTTTACATTTTTTGATATGCCAAGTGTTATTTCTACACATCACTGTATCAAATCTTATAAAAAAAGGATGACTTCCAAATATTGTACCTTAAAATTGTGTAATCAAAAATTGGAAATGCAACATTCAGTTCCCGATTTCCGTTTTACAACAATGTCTTGGATCGAGTCTAGATCCTTTTATTTCAAAGCGTCCATACACTAGGACATTGTGAACCTTTAAAATAAATAACTACATTTCATTGAAAACTACTATATAATAGCAATAAATTTTATAATGAGAGAATAGTCTTTTCTATCTTATGTATTACGAATTCCTTTTCATTATTGACACTTACAATTCTTAATGGAGTTGCTGTATTAAATCTTAAAAACTATCACCCAAATAAATTCCATTGAATAAAACAATCTTTATGGAGGTTATTTCACCCATGATAATATTTAATGTTAACATAATCAAAAATTCCCTAAAATTAGAAATATTAAATACTGGGATGCCTAAAATTTCAAAAATGTTTCAATTTATAATTGGTTAGTTGCTAATCATCTATATTAGTTATATATATAGAAAGCTTTCACAATTTGTTTTATCTATTTGCCTAATAAGAGTGATTTTTTGGATGTGCGAACTCTGCAGCTGATTTCAGAGTGTATATTTTAATCTAATTTACATATTAAAGAATCTATTTAGATAAATTTTTCATGAAATTAAAATAAATTAGAGTGACACAGAAAATGAGGAAATAAAAGAAAATTATATGTTTAATGACCTATAAAATTTGAAGAAAAATTGATAAATAATTGTGAGGGAAAATAGATGAAAAATAATAAACAAGATAATAATAATAATAACAGTAATAAAATAAAAATGAAGAAATGGGTTTAAGATTAAGCAAAAATTTTCTAATTTCCATTTAATAAAAAATACATTAGTATCTCTATTATCGGTATAAAAAATT
This sequence comes from Latrodectus elegans, assembly GCA_030067965.1. NCBI lineage: Eukaryota > Metazoa > Arthropoda > Arachnida > Araneae > Theridiidae > Latrodectus > Latrodectus elegans. The sequence goes on from CM057816.1 coordinate 88,715,458, forward strand.
TAAAAAGAAAAAGGGGTTAGCGAAGGACGGATTTTGAAATGATTTAATTATCTGGACTTACAAATCTTAAGAATATCGTTAAGCTAATTCTTGAATTATCAAAATTTTTAGCAATACATATTATTTTAACTTGTGATTGTGCTGGTTTTTCACAGTTTTACATTGAAAACTATTATCATCATAATTAATCCTCAACTGCTAGAATCTTTTACCACCTACACAACACAACAAGGGGCAGCGTGATGGCACTTTATCAAGGAGAGCATCCAGTAGGTATACCATCTTTTAACCCGGAAGTGGGTGGGTCCGTGTGATTAAAAAGGACCAAGCAGCAGATCTTAGTATGCCACCCACAGAGGTATCATTTCAAATGGGTGGCATTGCAAAAACTACGTATTTAACGTGCCTCAGTCCACATTAGCTCACACGATGGATCTACGATAGGATTGGGATTCGAACTCATTACCTTCGACAACAAGTACAAACCTCCTAACCAACAAGGCCATGGCAGACACGAAATGAAAATTAGTACATATATTTCGAAAAATAAAATTTGCAGTATTTTTTACTTTTATTTGTAAAATATTTGTTTGTCTCTTAAAATAATGATTCTTAATAAGAACTGCTAAATTTTAAAAACAGAAATTGATTTTAATTATTAATGATTTTTTTTATATTCAAACTGTTTTCATCCTAAGCACACAAAATTGAATGCTGTTTAAAATTTACATCACTTGAATTTTATAAGATGTTTATTACTATTAAACGGAATTTAGTGAAATAATATGAATCCAATATGTGTTTATTAATTAAATTCTTTCCATTAAAACAATTGCAACTCTATTAAAAAATAAATGCTTGTTTTTTTTATGAAAATGTGTAGAGAAGTTATCCTGAATAAATTGATGAAACGTGGATAATTCACAGAATTATGTTACAAATCAATACAAAAATAAATTTAAACAGTTTAAACACTGAATATTTAAGACATAAACACACTTATTAAATTATTAAAATTATTTGTTATTCACAAGTTTCTACACACACACACACACACACACACACACACAGATTATTTTTTTTTAAAAAATCATTCAGAAAATTACCATTATTTACATTGAAACACTTTACTTTTTAATTAAGAGTAAAATTTTTTTAGAATTTAGACTTCTCGGATAAAACGAAAAGCGGATGATAGGGAGTTTGTGATTAAAGTAGTAAATATAATCAATTCGTGAACAAGAAAGACCTTTATAAACAAATAGTATGGAGAATAATATATTCTGAAACTTTCTTGGAAGTACGTCATAGATGAAAAGTATGACGTAGAGATGACGTCATCACTCCAACGAGAATCATAACCAGCGTTTAGAAATATGTTCATGCGCAATTTTCCATTCTTTTGCACTATACATTACTTTGAAGTTCTTATGAATATTTCCAAAATAGTATGCTTCGAAAAATATTCGTTTTAGTATTTTACTTCAACAAAAATTTCATTTTTTCACTAAATACACAATAAATGGAATAATTTTAAATATTTATAGCTTCCATGGGCTTAATGTTCTGAGCTTCTCAATATTTATGATTTAAGTTTATATATATATATATATATATATATATATATATTTATATATATCTATATATATATATATATATATATATATATATATATATATATATATATATATATATATATATATATATATAAGTTGCATAATTCTTTTTTATTCAACATTGATTGATGATCTCTAAACCTAGCATGCATATCTTGTCAAATAGACTGCGCATTGGAATTCTAATGTTCTGGCCTTCAGTTCAACAGTTCGTGGGTTCGATTTCATCTGTGGCATGTGGATGCTTTTAATAACAATTTTCCTTTTGAACGGTATGTTTCAATTATTTACCGGCTTTTCAGTTCAACAATTCGTTTTTTTAAATGTTCTGATCCTCATTTAAACAATTAATGGGTTCGATTCCCGACCCTGACATAGATGTTCATAATAGCAATATTGCCTTTGAAAGGTAATAATATTAGTAATAATATTTGGATTAGTCCTCGTATGAAAATGTGACTCTAGCTCTACTGACAAAGAATCATGTATGTTTTCCTTAAGTGTAACATAGTCCTCTGATATGAATTTCGTTTGATTTGAAGAAATCCGAATTATTTGGATTTTCTGAAATTAGTTGCTAGCTAATCTAAAGTGACAATATAGTTTAAAATGATATTCTTAACGATTATTCTTTGAAATTTTATGTTAATTTTTGTTAGTTCAATTATTTCTGCAGTGATTTATTTTAATCGAAAGTTTGAAATGGCAAAAACTGATTTATCAAACTCTTTTTGTTTATTATCATCGATTTGTTTCACTCTGGGCACACAGCTTGGCAGTTTTCTGAACCTTGATCCATAAAATCCAACCTACCAACCACTTACTGAGACTATCTTGGTATGTTGTTAAGGTTTTCTTTGCAAAAGTTTTAAATACAAATGATGTATAAAAATATCACATACACAGGCTGTTTTTCATTTCCACTGGCTTCCATTATTTTTTTTAATGAAATTCTGTTATTGTAAAAAATTTCTATTGAGGAGAAAAATTATTATTGCTATTATACTTTTAGCGAATGCTAAATTCTTTTGGCACCAAAAATAAAAAGAGATGTTTTGGTCTGTATATCTATTGGTCTATATATATATATATATACATATATACTGCCCCACATTGAAAATACAGCACCAAGAAGGGGTTGTCAGAAAGTGACAAACCTCTGCAAACAGAGAAAAACAGCAACGAACAATAAGTGACCGAAATGATATGCATAGTACAAAGCGAGAACAAGATTGGGTCAGTAAGTTGTAGGACCATCGTGGATGGCGACACACGAAGCAACATGTCTAGTCACAGAGTCATTGAGAGTACGGATGGCGTCCTGAGGAATGACTCTCCATCCCCTGCCAAGCATTTGCAAAAGTGAGTCTTCTGAAGAAGGCAGTATCAGGGTCATCAAATTACGTTCACTCATATCTAAAGCGTGTTCGACTGGTGAGAGATCTGGCTAAAAGGGTGGCCAGGAAAGCAGCTCAACAACACACTTACAAGGCATGTTGGCTGACGCAAACAATGATCTTATTCTACTGATAAATGTCATTGGGCATTCCCTTAAGCTAGGGAAGTGTCACCAGCCGCAGCATATCATCCACGTAACATTGGGATGTCAAAGTGCCGTAAATACAAACTAGAGGTGATTTGGAATCTTACGGAATGACACTCCAAACTATTACATCACGATGTCGCGCTATGGGGTGTTTAACAATTGCTGCAAGATTGGACCTGTCTCCATGTCGATGACACACTCGTACGTGGTGACTATCACTGAAGAAATAGAAGCGTGGCTCATTTGAGAAGACGATCCTGTGCGACTTCATCGTCCACATCGCTCTAATACGGCAAAATTCCAAACTTTCGTGTCTATACTGTGGTGTCAGAGGCAATCTTCTTAACGGACGTCATGAGCGCAGGCCACTAGCAATCATTTGAAGGCAAATGGTTCTACTCGATATTCGAGCATCCAGGGTGTCTTGCACATGCTGCAGAATTTCGGTAGACGTGTTTTGTGGGGCCACCATCGCTTCCCTTCGGACGCGTCAATCCACACACACTGACGTCACTCTGACAGCACAGGTACCCCGCAAATGTTTCACAGTTCCTTGTTTCAAGCATCTTCGCCATAGCTAGTGTACTGTGGATGCATCCAGGTGTATGTCAGCTGCGATTTGCGGTAAGGATCAATCTGACCTTATCAGTCTTCTCACCATGACCCTTGTAAACTTATGTGTATGCTGGAACTGATTCCGTCTACCATGGCCTGGCATTCTCTACAATTACAGGCGTCCTTTGCGACAAAATTAAACTTTCAACGATTGTTTTCTAAGCAGCAATAATGGCATTAATATTGCCCACTCTGCCGGTTCCTCACCTTATATCTTATCCTACGTGCACTGGAGAGTTGCGCACTTCGCATCCTTTGCATAACTCGGTAAGGTGCGCTTACTTTGAAATTTATATAATATATTGGCCCCTCCTTCTTGGTGTTGTATTTTTAATGTTGGGCAGTACATGCACACACACAAATAAAACGCTGGAAAATACTAAATCTACATTCCGAGAGATATGCCTAGAGAAAGTAGAGAAACCCATCCACGTACTCAAAAGAGGCCGGTATTGGACAAGGAACTTTTCCCTCCCAAGAATATAATCCTAATACTAAGAAAAAGTCGTTCTTACATCTAATAGATCGAACTCTGAAATCCTTATGAGTTAATAATTAATAGAAAACTAGTCTTAACCAATCTTTCATTGTTCATTTACACCCATTTCTTGTTATTGGATGAATTGTATTTTTTATAAGGTATCCTATTTGTTTTGTTTTAATTGTATGTACTTTAAAATTAATTAGTATATCATAACTCATATACAAGAGTAATTAATTAATTCCCAAGTGTTTCATTCTTGGACAAGTTTCAACAGTTCATGGATTCGATTCCCGCCTTTGCTATAGGCTATCGCCGTGGTTAACTGGTTACCACAACGAGTAGGTGAGAATCGAATTTATGAAACATTTAATTTAAATGTTATGGATGATAATGCTCTCAACTGAAAATATTAATAATTAAATGAGCTTTTTTATTTTATTTGTCACTCTTTGGTCGTTGTTTGCATGCAAGGACTTATCCAAATAGGATCTACAGTTTAACGAGATATCAGTTAGCGAAAATACTCACCTAAATGTCAGGAATCGAACCCTCCAAGTTTTATACTCAAAACACGTGAGATGAACATTCATCTGCCAGGGAGACAAAGCAAAAGATAAATACTAATTTTAAAAAAATACTCACTTAGTATAAAATATAAAATATATTTCTGCCTGATATAAAGAACACAACAATTCATCAATCATTCATCAATTAACAATAAATAGTTGCCTACTCGTAGGTATTTAATGATAAAACTGAAATTTTGTAGGAATAAAATATTTCGATTTCGTATTAAGCCATACTACCTTCAAGTTAAAAATATTCATTACGATATAAAAGTCAGCAAATGAAAGAAAAAATCAGTTATGGAGGGAAAAGCATTGTGCATGTGCTGAAAGCGATTTATATTGAAGTGATGTGTTACCGCTACGTCATTTCTTTCATCTATGACGTACTTCCGAGAATGTGTCACAATAAACTATTTTCAAAACATTAAAGCTCGAAACCTTTACAAAATTTATTTCGGGAAAGTTTTACTTGTAAATTTTTCAATTACATTAACTACATTATATTCTGTTTTAGGTAATTTTGCAGGTGTGTAAAATAACACACGAATATTTATTTAATCAATAAATTTTAATTGTTTTTATGTGACATTCAGCTGAATACAGTTGAGTCATAATAAGAGTTAGTATGAATTTTAAGCAGAATAAATTTTAAATAACGTTCACACTTTTTACATTGAAAATATAAATAATTAGAACAAAATTTAAGAATATAGATAATAATTTTTACGCACATTTAACATATACAATTACTAGTGTTATAGGTCAATTTTCATTTTAAAATTTTAGTAATATAAATTCTATATTTTAAAATAAATAATGAACTCTTAAAAATAGACATACATAATTAAAATTTTTGCAGATAAAATTAAATTTTTGAATGAAAAATATTGTTAAATATTTGGTAATTTTAAATGAGAATAATATATTTTATTGAATATAAAAGTCATTTTTATAATTTAAAAGTTATTTTTAAAAATGTTTGAAGAGAATTATAAACTCATAATGCAAAAGAGTACTTCCCATACCTAAAGTAGTACTCAGTGATACTCCATTAGGTCTAGGAAACATAATGTAGTACTCAGTGATACTACATTAGGTCTGAGAAACATGATGTAGTGCTCAATGATTCTGTATAGTCATGCATTTGGCAATGCATTTGGGCGAACAGATGTGTGTTGAACAACTGGCAGCCAACATGCTATCAACAATGTCTTCCAAACAAGTGTTCAGGGAATATTGCTGTATCTGGGCCTCCGAAACAGATGCCTGGTTCATCTAATTATAAATTCTGTTTATCGACAACAAAGGCAGGAATTTGCACGCGAGTACTACAACCTGATGTCCCCTAAGCGGCAGAATGAAGCGTTTTCCAAAGAATCACGTTCTACGCTCCATCAGACAGATGTACGTTGGCGTATACGACGTGAAATCTTTGAAAACAATCACCCTGAAACCATTGCTGGAATGGTTCCTGCTGAGACTAGAAAATTATAGCCTGAGAAATGTTTTCTTAGCATTCTCTGGGATCACTCATTGTAGAAAGCACTATGGATCAATACAAATAAGCATCTGTACTTTCGGACCACGTCCACCTCTACATGCGCATTGTTTTACCTCAGGACGATGTAATCTACCAGCAGGGCAATGTGAGCTGTCTTACATCTGGCAATGAACATACATGGTTCGAAGGATACCTGGATGAGATTATCGTTTTCCTCTAGCCTGCATAGTCAACGGATTTAAATCCAATGGAGTATCTGTAATACCATCTCGTTCTGGTTTAACTGTGGCTGGGGATCAATACCAGGACATTGTTTTTCGAAGAACCTTGTTCTATTATTAGGCTTAACCGGATTCATTCAACGAAAAATGAGAACACGGAAAGACCCAAGCACCTATCTAAATAAATTTGTACGTAGAAAATTGAAGGTGTGTTGTTCTTTGTCTTTAGCTAAGCAGTTGCTGGGATTTAACTTAGAACTTTCCACTGTGAATCAGAAGATCCCACCTCTATATCACAGGAAGCCAACATAATCGCTATTTGCAATAAATCAAATTATAATTTAACATTACTAATTAAAATTGTATTAATTAAAATTTTTTACAGAAGCTCATAATGGTAGTCATTCTTCATATTGGCAAATTTGATCCTAACTATTCTTGAATTATGGTTGGTTTGCTTAGAGCCTCTCAACGGCCCTTTTTTGCTCAAGAGAATAGACCAGAATTTACGGTTTATAGGGGATTTCGAACCACTATAAATATAGAAGACCAAGGTGGGATTTGAATCGGCGAAGGCAAGAGTACTAATCATTTGGCTACCAGCTCGGCCTGTTCAGTTATGAGAGATGGATGATATGTTGGCACGTTAATTTTTCTGGTTTCTATAGAAAATATTCTTGATAGGTATTTATACTTATAGGGGCTATTTAAGAGAGACATCAAAAAATTTACAGTTGTTAGGCTAAACACTGAACAATATCGATATCAGTAGAAGATTCAAGTTAATAACTTCGTTTTAAGGGTAGCTTTGCTTAAAAGTGTACAAATTAATATGCATCATTAAATCTAGTTGACAGTTAAATATTTCTTATTATAGATTTTACTTCAATAGTTCATGGATTCTATTCTCATTTTAATTGAATTGGTTTGGAATCTCTCTTCTTTAAATTAGTTAATTTATCCTCGTGTGTAATTAAAAAATAAGTGAAGTTCACATGAAAGTACACAAAATAATTATATAGGAATTTTCAATGAGAAAAATAATAAAAGATGAGACAAACTATCAATGGAACTTAAATTTTTAAATTACAATTAAAAATATGAATTGTGGTTTTGTGTTGAAGCTATATAAGATTGAATAGCATGCACTTTTGCTTTAACAAGTAGTCTTCCTATTCACAGACTTTATTGTTGGCAGAGATCGTTGTTATAGATGCACTGATTTCTCAAGCCCTAAAATTTAAAATCTTTTGAAAATTAATCATTTATTAGTTCCAATAGTAATTTATAAGACTCACCTCACTTCCCATCTGCAAAGTGAAATGCTGCTTGTCGTAAGCAGGAAGTGGAAAAAGTGACCATATTCTCCCTCAATGGATTGCTGAAGCTCAAGGACATGTTCTAGTTAATCTGTAACGTCCAAAGTCCTGATGTGCCGAAGTTGGAGAGCGAAGGGTGCCAGGTCAGATGTGACCTGGTCATGAATCAAAATTAGCATGCGCAATTTGAAAGGCGAGTATTACAAACCCATTAACTTTAATCCCAGGCTCTCTGGTCGGTTATACATCTAGTAGATATTTCCAATATAACACTATATTTATAAAAAAAATATCCATTTTATGAGTCTGTCTATTGTAGAAGTTTTAATAGCCAACAGTGTTTCCTTTTATATATTGTTAATCAATCAAATATCTTATGAATCTATTTTTGAATAACAGAAATAATATATTTAATCCAGCGTCAGCGTGCCTGACTACGGATAGGAAGGTCCTGGGTTCGAATCCCAGTTCAGGCCTGGATGTACTTTCTCTCTCTCTATCCGGACTTTGTGCTTTCCTTGTGTGTGTGAATGAAGTATGAATCATTACCTACTCTATAAACGGGTCCCTATGGCATGTGTGAGGGTGCGATGGTAGCCCACCACCTGTGGTGCACCCAGGGCAACGCCACGGCGTCTAAGAGGTCGCTGTGTCTGGCCGGTTTCTTGGGTATCAGGGAACAATAGATTAATAGACTCTATTGCAGTTGTAACTGTCTACAATCTGCCATTGGAAAAAAATATACTTAATCATTTAATATAAATAACTATTGCAATTTCATAATACATCGATCGTGTGCAAAAAATGAACAATGAGCAATAAACAACCAACCTTAATCTATTGAAAAAATAATTAGTTGTTTCAAATTTTAATTTTTTGTTAATAACTTTATGTTGTACCCAACAAGGAATTCTGTAAATTTTAACTAATTTTATACATACATAAACAGTAATTAAATTTTATTACCCTATTCAGTTTCTTAAGTATGATAAGTGTAACACCAAAGTAAGTTAACATGATTCAATCAAGTATTTTTTTGGGAGGAGAGAAGAGAAATAGAAATAAAATGGATATACAATTATGGGTTCGTAAGATTGGCCTCCTCACCTTTTTATCACACACTTCTTTGAAAAGAGCATTTTCTTCTAAGCCAGTTCTATTTCTTTTTATTCTGTAGTCATGATATTTGTCTTCCCTTGATGCATCCTATGGCACCCTACTTTTCTGTAACGAGTATTTTTGTTTCACCTAATCTTACGCTTGTTGTTCTTCTTGGAATAACAGGTATTAGTTTTGTTTTCTTGATGATATATCATAAGGAAGTCAACATAAAGGAATGAAAGTAGATGTCATTAGGTTTTTTTTTCGGATGACGATCTTTTATCTTTATCGCCGTCTTTATCGTTCTTTGCGTAAGTGAGGCGATAAAAGATGCTGATAAACGTTGAAGCTAAGATCCCATTTGAGACAGCTTAAAAACATTTAATTTTTAATTAAAAAATGAAATATTTAACATTACTTAAACAATGAAATGTTTTAGGAAAAAATATTAGGTTAGATTGTTGCAGCACGTTGTAGGCTGACTATTTCTGTTGACCGAATCAGTCAAACACAATCAATCTGTTAAATGTTGCCTCGTAATTTTGAATCGCATTCAAATCATGTGGTTCAGGAGGCTGGTCGACAACTGCCCTGTTTTTCTCTTCTCAAAATTTTGGTACACTAGCAGGGAAACATAGAAGCTTGTAGGACTTTTAGTATAAATAGATCCTGTCAGCATATTGGTCTTAGATTGAATCCAAGTGTAGAGCCTGTTGTCTCTAGAACTAAGAAATGATAATAATTATAATAATTGCTTTACTGTTATTATATTTTATTTTTTCAGGATCTTATTTCGGCCAAGGTGATTAAATACTTTTAACTAATTCAAAATTTTGTACCGTAATATAAAGACGTGGTTGCTGTTTGAACTATTGTGAGCTTTTCAAAAGTCCATATGGAGAATATTTAACTTGCATCGATATATTTAGTGTAAAATTCTTCCAATGAATTTGGTATCGTACTTGTTATGTTACGGAAATTAGGAAAACATTCCTATTATTAGTCTATTATTAATTCTATTATTAGTCTATTAAGTAGTTTAGTTGGTATCATTACTAAACTATTAAGTAGTTTCTGTTTGTGTGCCTGACAAAAAATATAAAAGATCTCAACATGCTCTGGTGTGAGAACAATATCTTCAGAGTGAAAGGTCTCGAATTCGATTCAAGACACTATTAAACAACAGATTATGTGTTTTATGCTTCGAAATTCTGCATGCATGTCTGTCAAAGTGGGCGTTTGAGATTTTACATGAATTCTTCTCTAATGACACCGAAGATGAACAACAATTTATGAAAACGTATTATCAGAAGATATTTCATTCGGCAGGTACTAAAATGCTGCATGTTATTAGGCTGTCTTGGGATGCGAGCTTGTAGTAATCTATAAGGGACATTACTTTATTGAGTTGTCCACTGAATTAATCTTCAAGGTCATTTGGATGTCATCTGATAGTCGTGAATCTATTCAGCATCTCTCTCATTGGACGACAGAAAGGGGTGGGGGGGGACAAGCATGAATATTCTTGATCTTGTTATTCGGCTTTCTGATATGCCCGCAATGTACTTTCAGTTGTCCCCCCCCCCAGTGTTGGTTTGAATGGTAACAAAATCGCTGATGATTTGGCTAATCCTGCCTCTGCTGACATCTTAGCTGCTACAGAAATCTCCTCACTTTTAAAAAAGAATTTGTTGGTGTCACCAGATCAATATTTTTAGGAAGAGGCAGATTTCTCACGCTTTTGGAGTGACCACATCAAATCCCTTACATATCTTCAGGGAGAGAAGAACTTAACGGGGTGTCATTGGTGCAGGGCTGAGCAGTCCCCCCCCCCTGACGATACTTTCAGGTGCTTGGAATCTATCGTTCCTGAGATTTTAAAGAACCTAAACCTATTTTGAAATTTTTAAAGTATTTTGGTTTCTTGGGTGTGTATGGAATTATGCTGTAGCAACGCAACATCCTCTGTGATTAGGAACTGGATGTCTATTGCTATTGTTGTCGGAGTAAAAGTAGGAGGGATTCATCATCGATAAATAAAACGTAGCTCTTTGGAATTTTTTAAAGGTAGGGGCTTGAGAATATTTTGAGTTTTTATTTTAAATATGATGTATCAATACACTCACTATCTATAAAATGTCTGTCAAATAGTATGATGCTTCAGTTACATAAATATCTCAAATCAGATTCAAGCAATTAAGCGATTCCCAACGAGAGACATTACCTAAAAGTAATAGAAAAATACACCGTGGCTAATTGTAATATTGCACCCTCTTGAGAAGACTCCTCAGTATTCAATTTCACAATGATTCACAACCTTGGAACAACTATTTAACTACACTGTATAACTTTGGAACAACTTTTTAACAACATTGTGCAACTTGGAACAACTGTTTAACAAAATTGTACAACAATGGAACAATTATTTAAATATATTTTTCAACATTGGGACAACTATTTAACAACATTATACAACATTGGAACAAGTATTTAGCAACATTGTACAACATTGGAATCATTATTTAACTACATTGTACAACAATGGAGAAAATATTTAACAATATTGTACAACATTGGAACTACTATTTAACAACATTGGAACTACTATTTACCAACATTGGAACTACTATTTAACAACATTGGAACTACTATTTAACAACATAGTTCCTTTTCTGTCGGCATGCAAATCTGGCGGGATTGCGCTCGATATTTTTAGGACTTTTTTTCCATGTTGTACGTGAATATGACCCTCTATCAAATCGAAAACCTTCCAGAGAATAAAATGATGCAAACAGATTCAAATTAGAACGTTCTTCTGCATTTTTAAATAACTACTAAGAGATATCTAGAAAAAATTGCTGAAATTTTCAAAAATTCTTACGCCTGATTTTAATGATTCTATTATTATAATTATTTTTAATGCAGAATTAGATTAACAATGTTCTAAAATCTACATCCAAATTCATTATTGTTATTATTTATCTCTCATGAAGGGCTCTAATGGAAATAAAAAAATCAACAAACAAATTCATAGTTAAAAATTTCACGGCACATTCACAGTTAAAATTTTTTAAATTTCCTTTATATTTGAATGAAATTCATTTTGATCAATTTTAAAGTTTCAAAATATATTTTGTCTCGATTTCTATTAAATAGTTTTAGTGGTAAATTAAGAAAAAGAGAATTGATTTTTTAAATTATTTAGAAAAACTTCTAAAGAATTAAAAAAAATCAATTCAGTTAAAAATTCAAAATAATGGAAAAATACTAAAATACATTAATAAAATATTAACATTTTTATTCATTTAATAGATTACTTTTACGTGAAATAGAATAGCAATTGAATAGGATAACAATTGAATCTATTCTATATTCAATGTAAGAATTTTCATTTTTTAATTTCGTATTAACTGACAATTTCTCATTAGAAAGTAATAGATATGGTAATTCTATCCAAATATTCATTTGAATGAAAAATATTTAGTTTTTTTTTAATTTAAATATAAATTTTTTATAAACAAATATACTTTTTCCGGAAATAAAATTGAGTGAAAAATTTTTGATGATAATTTATATAGAATTATGATGATGAAAATTTATAATGATGGTATGGCTAGTTTTGGTACTTTTACATTATACGATAATCACTGTAACGGAAAAGAAAAAGAAATCGTAAATTATTACTTCCGTAAAATTCCATTTGTATTTCATTTTACGGTCGTTTGAACAGGGATCACTTTTTGCTGACGAGAGGCTTTTTCGTCCACGATCTGCAATTCAAATGGATTAGATTACTCCTTTGTTGATTTTACGGTCATTTCGACCGGAATCACATTTGCTCATGAGGGGCTACATCGACCAGGATCTACAATTCAAAATGAATTTCGAATCACTACAAATATATACGCCGGCTTAGAATTTCCAAATCTGATTGGATAAGATCATTTCTTTTTATCTCTACCTGCCGTCACTTTTTGAACAAGAGAGCTATTTCTATTAAAATCTACGGTTCTTTAAAATTTAAACCACTACAAATATGTATGCACAAATTATTAATTAGATTTTCAAACTTGGTTAGACGAGATTATTCGTTTTTCGTTCTACGGTTATTTACATTCTAAGATTATTTTGACCGGGATCCGTAGATCAAACGAAATAAGAATTACTGCAAACATCTTCACAATAAAATACGAATCGGACTTTCCAGCTTGATTGCCTCAGATAATTTGTTTGCTGTTCTGTAGTCAAATTTTGTGTTTCGACCAGGATCCTCTGAACAAAGTGGACTCAGAATCTCTACAAACTCTTAATTCCAAATCAAGTTGGATTAGATTATGTTTTCTGTTCAAGAGTATCAACTCGATAATTGAAAGTAAACAATGAATAGATGAAATTTTTTTCCTAAAATCGCATACCCGCCAACCTTGGAGAGAAAAAAATCAGTAGATTCTACTGATTTTGAAGGATAAAACCAGGAAGCACTGCTAGCGACATTTTTGATTGAAAGAGAATGTTCGAAACGGTAGTACTGCAAAAACACAATTTTACTTTTTAGATTATACTTTCTGAGAATGATTTATGTTAAACATATTTTGTGTTAATCTTAATTATTTTAATCGTGAAAAGTAAAAGAATGTACTAAATGTAAAAAAATAAACACATCAACATTTATGTCCCAATATTTATTTTATAGAGCAACTTTTACTATACTAGTGCAAAATATCATTATTAAACTTATAAAATTACATGAAAATATAAAATACTAAACAAATTTAATTCAGTGGCAAATACTTCTAAAAATATAAAAATTAGTAAATACTTTCTCCATAAAAAAAAAACATAATACGTTTCAAATTTGAATAACTCGTGATAATTTATTTTTTCCTACGTTGCTGATTTAGTACTTTTTAGAAATGAATTGGTGAACTACTGTTTAAATCAATTTTTCTCATTTTGAGAATATTTAGATGTAATTAAACTTTCTAAATTTTCAGCAAAATGTGAATACCTAAATTAATTATATATTTGATTATTTTATATATATCTGAACACCTATTCACATTGTGGATTAAACTGTAAAATAGTTAAAATTGTAAGCAGAAACAGGGAGATATTGGAGAACATTTTTTCGGAACCTCATCTATTAAAATAACTCAATGGATATTTTTTCCATTCAAAAGTGCGGCTGATTTTAAGTTTTTCACTGAAATTGCCAAGAGTCAGAAGACTTTTCATACAGTATCGGGAAATATGAAGAATTGATGAAAAGTAAGAGTTTTCCAATAAAATCAGTAGAATTCGCAGCTATGCAATCGGTTAGATAACTTTCATGATTTTCTTTTTATTCACTGTTTATTATTTACTTCCACAAAAACTCTTCATAGAGGCCATATCCACACATAGCAAGAATTCAAACCAGGAAACTTGACTGGCATACAATTCCCATAGATGTATGCATAGAAATTGTAAATTTATTCCTAATTTTTTCAATCGTGGCTGAGATGGAATTTTGGGCTTTTAAGACAGTAAAATGCAATCACTTGGCAATGGTGAGTCTGCTTTTAAATAACTGAGAAGAAATAAAATAAGTATTAAAAAATTACATTGCCAAGGTAAATTTCCTTTTCCTGATAAGATTAACAAATATTAATATTCTGATCAGTTCTGACCAATTATGACTCAATCTTGTACGTCTTCGATACATAAAGTAATCGATACATAGTTTATTATTGATTAACGAATAAACAATTTTCAAGCTTATATGAGGCATAAAAATGTTGAAAGTATTACTCTTTATAATACATACTCTATAAAAAATAGAAACAAAACCTTTTTAAATTATGGTCATGTAAGAAGTTAAATATGAAAAAGATAAAAATGCATATTATCTAATATGCAATTTGTTGCATTAATGAGAATATTACACTTAAGAGTAAAAAAACTCGTACACCTATCTAATATCGCTTAGGACCCCCTCTGGCACGCAGAAGTGCCACGGCATGGACTCTACTAAGGTGTGAAGTAGTTGTGTAGGCAATTGACACCATGAATAAACATCCATGAAATACCATGGCAATTTAATGGAATGATTCGTAGTAATTATAATTTGATTTTTTTTTAAATTGCCCATACACAAAATATTTAAATCAAGGGTAATCATGAATTATATTGTTTAAGGAAAAAAAAGTATTAGTTTTATATAATAAGAAATTGCGTTTGTAAATAAGATAAAAAATATGAAAACAAATTATAAAAACAAATCAAATTTTATTCTCATAAATTTTTTTTTGCTTTCTGATTGGTTTGTATTTATAATCATATAATAATGCACCATATGATATTCACATTATCTATTATTATGTGACTTATTTTATAATTAGTTGTAGTTAAAAAATATTCAATAGTAGTTAATAAATATGCAATAAAAATTAATGTACAAAATTGATTAAAAATTGCTTTTAGGGAGAACTATTTTTGGAATCATGTAATTATGAGTCATATCCCAGTGACACATAAGTCACATTACACCGTCTTATGTTTAGATAGATTTTTTTATAAGCAAACACAACTGTTAACAAACACACTTCTAATTGCAATCTAGCACTAAATAAAAAATGAAAGAAAATTATTAGTTTTTTATATGCAGCGAGAATATATAATTCTGTTTAGTGAAATGAGTAGTATATAAGGATAAAATGAAAAATGTTTGAGGTTCACATGTATTTAAATGATAAATAACAATGATTACTATGCCAGCAAATTCTATTTTCATGACTTATAATAAGAAAAATAATTTTTATAATCATTTCATTCGCATGAAAATACACTGTATTTCTAGTCAATGTCCCATTCCAGTCATACATAAGTCATATATTTTTAAACAATGTAAGATCGCCTTTCGTATAACTGCATTCGCTTAATAAACAAATAAAAATATTACTTCATTCACTTTATATTAGAAAATTTAATTTTGATTTATTTACATTTTTAAAGTTATTGTGTGTGTGTGTATTGGAAATCGTAAATTACTTCCCAATTACATGAGTCATTTATAATAAACTAGGCATATGTTTTTATATTATAAATAATTGTAATAATTGTATTAAAACAAATACACATATAACTGTTATCAAATATAATCCTAATTAGGAATTAAAAATAATTAAAAACAAAATATTTAGAAGAATTATTTTTATTATTTTTTAGGGGGCCCTACATTTGGAATCGTGTAATCCTGAAACACATCATAGTTTTCAAAGCAATCACATTATTTATAATAAAATAAGTTCATGTATTTATGTTTAATAATTAGTTGGGCTTATTAAAGCTGTTAATATAATAATTAATTCCTCTAATTAATATTATAAATTGTGTTAATTAAGTTATATTAAAAACAAATAAGAAAAGTAAGAAATTTAATAAAGAAAAATTTGATTTTTATCCAGATTTTTTGGGTTTTAAATATATTATATTTATCAAATCAATCCTAGAGAGAAACATTTGGAAAAACGTTCTTTATTCATTGGAAATTTTAAAACTGAAATAAAAATTCGATCACGGTGAAAGTTACAAAGAAACGAATAAAACTATGTGAATAATATAAAAGGATTCAGAAGAAAAATGCAGTGTTTATACATAATGCAAAACTCTTTCACACTTTCAGGAGCGAATTTATCGAATATTTCCCCTATCGAACAACGAAGTTTCACTCCGGACAGTGTATTGATTTCTTAGTCTAAATGTAGATGGCGCCACAAGAGGAACACGTGGCCGCGGGTCGCAGGTAATTGGGCAAAGGAAAAAACTGTACAGGGTTATAAGATTTTTAGTTTCGGTGTTCATCGCGATCCGCACCGCTCCGTCCGGCCGGAGCCGGCTCTAGCTTCAAAATTGCCGCCCCTTCTGGTTTTCCGTTTTTTGTACAAACGTTATCATGATACGATATAGAGACATAATTCTTTTGCAATCCGTCGCATTAGTTGTAGGTAAGTCTATTTTCATTTAAATATTTGCATGCAATTCGTTGCAAGCACCCCCATGCACTTTTCTTGAGTTTTTTTGTCCCAAGAAAAATCGTTTGAGAGTGTTTTCCAAACGACCTACAAAGGTGTGTGCATCGTAAAAATCGTATTGGCTGGTAGATAGTCGCAAAACTTTTACGATGATCTTTTTCTAGAATGTTAACATGAAAGGAAAAAAAAATATTTCATTAGCAAATGATTTAAATAAACTCTGAAACTGCAATAAAATCTAATTTTTTCCAGAAAGAATGAAAGTTTTCATTATTATTTCCATTATAAAATTACTTAGCAATATTTTGAATTATTAAAAATACTTAATACTTAATTATTAATAATAATATTTTGATTATAATACATTACTGTTTAAAATATGAGTCATATTTATGATTGGTTTTCAACAGATAATTTATAGTCTTATGTAACACAATGCACGTTCTCAATAAAGAAAAGCGTCTTTTGGTTTTGTGAAAGTAAAAAATATACACATGTTCTAGTTTTGCATTCCTTAAATTACTGCATAGAGATGAAATGTAATTTACTTTAAAAATAGATTTACACATGGAATAATAATAATATAAAAAAATTAAAAATAATTTTTGCAATAATTAACTGAATAAGTTTAGTGCATAAATTTAAAATGCATATGAAATAACATGTAAGTAATTATGATAGGAAAGAATTTAGCATACTTTATTTCAATTTTATCTCACTATAATTAATTTATAAATCTACAAAATGGGCGCAGTTGAAGCTATTTGATTATGATAGATTATTTCTTTAAATCGATATGTCTCAACTTATTGTTGAAAACGACTCATGAAACACGACAGAAAATTTTGACACTCGATAAAACTAACTTTGAGCGTAATTTGATTTATATTCTAAGCTTACTTTACAAATATTAAATTTTAAATTAATTAAAAAAATTTCAGACATTTTAAAAAAGTTTAATTTATATTCGAAGAAAGAAATTTTAAATCTATAAAATCTCCACTATCATAAATCATTCAAAAAGTTCAAACGTTGAAGATAAAAATCTTATTGCTCTTCAGCATTAATTCTACGAACTTAAAATTTTAAAAATTCATATTAGTTTAACGCAGCCATTTAAATCACATTAGAACGAATTGCTTCCAATTTTTTTGTTGTATCTGAGTTTATATTAAGCATAATTGTTTTTGTTAAAAGCACTTTATCAATTGAAATTTTATCAATATTCTGAAAATTTTGCAGCTTTAAAATTTTCATTTAACAGGGTTATATTCTCCAAAATTTTTACTGAGTGAAAAAAAATGAAATTAAATACAAAGTTATTACAAAGTTATTAAAATTAAATACAGCTCTATAAACTGTAATCTTCGCTGCATCAAATTTTAGGCACAAATTTTAGTAAATGAAAATAAGTTTTGAAAAAGCAGATTCATATTAGCATCTTAAAAAAAGAATATTTCTTGCATTATATTTAACTTAAATTGGATTCCAAATTTCCTTATCTTGCATTTCACTCTATTGAAATAAGAAAGTGGCCAGAAAAATCGGAGTCAGGAAACACAGATTTACATTAATATCCAAACATAGAAATGTGCGTAACATAAAAAAAAAAGCTATTTATTTTAATAATTTTCAAACTCCTTTTTATGTTGAAATATACTTTAGGGAAATAAGAAAATTAGAATCATTTAGTAAATATTTGCAAAAATTTATCCTATTATAGAAATATTCATTACATCTGGTTTCTCTGGAATGAAATTTGAAATCTTTTGTATATCAAATTTCACTTGAAAGAAATGATAAAAAAAAAAAAAAAAGTAAACCATAGATCAAGCGCTGTTAACTTTTTTACATCTTTAACTTATCTATCTTAATCTTTATCTTATTGTAATCTAAACAAATAACTATTTTATATACATGTTAATTTTAGACTCATTTAAATTGGTTAATCCTCTCAAAAATAGATATTTCGCAACTTTATCTGAAACACATAATTACATACAGATATTTTTTTAACATAAAGTATTGTAATGAAGTCAGCTATTCATATTATGCATAGAGTAGTAGAAATATACTCTACATTAATAACCTTTAATTTAATGAATTTATATTACACTTCCCAGTAATCAATTTTCAATTTAATTGAATTTCCAAAGTGAAATAAAAGTTTTCATTTTAGACATCAATTTTGAATCCTTAACAAATAAAATAATGTAGATAGATGTATAAATTAATCCAATGTACGTTTTAAAATCTTGAATAAAATCTATAAATTTCATAAAAAATAGCAAATTGTATGAAAATTTGAATTTTGATTCATAAAGTATAGATAATGTTTGTTGCCCTATGAAAGAAATTAAATTATTGAATATCGAAAAAATTGCATAGAATTTCATAAAAATATAGCAAACTGAATGTAGGCTTATGAACTACTGTTTGCAGAGTGTACAGTGAGTGTAAAAAGTATTCGTACAGTACGACAATTGATTTAAAAGATATCCGTTCATAAAAATTATAAGCAAAACTTTCATTTTAATTAACTATAAATATCTAATAGAACACATTTTCACTAGTTTCATGTGAAATTTACACAAAAATAATTTTATACATGAATAAATATTTACAAAACTGAAACAATCCAATATCTTGTGGTGTAAAAAGTATTGGTACTTCAGGCATATATTGGCCAATACAACCATAATATTTCAGCTAATACCTTGTAGGAGATCCTTTAGCTCGAATAATTGCCTTGTGTCTCTTTTGCCTGATTCTACCAATTTTGCTGTTATTGAGCTAAATATGGCGTATCATTCTTGATTAAGAACTGATTCCAAATCATTTTTATTAGAAATATACGTCTGGATCTAATATTTTTATCAAGAACGTCCCATAAATTCTCAATGGGGTTGAGGTCCGGTGACTGAGGATGAAATTTCATCAATTTAGGGTATTATGTAGTATTCAGAGCCTTGTGTTTAGGGCTGTGAGCTGGGGGTCGTTATTATGCATGGAAACGTAATCACCATTCAAGCCCATGTTTGTTGCATCAGGTCCTAAATTATTGTTTAAAATGTCAATATAAAATTGGTGATTTATAATGCCTTTAATAATGACTAATTTGCCCACCCCAGGAGCACTCAAACACTCCCAAACAAGCAAACATCCACTCCCATGTTTCACTGTTGGCACTAGATTCTTAGGATGCATTTCTATATTGTGCTTTCTCCATACCATTCGTCTTCCGTCAGATCCAAATATGTTGCATTTACTTTCGTCTGTAAAGATAACCTTTTTCCAAAAATCTGGACTGTCATTAACGTATTGTTTGGGGAAAGACGATTGCTACTCTCGATTATCATTAACAAAGAATTTACAAAGAATTTTCGAAAGAACTCATTAACAAAGAATTTTCGTCTCGCAACACGGCCATGGAAACCTTCATTTCTGCATGCATTTCGAACATTGCTTACGGAGACTGCTGTTCCCATGTTCTTCAGTGCTGATCTTAATGTAGGAGCACTTATTATGGGATCCTTCTTTAATGAACGTACCAGAAACCATCTTGTCAGATGATGTCAATAGACGTGGTCTCCCAGTACGAGAACTGTTTTGAACCGTTCCAGTGGCAGCAAACTTTTTTATGATTGACTGAATAGTTGAACAGGGTCTACCAACCAGTTCAGAAATCTTGTTGTACGATTTACCATTTTTATGGAGCTTTAAAATCAGTTCTCTTTCGGAAACACTTATCTCTAGAATTTCTAGTTTCTCACTACATTAAAATTTCCACTGAAGAACCTTTTAAGTAACTTACAAGATGACGTCAATTAGCTACATCTTAATGGCTAAACCAATCACAAAATATAACTAAAAGATATTGTATTTCTTTTTGTGTACGAATACTTTTTACATCACCAGATGTTGGATTATTACTGTTTTGTACATATTTATACCTGTATAAAATTATTTTTATGTAAATTTCACAGGAAACTAGTGAAAATATGTTCTTTTATGTATTTATAAGTAATTAAAATGGAATTTATGTTTATAATTTTTATGAATGGATCTCTTTTAAATCAGTTGTCGCACTGTACGAATATTTTTTACACTCACTGTACGAAAAAGTGGGATTATTGGAATTTTGAAGATATGGAAAAAATGAATATGGAAATTAACGTAGCCAATCCTAGATTCGAATGACAGTTAATCTTAACATTAGGTAGGAAACGTATACTTGCTTATGAAAAGTATTACTACTGTAATACTTTTATATAAAGGCAGAAATAATTTCAATAAATATAACAAAAAATTACAGTTTATCTACTATTTAATGAAAAAATGCTAAAATAAATTTAAAATTTAGAATCTTGTTGGCATGATATATGAATAGCAAGATTAATCGCTGGAATCTCGAACAATTAATAAATTCAAAAATTATTACTGTAATTTGTAATTTCAAAATCTTGTCGTTAGATTCAACGTAAGTTGGAAACATTGCAAGCTTTCTGTTATATAATATAACAGCTAAAAGCACAAATGAATCTGAAAATTCACCTTAAAATATTGCAAGTAATCAATAAAGTTTATAATAACAGTAGAAAATTACAGTAAAAATTTTGGATGGTCGCTAGATACGCCAATATGTTGAATTTTTAAGCACTTATTATTGAGGAAACTATTATATAGTAAGACATGTTAACTTCTAAAAATGTTCATCAGTTTTAGTTTTTTTTTTAAAAACATATGCTTGCTAAATAAAAATTAGCTAAAATTACAAATCAAAGCTTAGCAGCTTTTTATAAAGTTTTAGGTAATCAGTTATTTCATAAAAAATAGCTAACTGATAATGAATTGTAATATCTTAAATACAGGATTTTAGAAAATTAAAATTATTAGACTCTTGAAAATCTAATGAATACGGGAATTATTATTCATAAGCCATCACCATAAAAAAACCTTTGCTAAACTCAACATGAAGTAGAAGTTATGTATTAAAACGATTACTGGAGATTATGGTTACTTTTATAATTTCCCTATGTGAGACGGCAAATGGGGATATATGCTACATTTTATCCTGAACTTATTTGTAAAAAATATCTTTTCTCTAATCACAGCACAATTTTTCCCTTGCTCATTCATAAGAAATTTCCCTGTGCTCATTTATCAAACGTTTTCCAATAAAATTCCCTTTACCTCCCAATCAATAAGATTACTCAAACATTACTTGTGTTGAAAGATTATAAGCGAAGAGCATTAAAAAAAAGCTGATAGCAAGAGAATAGGGATTTTTCAAGCTCGTTGTTCCATTTGCTACTGAAATATATGTATAACAGCATTTAAATCTTTCTTTAAAGTGTAATTAATTGTGTGTATGATAACAAATCATGAATTGAACGTAAATTCGATTAGTTTAATAACATTCATATTGGCACTGAATGATGTCAAATAATTCCTTTGTATAAGTTTATTAAATACATTCATATTTACATTTATTATTCCATAACAAAGACTCTTCATGCAGTGGTTCAAAATATTAAACTAATAATATAATGATAACAAAAATCATTTAGACTCATTTTTTCAAGTATGATGCAAAGGAAATAAAATGATATTTACTGATGTTGAAAATAATATTTATTGATATTATAAATAATATTTATAATTACGTTCATCTAGATAAAGACAATAAGTTTTATTATGATAACCATATATTTTGAATATTATCTCCATTATATGATAAATCTTATAGTAAAAAAATAAAATCCCGTTTTTTAACTTGCTAATATTGGATTAGCATCTCAATATTTTTGTCACAAAATGTTGGGGTTATGCTCTACAAGATGAGATGGTTTACTGAAATTCTAAAAATAAATTTGGATATTAACGGACATATTTCGAAGACTAAGGGAGGTACCCGGAAGAAATTAGTTACAAAGTTGTAGAGCAGTTATGATTTAATGTAAAAGGTCACCTTGAGCTCAGAAATGGGCGGAAATAACACTGCAGTAAACTTTCAATGATTTGAGCAATATTGGACACTCTGAATTTGTGTTATAGCCTTATTAAAAGAAAAACTTTGTAATAAGGAAAGTTTAATTTAGCTCTTTATATATACAATACATTTTGCTAACTTTGTTGATATTAAAATTTTTTATGAAACTGTCTTGTAGAAATTTAATGTCTCATAACTGCAAATTACTGATATGTAATATAATAATACATATAATACTACAACTTTCACTATTTTTCCCGCATAAAAGAAACCTGTACGCTTCTACAAATGAAATGTTTACTTTTCATCTAGCAGCTGTAGCCTGATCGAGAAAGGCGGGACTGTGGTGACCAAGAGAGAGCGAGTTGGTTACCAAATCTAGTCAAATATTATCATTTGATTTAAATTTGTTTCTCCCTTAGCGTTCATTTTTAAATGATGACTAATTAGGCAGGGACCTTTAATTTAAAAGAAATTCCGTATTATTGTAAATATTCAGATCAAAGAGTGGGAATTGCACCCGTGAACTACTAAACTGAAGCCCAAAGTACAAGCTATTCGGTTCCCAGCTCGGAGACGTTCAAAAACAGAAGGCCTACATAAGCTAATTCTAAAAAAATCGTAGTATAGAAAATAATATAATATTTATTATAGGGTGAAGTTTCTCTTCTCTATAAAAGAAAGCGTCTACTTTAGATACGGGATGTGGTAAATTAAAAAAAAATTGCTAACTCAGGAATCAATCTCATTGGTTGATTGTTTCTAAATTACCATTGGTTAGGCTATGTTCAGAGATTCCATTTTTTATGTTACCATTACCATTGGTTAGACTATGTTCAGAGAATATTCAGATTGAAATAAAAAAAAAATATCTTCTCTCACCTGTCTTTTAATTAGTAGAAGGCGAAATACATTCGCTCCTTTTAACTAATAGAAAGTATATATTGTGCAATTTTAAAATCTAAATTATACATTTAACGCGTGTTTACAGCATGTACAAATTATGCAAGAATTAATATAACATAATAACTTGGCTTACAAGAGCTAATATAATATACTAAAGCATTTTACATGTCATGAGAAACACTTGAAATATTTTCCTGTGGATTTTTGGAAGTTATTACATACGATTCGGAATATTGTAAAACACATAAAATAATATATATATAAACATTCATTGGTATGATTTATCAGCGTTAGTTCAAAACATAGAAAATCCCCAATAGATTATAAAAATATTTCAGAATTAAAAAAATGTTTTCAATTTATCTAAATGGAACGAGAGAGAAAATTCAGTCGTCTCTCCCTTTAGGCTCTGTAGACAAACTTTCGTGACATTTTATCACGCAAATGGAAAAAGCCACCTGTACATTGGGGGAAATGTACACAGAATAATCTAGCAAATTGCAGTGTTGTTGTCCGTAGCCTAAGGCTTGCCTGTATTTTCAACTCAGAATTCTAATGTTTTATGATTCGGTAGCTTACATTTCTATAATGTAGTTTTTCAATATCAAAATCAAAAATCATTTTAGGTAATATAAGCACATTATGAAGAAAAATAATATGTTGGATATAAAAAGATATTATTGAAAAAGATCATATTTACTCTATAGCAATTACTAGTTATTTTGTGTGTTTTTGTATAAATATAAAATTTACTTTTCGAGAAAATATTCAAAGGGAGTAAAAATATTAAAAGTGCTTGAATTATATATAATTTTTAATAATCGATTCAGAATTTATAATTCAAACAATTTCCTTCTCATGTCTTTACAATCAGACCTCAAATCCAGGTTATATGTTCGTGGGTTTGAATCTAATCTGATACGAAGATGTTTGCAGCAATTTGTAATCCATATTAGATTCCGAAAGAATTAGCCATTGTAGGTAAATAGTAATACACTGCTGGACAATTGCTAAGGACAGATAACACTATCATCCATAGCAACCTCAAAATGAAAGGATCAAAATGTGGAAAATTAGAATAAGTGTGGGCTATAGTAAGAAGAAGAAGGCGTATGCAAATTTTTTTCCACGTCTGTTCATCACGTGATAGCGTTCATAAGAGCTTTAAAGGTTGTGACACGTGTGGAAAGTTGTTGTTTCAAGTCCAAATTTTACAGGAAAGATTTAATAGACGAACTTGAAATTTTTGGCATGTCTTCCCGACATCACTTAGATGATTTTATGCGTAGCCGAATTATTGGAAAGATTGAAGAAAGGCGAAAAATAACAGATGTTTCCAGGGTGTTCGACATTACACACAGCGTTGTTTCACGGCTCTGAAGGTCGTTTAAAACTACTGGAATGTGTAGTAGGTGGCACGGGGAAGGTCGTGTTAGAAGAACGACGCCTGCAGAAGACAGATATATCGTCCTATCAGCAAAAAGGAACAGGCGCACCACAGTTCAGCAGGTGGCAAATCAGCTTCTTGCTGCCTCAGGAAAGCAGATCTCCCGAAAAACTGTTGCCAGACGTTTGAGAGGAGGAGGAATATTCGACTGCAGACCTGTTGTGTGTGCCCCATTGACTAGACAGCACAGTACTGCCCGTTTGCAATGATGTCGTCAGCATCTCGATTGGACTGAACAGTCCTGTCGGAAATCTGTCCCTTTCATGGATAATTTCTGGGCGATAAGCAGTACCACTCTCGCCCCAGATCAGTTGGCGTCTACAATCCGATGACAGACTGAACCTACTCTCATCTGAGAATAGTACGCATGCCCAGTCCAGTTACGTCCACTTGTGATGCTCGCGACACCATTGCAAACGGGCAGTACGGTGCTGTCTGGTCAATGAGACACACACAACAGGTCTGCGGGTGTATAGTCCTCCTCCCCTCAAACGTCTGGCAATAGTTTTTTGAGAGATCTGCTTTCCTGAGGCAGCAAGAAGCTGATTTGAAACCTGCTGAGCTATGGTGCGCCTGTTCCTTTTTGATGATAGGACGATATATCTGTCTTCTGCAGGCGTCGTACTTCTAGCACGACCTTCCCCGTGCCATCTACTACACATTCTAAAAGTTTTAAACGAATTTCACAGCCGTGAAACAACGCTGTGAGCGATGTCGAACTCCCTGGCAACATTTGTTATTTTTCGCCCTTCTTCGATCTTTCCAATAATTCAGTCACGCATAAAATCATGTAAGTAACGTCGGGAAGGCATGCCGAAAATTTCAAGTTCGTCTATTAAATCTTTCTTGTAAAACTTTGACTTTAAACAACAACTGTCCACACGCGTCAAAAGCTTTAAAGCTCTTATGAACGCTATCACGTGATGAACAGACGTGGAAAAAAAATTTTTTGCATACGCATACGTCTTCTTACTATATCCCACACTTATTCTAATTTTCCACATTTTGCTTCCTTTCATTTTGTGGTTGCTATGGATGATAGTGTTATCCGTCCTTAGCACTTGTCCAGTAGAGTAAAAAAGTGGCAAACAATCCAAGAAAACTTTTAGTAAAATCGTATCTGACTTGACAAATGTGTTGCGTGTTCGTTTTAGCGGTCAACCGAACAGCCCGTATGCCCGATTTCGAGAATATTTCATGCTCTCGATGTGCAATTCGTGTGCTTGAAGGATGTTTGCAATGAGTTAGATTTCACTTTTTTTCTCAATCACCTTAGCCTAGACTGCAGTTAGGGACAACATATGTACGTCACAATCACAAACTGGTTAAGATAAAGTGTATTGATTTTATATGGTGTAACAATTTCTTATGTTATCTAAAAACACATGATCATGGTATCTAAAAGACATCACATGTACAGTTAAAATCACAAACTGGTTAGGATAAAAAATATTACTGTTGTAAATGGTGTAGTATAATTTCTTATGGTATTCAAAAATGTCTTTTGATTTTTTGATAGGTTCACCTTTTAGGGCAAACAATTATAAATATAAGTACAGACTGCAACTGAATTAAATTGTGTGTGTGTGTGCTTAAGTTAGTATAAACCTAAAAAATGTCTTAGTGTATTGACACAGTTTTAAGCTATAGAAAAATGTCTTTTGATTCCTTATATTTACCCCATCTTTTGAAATTTTCCCTATTACCGCAGTTTCAAGAAATGCGTGGGAAATGCACCAATATACACAATAATTTTAATTCTTAGGATAAAAATTCACAAATTTTATGATTTTATAAAACTGTAGAATGTTTATATTATTTATATGAAAAACATTTTTAATTGAAAAATAGAATATTGTGGCACAGTTCATATTTTCATTATTATAAAAATTTTGTTTTAAACTAAAATTTCGAAATTACAATTATGCGTCAATTCTGAATACTTTTATGAACATTGAATTTGGAAAACAAATTAATTTTTTTGTGTCAAATCATTTTTTTAGTCTTTTTTATGTCTTAGAACTAGCCATAAAACTTAGAATAAAAAATGCCTTAATTGTTTACCCTTTTTGTATTTTGAAATTATGCTATCATTATGCAGATTTAGAGCAAATGGTGTGTACAAGCATAGCTATATTTGAAAAAATATCAGATAAATATGAAATCATAAATTTAACTTTTATTGCTTAATGTACGCGATGTTTATAATTTTAATTTTTAATTATTGTGATTGCGAAAATAAAGGTATGTATTTAATATTAAGTAAATTCCAGCAAAAGATTTACAAACTTCTAAAAGTGACAAGATTCATCTTGGCTAGATCCAAATAATTCATAGTAATGCTAATCGGAATCGCTTTCCTGGATCATTAAATAGCTGAATAGAGGCCAATGCTGAAAGTATGAAATTTCATTTCGCAATCGGATAGAGCGATTGCAGAATTGCTGACTTCATCAGCTTTAAAACAAAGGGAGTTTGTGGTAGTAAGACATAAAAGACAGTAAAGAAAAGGGGCACGTAATAGGGAAAAATGTATTCATTATACTACCTGTTCATAAACTTAAGAGCAATGCGAAGTACAACTGACATCCAACAGATGTCGTTGCATCAGGATACTCCGCTGTATCTAACCCAGAGTTGGTCTCTACTAGTTAAGAGGAAGTTTACGTTATTAAGAATCAGGGATCCATCAAATATGAGACCCCCAATACCTAACATGGCGTCCTCAGAAGTATCATTTTACTTGGAGGACATTGCGACCATTACATGTTTAACGTGCTCCAGTTGCTTTTAGTGGACACAACAGATCTTCGTTTAAGAAGAGATTCGAATTCACAATCTTGTTCTAAGGCCAACAATTGCCTAATCAATCAGGCCAACAATTGCCTAATCAATCAGGCCAACATTGTTTCTAAGCAAGTATTATAATCGAAGACAACTGGATGTAACGCTGGCCATTAAAGAAAATTTGGAAATTCTTAAGCATCCCAGCTATAGCTTAGAATTTCTCAAGAATAAATGCAAATAAAACCATCAAATTTGTCAACTAGATAACAACGCCTTTCCAACTATTTACACTTTGTGAGGAAAGCTTTTCGATACCAACATTCCAATGTGATTCTCAGTCTTTTGTTAGTATTAACCACCTCTAGTAGAAGTTTTTTAAATTTTTACCTGGGGCAACCAGTATAAGAATTTCCAATATTTTTAGTTTAAAACAAAGCATAAGACATTATAGTTTTGTGTATGAGTTGTATATAATGTATATATTTCGAATAAGCTCCCAAAATTTAATATATTTGGTAAATCTAACATCTATAATTGAAGAAACCCGAGTCAAGTTTTCGGGCATCTTAGGGAATCAATTTATTGTGTGATTAAAACCTCTGCAATGTAATTGTAGAGGATCAATTATACCATTGTCCGATGATGGAAATAATTGCCTTTGATTCTCATGTTTTGGAGACTAATCTATAAAGACAAGTTTGGTAGGGAAATTTCAGGGCTCCTGTTTATGAAACACGGGACAATTACTTGTTATTTTGTGAAATGCATGTGATTTCTGGTGAAATCATGGAACAATTTCGCAGCATGTTAGCTTTTGTACGATGACGATTAATGTTACGATGAGGATAATGGTTTTAAAATACTTATTTTTTTTAGAGACACCTTTGCAAGAGAATAATTACGTCATTTTTTTATATATTTATATCATATCATCAGCGATATTATCAAAGAATATAAGTTTTTACATTCAAAATTATTCATTTTAATACTAAATCATCAATTAACAAAAAATGGAAGATTATCTATTTTTTAGTATAAATTTATACGTTCGACTAAATAATTTTTAATTTGTAATTAAATCGCATATAAATTTATTTTGATAACCTAATTTCATAATAAATGATATAATTTCTTAAATAAGAATAAAAATATTAATATTTTAAGAAAAATATAATTGAATACTTATCAATAACAAAATAAGATATATAAGCATTATAAAACGTGATGAATTCTACACTGTATACTTTCATTGATAATTAAAAAAATAATGAACTACAGAAACAATAAATTTATAGTTGTAAGTATTAAGAAGTTTTAATGGTACTTTAGAGAAATTTAAGTACATGCATTTAGTAAGACATTTCAGAAATTGATGTCTAAATGTTAACAAAATCTAAAAAACAAGATATAGTCATTAAAACAAGAAATTCTTCAATATTTTAAAAATGGTAGTTCGGCCATTAGTATAAGAAAATTTCATTTAATTATGTGGCTAATTTTATTAACCTTTTATTTTTCATTATATTGATATCTATTTGAATATGTTACGAGCGAAATATGAGCATTAAATTTAAGAATTTTTAACGGTACTTATATAAAGCAAATATTTAAAATTGCTGGACAAATGCAGTAATAAAGGTGCAAAGAAAAATATAATTTTTTTGTTAAAATGTGTTATTAATTTAACTATGTATTTTTTTTACCATTTTTTTAACTTTTTGATATGTGTATTTAAAAATATTAAATACAAATTTAATGAACACAAATTTAAATACATTAATTAAGAGAGTCAGTTATTTTTAAACGCGAAATTCTATTCTGTAATCATATTTTAAAATTGTCTAAAAATTCTAGATAATTCGAGCAGTAAAGACAAAATAATACAAAAACAGTTTCATTAAAATGTATTACTTATTAATGGTTATACTAATGCAAATGAAATATTAAATTGCGTAAATAAAGTTCTGTTTATAAAACCTCTTTATTAATAAAATCATAGTTTTAACCTTTAACTCTACTGACCAAAATAAATAGTTATAAAAAATGTATTCATTTTTACGAAAAACATTATTATCTCTAAGAAACCATCATAAAAATTTCATTTCTTCTGAAAGAAATAGCAAAAAATAATTCTAAGGTTTATTTGTTTATATAATAGTTAGTTATGAAAATATTTACCATCTGTTAGTTATCAAAATATTTATTAAGGAAAATATTTGCTAAATATATATATATATATATATATATATATATATATATATATATATATATATATATATATATATATATATATATAATATATTCTAGATTGTGTATTTTTTATACGGAATGTTTTTTATTTCAACTTTAAATCCAGTATTATATAACATTTAAAACAAAATACTAAGCAAAAAAAAAATTTTTTTTTAGAGATAATTTACATTACTCACATACTGGGAGTTTCAGAACTGTTACTTAATAATTTGTTAATAAATTAAATTCTTATTTTTTTTAAATTGCTTCATTCAAAATACCTGTTACTAAATCAAAAACTATTACTTAATCTGTTTAATTTTAAAATAAAAATTCGGTATTTGTACACCACGTTTAAAAAATTCTAATATAACTATAACTGTCTTTCGGAAATAAAAATGTTATCAGTGGTTTATTTATCGTTTTACGATCAGTTCTTTGCACCTTAAGGATTTATGAACTGAGGATCACAGTTAGAATTTTTCATTTATTACTAACAATAAGTCTCAATATGGTAATAAAACCCTTGAATTATTAAACGGAAAGTCACAGATCTAACCAATGAGCCATTAATAAGTGATTGAGAATTGTTTACATGTTTGCAATATATAAAAACTTGCGGTAGTAATTTCGAACTAAATTACACATATTGTGGTTAGGGATTTACAATGCAAATTTATTCTGTTATCTTAAATAAATATATCACTGATTATATCGTACAACAATTCCGGAAAATGATAATGCTTAAGGCAGCAGTAATTCGCCAAAGTATTATTGTATAATAATTGTATTAAGTATTATTGTATAATAATTGTATTAACTATTTTTCTCTTGCAATCAGCTAAATAAAAAATTCATAACACAAAAAACTTTAAGAAATTTTTCCTCTTAGGAAACTATTGATTGAACACCATTTTCCACTTTCATCTTTCCATCTTGAAAGAGAATTTGTTATAAAACGACGATGGGAAAATACGAGGAATCTCACATACATATTCGATTGTCGTCCTTTTTTTAGAAAAGAATAAAACATGGGTTTTCAATTAGACTGAATATGGAGTTAATGAAATATATTTGTTTCTCCTTTAGTGTTAGGAGTAAAATTACTCAGAATATAAGGACATAGATTAGCTTCCTGTCTAATCAGTCTGACAAATTAAAATAAATCAATTTCGCAATTAACTGCTAATTATATAGGAATGTCTTCTCACCAGGTGGCGCTTTAACCACAATTGCTAATTGTATGAAAACTACTGTAGTGTATTGTATATTAGATTAAGGGTTAATCCATGTATTTTATTTTTTAAAAACAATCATGATAAATAAAGAAATATATGTGCTACAGCTTTTTATAGAAATTTTCAAATTTCTTAGATATAGTTTAGTAAATCGGAAAATATTTCAACACAAGCGATTTGAAGCATAATACTGTTAACTTATTTTAACAGGAAATTGAAAACTATGTTGCTTTTTCTACTTGCTAATTAAATAAATTAAGCTTTGAAAATTACTGTCATGTATTTTATATTTATAATAAATTTATTAACTTGACAACCAACAAAAAATAAAAATATAAAAAGATTTTGACAGTTTGATACTGTATTATTGTATTTATTGCATTTGATTGAAATGTTGGCATCATCCTTAAATTAATTCATTGCTAACATTTATGTGAATTTTTTAAGGATATCCAAAATATAATTTATTATTTCGAAATC
Source organism: Latrodectus elegans (assembly GCA_030067965.1). NCBI lineage: Eukaryota > Metazoa > Arthropoda > Arachnida > Araneae > Theridiidae > Latrodectus > Latrodectus elegans. Next base: position 88,747,524 of record CM057816.1, read on the forward strand.
AATAGTAGAATTATAAACTTTAAAATATAGATTCCGTGATCGTTGATTTGCTAGTAATTAGACACGTGGCTACATTAGGATTCGTCGAATATTTTATTAAGGTTACGAATTCTTTTACGAACTCTCACGATTTCATCCCTAGTGGCCATTAACATGGTTCCAAAGACTCAATGGCGATTTTGATTCTTTTTTTACAAACAAAATAATTGGAAAATGTTTTCTTTGTGACAACATTTTCATGCATATTTCGTTTTCGATTTTTTTCAATTTCTTGTACCTTTTCCTAACTTTATGTTTGAGAAACGTAGATAGAATATTTGTTTTAAAGAGTTGTAATATTCTGCTAATAGTAGACAATTGCATTCTGATGTTGAATTCTTGAATTTTTTGAAGCAATTCGTGTAATGTTTCTCAAGATAATATAACTTCCGTTTTACAGCCCATCTGACAGTTTATAATCAATAGCTTCAAGTGCAAATATCGTATGACATTTTTACAAGGAGTGATCATAGCTATCTTTGTAAAACTGATATTATAGATGCAATGCACAAAGTTAATTTATATTTGGAATGATCTTGCAGAAAAGTTGATATCTAGATCATATAACATTCCGATTTAAGGAAACTGCAATAACCGAAAAAAGCTAAAATCATTTAAATTTGAACGAAATTGTGCTTTTCATCAATGGACTTTGACAAAGAATCTAACTCTTGTAAATTTCAGTTTAGGATTTTTTGGAACAGGAAATTCAAATGTAATTTGATTGAAATTCAGCTAAATGTAATTTGATTTCAAACGTTATTTCACTCAAATGGAATTTTAATGTATTTTGATTGAAATCTGATAGCTCCAATGAAATTGAGTAACTCATCTATGAGTTTTGAAAAAGAAACTCACTACTGACGAAACTTCTTTCCAGGATTTTTGTAAATAGGAATTCGAATGTAATTTGATTGAAATTGAGTTAATATAATTTAATTTCAATTGTAATTTAAATCAAATGTGATTTGGTTGAAACCTGATATTTTGAATGAAATTAAGCGAATCATCCATGAACTTTGGCGAAGAAACATGCGACTGACAAAATTTCATTTCAGATATTTTAAATAGGATTCCAAATGTAAATTTTAACAATCGGATGATTAAATGAACGAAAATATAATGAAGAGAATGAAAAAGAAATTCATGGCGAATACTACAAAACCAAACAGATGGAAATCTGACAAAACTTAAGTACCTTATTTTTGTTTTCAAAAAAAAAAAAAAGCAATTAAAAAAAACTTTTAAAGTGGAAAAAAAATATGAAAATGTTTTTTTAAAACTTTTAACTCTAAAACAAAAAAATCACTAATTTGTCTAATTTTTTTTCAAGAAAAGAAAAAAAATGTTTTCAGTAATACATTTTATTTCTATTTCTTTCTTCGATGTTTTAACCAAACAGTATTTCGTTTACAAAGCGAAAGAAAGTTAATTAAAATAACTATCCTCACAATATAAAATTTTACATTTTTCTCTTTTAACTTTCGATTTGAATAATTTAACCGTTCCTAACTAGTTCATAAAATCGGACGTCTATTGTATTTTGATTCAAAATAAAGCCGACACATTTCAATTGTCCTTCCGAATGTTTGACGAAAAACTCGCGAGGTAATTCAGTGGTTACATTGTACATGGAAACTTGTCCTACTAACCGACAATCGCCGCCGACAGAGGAGTAACAAAAAGTAAGTGTTTCAGTATCGATTTTGGCTACATGTTTTCACAGACAGCGCCAACAATCCCGCCGTCTATAGGAGGACCTTCAATATTTATGAAGTTAAGCACGTGGATTCGATTTTTTTGTTACCAAGGCAATAATAATTATGAAATCAAAATTCAAAACCATTTCCGCGTGAATATGGAAGTTGTTCCATTCAATCAAAAATCGCTCTTTTGGCTTTATTTTAACTTTAAGTATAAATAGACATGAAAATGTTGTAATGTCTGTTTTTAATGATTTACATAATTAAAAAAATAAAAGCTGATAATCAAGTGAAGTTTTTTTTCATTCTCCTTCAAAGTAGCAATAACTTTGAAACAAATTTATAACATATTTATTGCTAAAAATAAAATACCGCACTATAAATTTCGCAAAGTTATGAATATTTTTTTTATTACAGGTAGCATCGCCAGTTAAAATGTAACTAAGTAATTAACGTAGATTTATACGTGCGTATTTAATCATTCACTAAAGATATTTAATCGTTCATTACTTGTATTTAATCACTTATTAAATGTTAGATTCAAATAATTTAAACAGTTCTTATACGTGAAAAATAAAGAGATCACCTAAATTAATTCATCATGACAATCAGTGTAAAATTATATGAATTACTGTTTAAAGTGATAGCTATTTCATTAAAATTGGATATGTATTAAAATATTTTTAGAAATTATTTTTCTCCTACCGATTATCAACTAGTTTAAGAAATTGCTTATTAAATTGTTTATGATAGAAAACGTTATATTTTCTGACATAAATAAACGGATTATAATTACTTAGATATAAATTAATGAATATATATATATATCTATTAATACTTTGAAATAAATTGTTTAACTTTGAAATCTGATGAATTTTTAAGAAATTTAGAGAATTAATTACATGTGGAATAAATTCATTTTTCATGGGAATATTAGAATATCATTATTATTATGTGTCTTCGTAATTTAGAAGCAGGAACCAAGCAGAAGAACCCCACATATATCCTTCTACTCACAGAAGTATCATTTCACATAGAGGACATTGCGACCAGGATATATTTTACGTACTCCAGCCATCATTATCTAACACAACGGATCTTGTAGGGGGGGGTATCTTCGTAAGGGTTCGAACTCTCTTCCTCCGATGACGGGAATGAATGCTCAAACCAATCAGGCCACTGCGGCATTAGATAAAAATATTAAATCATTAGAAATGTATATAGGGCAAACATGTAACTTATTTAAAAGCTGGGATATTAGTTCATTAAAAGCATGAGAAATTATACAAAAAACGCACATTGTAACTTCAAAAAATATAAGATTTAAATTCATTAGTATATATTGATAAAACTAAACTCTTTCTACTTTGTGGATAAAAAAAAGTATTACCTTAGTCAGGACTTCTTCCAGAATTCAGCAAACTAAAGAACTACCTCCAACACACTCAAAAAAGAAAAAAAAAATTGGAAAATACTGAAAAAAAAATGCTGGAAGCATATTTTGATCCATAAAATATGCAATTCAGAGTAGAGGAAAAAAAAAAAAAAAATAGTAAAATTTTACTGGAGCCCCTAGAGCGTAAAAGTCAGGAAACTATACTAAAAAAAGCAACATTAATCTCAATATCAAATTTCATACTCTTTTTAATTACGTATAAATTAAAATATCCTCTTAAAATTCCTTAAAAATAGTTATTTATACTGAGGACTAGGAAATAAAATATATTTTATTGCCACAAATAAAAGTTGCGTGTGTTACAACGAATAAAAGAACTTATTTAACAATAATAACTGAGTACATAATATAAAAGGAAAGGAAATATATGTGCAGAAGGTAACAATCGCGTATATATTTGATATTTTTTGTAGAATTTTTCTTTTTGTATCTTTAAAGCACTATTTCCTGCAGTCTCTTTTCTTTTTTTGTAAAAATTAATTTTATTAAATAATAAAATGAAGTTAACTTATAAAAACTTTTGAGTATCTGAAAAATTTATCAACTTAGTTTTCCTTGGAAAAAGTATATCATTTATTTTGTTCATTAAAAAAATACCGATGTTTCAACATAAATGTTTTCCTGGTATTGACTTTAGTCCCAGGCTCTTGAGTAATTTTAACCATATAAACATTAATTTGATCATAATCTGCCATTTTAAGTGGATTTCAAAGCATTTTTTTAAAAGTAGGACTTCAGCTCAACAGTTAATAGGTTCGATTCCCACTTTGGGCGAGGATACTTGAAATAGGCGGAAATAGGCTTGGTTCTAAATACGTGTCGCACAGTTAGAATTCTGATTGAGTTAACATTAGTGTACACGAACAACCAAGCAATGGTATCCAAGTTATTTTGAGGCAATATAAAAGCAGACTTGTCTCAGGAGAGCGTTGAATCTACGATCTAATGAACATAAGACAAGAGCTATGATAATTCTATTAACAGCTAGGGTGTAGTAGCAGAATTCAAGTAAATATGATAATGATATAATTTAATACCAGATTATTTTACAAATATTTTACACTTTTTGAGAGTGATAATGAGATTAAAAATATGCAAAACATTTTAGTGAAAATATGACTATAAAAAGTTTGAAATAAACTTAAGATAAATGTCAGAAAAAAGTTAAAATGTTACAAGAAAACTAAATATAAAAATAGTTTATTTTATTTTAAACTAAAATGCAAATAATGTCAACAAATAATTCAAAATACCGAAAACGTAAATCATCTTAAAAGAACTTAAACCTATTTTGCCAAATTTTTATGATTGAAATAAAGACTAATATATAAAACTTAAAGTTGAAGAGAGAGAATATTTTCTGACACAATCTGAATCCATTAAAGTTGGTCAATTTTTCATTTCTAAATATGTTTAATTATGTTACCATTCCTTTAGATATGTGAGTTGGGTTCTTTTCATCATAGTATTTTGAAGTTTTTATCTTTTTCTAAATATAAGCAAATGGTTTTTAAATTGAATTGTGGTTGCTTTTGAATTTTTAGAAGGAAGCAAATTTCGAATATGATTTTTAATCATTACTCAATAATTATCTGTAGTTAGTATAAAAGCGGTTTCTAAACTATTCTATTTGAAGGAAATTATTATGTTGAAAAAATCATTTCTCGTGCATTATGACTTTTTATGATTAGAAGAAAATATTATATTTTTATTATATTCAAATCATTTTAACCACAATTCAAGTGACTCATTATTTTTTGAATGGATATAAACTAAATAATCATCAATAAGATATGCAATTGAATAATCATTATAACGAATTTTTAAACAATCTACACAAATATTTTAAAGTTCTAATTAATCAGCTTGCGATATCAACCTTGAAACATAATATAAAACATAAATAAGGATTGTAAATAAGTAGATAAAAATGTGATGAAAAATGATTAATTCTCTTTAGCATATTAACTTTTTCTATGTAATAGGGTTAATTAATAAAATCTACATAAAGAAGTTGAATACAGTAAGTTTTAGTTTCAATGTTTGAAGTAATTAAATGTTAAAGTAACTACAGGCTTTTAAAGTACTTATAAAACAAATCTTATTATTCTTTAGAATCGAGAATTATTTAAAATAAAATATTTACTTGTTATCTAACTGATTAACGACATGCAAATATCTACCTTCAGTTTATGAAATAAATAAATTAGATTTAAAAGTCTTTCTTCATAGCGGATTTTTTTATATCACGCTTTCAATCAAAAAAAATTTCTACAAAAAAAAAATGTCTTAAAACCACTGCAGTTTATATATTATAAAAGTGTTAACATAGTTAATAAAACATTTATGTGCATTACGATATATTTTATCGAAAAATGCATAATTATATTCCGTTGTATACATCTAATTATTGTTTATATAAATTTTGTATTTAATTGTATTTAGTTTTCATTATGGTATTGATATTCATTTTGACATGTAATTTATAATAGTGATTTGTTAATCGTGTAATAGTGCGTGAATGAAGCGTCCATAAAATTAATTTATTTTTCATGATGAGTGAATATTTTATTTATTTACGAGTATAATGTCATATTATATCCTGAATGAGTAAATATATATGTAATTCCTTGTAAATAAAGAGTCGATAATGAATTAATACATTTTTTCCTTATAAATAAAGGGTCGATAATGAATTAATAAATTTTTACCATGGGAGAATAAGAAATTCTTATCTCCTCAGAGATATCTTTGGAGACACTTTAATAAATATTAATTTTCTTAAGTAAAGATAGCTCTTGTCTAATAATTTCCACGCATTCCATTAAATATAAACCTTTATTGTATTTTATATTTCATGGAAAAGAGGAAGCAAATATAATTTCCTGCTTCCTTAAGAAATAAGGAATACAATCACTCGTTTTTATTCTTTACTTTAGATTAAATATAGTAAGTTACGGATAAAATAAAATGTTTACATTATATTTCATATTTTGTTAAAAAAAATTACTGCAAAATTTTCAAGTATAACTATTTGTGGTTGTGTGCACACACACATAATTGTCACATCCATGCATAATTTTACGTTTGGAATACACATTTCGTTTTTATTGTTGCATACATACTGTTTCATTTTGATGCATCATCTCTAATATGAAATAAATATTTACGTAATCATCTGATGAATAAATCTATCATAATAAATAAGTATGTTTTTTATAATGAACAGTTTTTTGAAGTTATATATTCGTATTAACTGGGAACGAAGCAAATATATTTTATGCTCTTTAAAAAATAATGAATTTTTTATCAGTCATTTTGGTTTTATTCCGCAATTTAATTAATAAATAAAAATATAAAAAAAATAGTTTAATAGATTTTTGATGTATTTAAAAAAGTTTCTGCATTTTCCATGCCCAAATGAAATTATAATTTTTTCACTTATTTAAATGTTTGTATTTTTTATCGAACTATATTCTAAAATAATTTCAATTCCCTTTTATTTTTAACCTCTAAAGGGTTGTTTCTTTCGAATCTGTTGAGATCTTGATTACATTATTACAATTCTCATTGGCTTAAAATATCCATGACGTCAGATGACGTTTCATTTATGGCACACCATACAGAAACACCGTTGTAAATACGACTTATTGATGAATTTTCTGCCTGCTTTCAAATCGCATTCTTTGAGCGGAAGCAAACAAAGCGAAATTCACCTTCGAATGTCTGAGAATAGTGTCGAAGTTCGTTTTGTTAATAAAATGATTAGGTATATAAGGAGCAAAACATTGATTTGAGAGAGAGAAGTCGTTTTCCATTGATTCAAGCTATTAACACATGGACAATAGAACAGCAGAAAAAGCAAAATCAAAAAGGCAAGGCAAAATAACCACTTTATGGTTAATTTAAATCAACAATGACGGTTTAAAGTTTTGAAAATTTCATTAATTAATAGAATTCTACATAAATAATTGCAATATTTGTAAATAATCATTTCATTAATATAATAGAATTCTAAATTGATAACTGCAATATTTGTAAGCACTCTCTTTTGGATCTTAAGACTAATGCCTTGTTTATGACAACTTTAATTTTTTTTCACACTGAATTTTCGCTTTTTAAACACAAAAATGTCAATTTTTATTTCATTCGCATTTCATTTGTGATGCACCCAAGACTTAATGTTCATTTTCTATTCATTCTTTGTTGTTCCTATGGTTATCTTCTAAGTCTTAATGTATCTGTTCTGATTCTTATATCCAAACATATTAATAATATTGTAACCAACGCTATGCCTTTATATTAAAAAAATAAAAATATCAAATTTGTATTCCATATAAAAGTTTAAGAAATTTTTTTATTACATATTCAAGATTTTCATGAATATATAAAGAATTCTAGTGATATTCTGGTATATTTGTGTCTCACAATTTGGGAGAATACTTTCATGTGTACCTAACTTGCTATACACATGAGATAATATTTTCCTTCTCTACTCTTTCATTTTTATTACTTAATTAAATATCGGATCTATGAATCAATGCATTAATGCTAACTTTGTATAAATAAATTTCATCCGTAAATGATATTTTAATCATATAAAAAATTATGTTCTTATATTAAGAATTTTTGAAATATCAAATTTGTATGCTATATAAAAATATATAAAATTACTACAAGTGTGAGATTTTGACGAACACATAAAGCATTCCAGTGATACACCAATGGGTAGCATCACACTTATCGGACAATAATTCTGTATCCATCTAATCCTGTGCAATACACTTGAGGTATTATTTTTCCTTTTTGCTGTTTAGGTTATCCGACCAATGTACATAGCTCTGGGCTAGAGAATACATCTATTGTATCAAAATTTATAGTTGTTGCTACTTATGATATTTGGACAAGTCAAGCTCGCTCTGCTGACGGCTATGCAAATTTAAGTCAGCAGGGCACGTCTTTCATTTAACCAGCGCACCATGAAGGTGAATATACGACTTTGCTCTAAGCTCTTTCGATAGATGGCACCACTAGAAGACTCACTACTCACTTTTGACATTGATTTGGAGAGGGAGGAATTTTCTCCAGATAATTACACCCATGGTAACCGCTCAACAACCGACAACAGGACTTTCGATTCCACAGATTTACGAGCAATATATCACAAGTACATGGCAAGTCTTTCGTGGCATTGGGAATCGAACCCTGTCGTTCCGGACGGAAGATCGACGCCATAACCACTAAGCTACCACAGCTCCATATAAAAAAATTACCTTTTTTCCAAATTTTCCTCCAGGATTGAAATGACAATTGACCGGGAATAAGTTAATATACCTTGATATCAACTTGTGACTAACTTATACTAAAGCAATGTTTCACTTTGATATTTTGATTGCTGTATAATTTAAAAACTAATGAACTCTGACGTGAATTTCCTGTGAAGTTGCTTAAACTGCTATACCATTGATTTAAGTTTCTTAATATTCCACTTCGAACACTTCTTGCATCAAGAAAGAAGAATTTTTTTTTTTAAAGAAAGTGGTTCTTTTTTTCAAAAGTATCATTTATGAATAACTACGGGGAATAAGAAAATATGTATGGCTTCGAATTCCCCTTTTTTTGGATATTTTCTTAATACAATTCTTTTAAGAAATAATATTTACAATTTTTATCAATTTTTGTAAAAGTATCAGTTTATACTCTTTGCCGCATATTTGTTTAAGCTTGTATAAATATTCTTTTAACAGGAAATGCGTCGGAATGTGAATGAAAGGATACCAACTACACTATATAATTACTATGGCCGCAGGCGTTTAGTCTGGTTAATTAGAGCATTGTTCATGTTATGACTAGGAAGCGAATTTGAATCTCGGCTTAGTTAAAGGTCCACCGTGTCCACAAAAGTGGTTAGGTCACGTTAAATAGGTCATGGTTTAAATGCCCTCTAAATGAAGTATAATACTTTTGGAGGTGGATTGATAAGTATTGAGGGGTCTTCTGCTTAGGTCCCTGCTTAGAACAATGACTTCAACCCGACTGTTTCCATTTACCAGTAGAGCCCATTTCTGGGCTAAGTACTGCGGAGATGTTGCTGCTAAAACAGATATTTAATAACTTAGTAATTGAAGGAAATTTTCAAACATTCCAGACCATATTTAATTTGCTTTTAGTTAATCTATACTTGAAATCTTATTTCGTGGTGCAAAACAAACCTTTTATAAAAGCTAAGTAACTAATAAATAATTTTCTTTTAAAAATGCAATTTTAAACCAGAAACCGTATACACATTTCTACTAGAAGCTACTGCAAGCAAAATTAGTTAGCTTGGAACGCTATTAAAATTATATTAATTGAAAAAAATTTGAAACATAAATATAATTGAAAATGTTTTGAAATATGATAGTGTGGGAAGTAATTTTAAAAGGTATAAAAGATTTTCACCAACATTTATGGTGCCGTAATGTTACATTAGTATTTCTATCTTAAATATACAAGGATAATTTTGCAATGATCTGATTCATATATATCTGAGACATCTTACAGAAACGCTGGTACATCTTATCGAAAAATAATTGATTGCGGAACTAAATCATTAAGCAGCTAAAGCATCTTTATAACATTTTGGTATGTCCCATAATGGCATAAATAATTTTGCATGCATCTAACTCGTGACACGCTTGAGGCATCGTTATGGCACCTTAATGTGTCCAATCACACATAAGAGTGAATGAGTTTACTTGAATGCAATTCATAATACACTTAAGGCGTCATTATGCTATCCTAATGTGTCCCATCATGCACATGTGAGAATTATTTTACATGTATCGTCTTCCTGATATACCTGAGGCATTCTCATGACACCTTAGTAGGTCTCATCACGTATACCAGTGAATGAGTTTACTTAAATGCAATTCATAATAAAGTATAGGATGTCATAATGATGTTATGACATCCTAATGTGTCCCATCACTCACACCGGAGAATTAATTTACATGTATCGTAGTCCTGACATACCTGAGACATTCTCATGACACCTTAGTGCATTTTTTGACATTTCGAAGAATTACTTTACATGAATATTACTCGTGATAAATTTAAAGCATGTTAACAACTTCTTAACAGGGCATTCTGCACGTATAAATAAGTACTTTTAAAGTATACTAAATTAATTCTTTTCAATTATTATAAAAAGGATATTAAGAAATAATCAATGAAATAAAATTATTACTTTAAGAAGAGCCAGAATAATATTAGTTTGGTGAACTAATGTGTAGCCTCAGCCGCGCAAACTGCTAGATTTAAAATGTTTAAATAGATTTCCTAGAATGCTGTCAAATGCGCATAACATTACAATATGTCGATAGAGCGCAGATATAGAGTACACGTGGAGGGAAATGACCATTGTTATTATTTTGGAAATGCGTTGCAATTATTTCTCATGGACGGTATGAAATCTTATAAGTTGTTTCAGAAATAAGTAAAATATGGCAAAGAATTGTAAATTATTTTGGGAAGTGTAACATCAAGATACTATTTAAATCTACTGCATATTAACTATTAAATTAGTAAAACTGATCAATGCAAAGGATCGAATGTTAGCTCCACGTGTGTCACTACAAAAAACTGCAATTATTAATTTAAATAAATGGAATTTTTAATCATACAAACATTTTTTCATATAAAAGCAAATGTAAAATAGTTGCTCCTATATTAAAAACTTGAAAAATGTTGAATTTTCAAATCTCATTTATTTTAAAATAAATAGCTAATCAATTTGATTACTTAAATTATTATTTGAGATCTTGAACTAATAAATGTATTGAAAAATTTAGAATAATTCGTAATTTATGACAGATAAACAGATTGGAGAAGTACAATGGTTGTAGGGTAGGTATACAAATTTAATTTAGAAACTTCTAAATCCGTTACACATATGTTAACAAGTCGGAGGAGTTAGTCTAACAAGTGAAATCTGTTGTAAGGCAATTGTTAATCAATTCCATTGTTTCCTTCTAAAAAGGGGCTTTGTCTATCCACCAGCATACTTCCCTGTACCTAGCCCTGAATTGGGCTCTACCAATTATACAGAAGCATCCGGGTGGAGTCTTCGGGATTTTGAAACAAGGACCAAGCAGAACTCCAATTTTTGGCCTGCCATCGCTAGTGGTATCATTTCATGTGAAGGACATTGTGAACACGCCCATTTTTATCATATCTCAGTTACTTTATTGAACGCTACTGATCTTCGATCGGACGGGATTTGAACTTACTACTTTCCGATAAGGAGCACGATGCCCTAACCGATCATGTCACCCCTGCCCCAAAAACGGTTTTGTATATAAATGGGCCACATTCATGTATCACTCATATGAAAAAAGACCAAAACTATTTTCAAAAGCCTGCATGTACAAAGTGGAAGTAAACGACAACTTTTTGTGTTCAACAACCTCTTGAATTGAACTCGGGACCATCCACTCCAATTTATTAGTTTTGATATTTAGGTACACTGGGACTTATCTATAGGCCAATACAAATTAAATGGTTATTAATAATGCATTTAGATATAGAGTTACACAGTGAATTACAAATAATATATAAATATAAAATTCAGTAATCCGCCTTATAACACGATATATTAGTTCCGTGCTGTAGAAAAATGTGTTGTACGAGCATTCTCGTAAAATGCATTTGTATATCCTCTTTATGTACAAATGATTCACGTTTAACTTTTATCGTTAGAGGAGGTGTTGGCGCCTGCAAGCGCAGCGCCCCTTGAGTCATAAAAAGGAAACCGATAGTAGCGATGAGAGAGTCGGAGAAATAAAGTGTGTGTTTTATACAGTCCTTGAGTGAGTATTAATTGAGTTGAAAACTGAGCTATTTTACAGGAGGTTTAAGTCGAATATTAAGGAAACACTATGTCATAAATGCAATGTGTGACCTTTATTAAAATCAAATTGAGAACATTTTAAATAAAAAAAAAAAACATATACAATTGTAACTAAATAACAGTTCATTTCAAATGTATCAAATAATTCAAAAAGCAATTTTATTACATGTTTATTCGTTGTAGGAGGCTATCTGAAATAGCGTTCCATAGAGATATCTTTTTTTAGCAGAATCTTCAAAGGTCAATAATATTATTTTAATAGAACACAATGGACGCAATGTGCAAACGTACGCAAAATACAGTGTGAACTGCGTAAATTATTATACATTTCGCAGTACAGAAATATAACATGGGGACGTTATATGGAGGAAAACATGTGTTATACGAGGGACATGAAATCACGTAACATGAAAACAAAATTACTGTGTTGTACAAAAGTACATTCACAAAAGTACTGTGTTGTAGAGAGGATTACTGTACTACAAAACTTATCAATTTGGTCTTACCACAGCTTAGGAGTAAGATAGTCTTCTTTAAAGCGAAACAATGGGAGATGGATACTGTAGCTCCTTTTGCATGTTATAGCTTGGTAGGTTTCCGGGTTTCCTCCTTTGGGACGCATGAAAACGTTTTTCTATCATTCGAAAACCCTTCCTAACGGAAAATTTTGTGCTGGATTTTAAAATGCCTCAGAGTAGAATAAATACTAAATTGCCAAAATATTACTAATTTTAGAACTTATACAACTGATTCCAGTTTCATATCTACAACTCAGCGATATTATATTCATAAAAATATTACAAGAAAAGAGTTATTTATTTAATATTGAGAATTGTTTTTTTAATCATATCTACAAAATTTATAATCTGATCTTCGTACTTATAACTTGATTTAATCATAGTTTAATCCTTTTCTGAGTTTTTTTTGTTTTTCTGATTATTTGTTCTGTCTATCGACGACCGATGGCGGAGACGTTAGCGTCCCTATCTTCGAAGCAGTAGATCACAGGTTCGAATCCTGGCTCGGATATGGACACATTTTAGTCTTTCTTTATCACTTCACGTTCCGGGCGAAGATGGCTCACCCACTACAGGAGATACCATCACTTCGTCCAATATAGAGCTGAATAGGTTTAAAGGCAGGCGGGCATTAGAAAAGAAATGTTCTGTTTTTCAATATTTAAATTCAATTCGGATGATTATCTAAATCAATTTATTACAACTGCATTTAATTTTAAGTAATATATATAATTCAGGATCATTATGATTATTCGATATTTGTGAGAAATATTTTCAATGTTCAAGTATTGATATTAAATATTCATATAACTGATTATTCTGAGAATATATAACAATCAAAATTTATTTAACTACGACAAATTTTCATTTGGGAACACAAAAATTGTGTTCGAAATCAACCATGACAGGGCACATTTATTGAGACCATTTCTTAATAAATATACCATGTCATACTTATAGCTGATTTCAATTGTTAATTTTTTTTCTGTTTTCTGAATCCACTGCTTCTGAGTGATGCGATATAAACCCGCTGCGATATTTTATTTTCTTGATTTCGTACTCCGAAACGCCGGCGATCATTGGGAAAACGTTTTGGGCGACATGCGAAATGCCGTGTTCGATGCAGACGTTTCTGACAGCCTGCTCTTAAGATGGATAATCCCAATACCGCCAGTGTAGAGAATACATTTTTGCCCTTCGTTGGACAAAAAGTAAAGAAAAGAGGTTTTACTCTTGGATACTTGTAATTATTATTGAAATTAAACAGCTATTTATATCATAATAAGTTCTTAAGAGAAATCAATAATCGCTCACTAAAAATAGAAAGAATATTTTTTTACAAAGTATTAATTATATAATATGTTTTGATGAAATTTTGGTTTTTGGGTATTTAAAAGGAAAATTACAACAAATATTTTTAATTAATATATAATATTTTTTTTATTATAAATAATAGAAATGTTTAACTTTGTTATATATAATTATATATATATATATATATATATGTATACACATACACACACTTACTTGCAAAAGTAAGTATGCAATTCATAGCTTAAGTTAAAAATATCTAGTTCTCAAATAAATATAAGAAAAATATTATTTTGGAAAGTGTTGTTTATAACTTCTGATTCAAGTCATAAAGTAATAAAAAATAAACCAAATCATTATATTTTAAAAGGACATTAAGTGTAATTTTGTAAAACACCAGTAGAAATTTAAATCACAAAAGTATGTATGCACTCTGAATTTTTTTACTTTTAAATAGGCTGAATGAAACTTTTCGACTGATTTTTCGTATTTCAGTGATATGTTTAGAAGTTCAGCTACAAAGTTTGTAAGTTTGAGCTTTAAGTAGATCAACAATTCACCAATGCCTCCACGTGGAAAAGAATTAATAAAAAATTCTAAAGGATGCAATAATAAAGCTCTATAAGGAAAACAAGTGCCACAGACAAATAGGTAAAATCATAGGCAAAAGTCCTTAAACAGTGCAAAATATCATTGAAAAGCTCCAGGCTGAGGAAAATACTCTAAACAAGCCAAGAACAGAACGACTGCCCATTTTCATGGATCGAGAAAAGCAAATTATTGTTAGAAATGTAAAAAAAAAAAAAAAAAAAAAAAAATCCGCAAATCAGAGCATCAAAATTAACAACTGATGTGAAAAACAATTTTGCTAAATGATGCAATCCTGAAACAAATATGCGAAAAAACCATAACCATTTGTTACCAAAGTGAATCGCAAAAAGAGAATAGATTTTGCAAAAGAAAATGTAAAGCAGTACAGAAATTTTTGGAATTCCGTGATTTTTTCTGATGAAAGTAAATTTAACATCCACGGGTCAAATGGACACTAATAAGTTAGGAGGAAAGCAAAAGCAACTCTAGAACCAAAGAACATGAGAGGAACAGTAAAACACGGTGTGGTGGTTCGATTATGATTTGGGGTTGCATGGCAGCAATTGGAGTAGGAAATTTAGTTATAATCGACAGAATAATGAATCAATATAGCTATTTGAATGTTTTAAAGAATAATCTAAGTCAAAGTGCTTCTAAATTGGGACTCGATGTATCCTTCACTTTCCAACAAGATAATGATCCCAAACATACTGCTCAAATTTTTCGAGAAATTCTACAATAAAACGTACGAAAACAGCTAAAAACCCCACCGCAGTCACCTGATCTTAATCCCATTGAGCATTTGTGGGATTATCTTGATTGCCAAATTAGAAAGCAAAAGATCAAAACTAAGAATGATCTAAAAAAAGCCCTTTTGGAAGAGTGGCAGAAAATACCATCTTCTGTCACTCAAAATGTAGTAAAATTAGTGCCATATATGAGACAGTTTTAAATGATGATATGATACATATGAGAGCTGTTATAAAGGCCAAAGGGGCTATCAAACAAATTACTAATTTTTTTCAAAAACTGTAAAATTTGCAATATTAATGTCTTTGTTTTTGTTTGCATACTTATTTTTATGATGTAAATTAGATCCTATTTTAAATTAAGCTCATCTTGCTAATTAAATATTTGTATTTTTTAAATATATTTCATTATGTAATTAAGCTCCATTTTGCTGCAATCAAAATAAATTGTAATTTGAAAACTCTAATACTTTAGTTCTGTTTTTTTCATAAGACAACATCACATACACTTTGCATACTTACTCTTGTGACTAAGTGTATATATATATATATATATATATATATATATATATATATATATATATATATATATATATATATATATATATATATATATATATATATATATATATATATATATATATATATATATATAATAATTCAAAATATTAAATTCATAAGAAAATTAAAAAATATTGTTTCAAATGCAAAGGGGTCAATAAGGAATTAAATTTTAACACTGTGTACGACCACTTAATGGCATTCTGCTACTAGTTCTGACTCGTTAGGGATAGGATAAAATATGCACATCATTTGATACCCATGAATTTTTTTTTTAAATTTCTGATGTATAATTTTGTTAAAAAATAACTATAATTACTATCTTTTTATATTGCGAAAATTATTGCTTTATCCTGCTGTGTTGAAAATGTAACTTCGGCTTCTCCATTATACCTATCAAAAATCATTGAAATTTGACTGAAAGTAATTCCGGTTTTTTTATTCAATAACTTTGTAACTAAAGGCAAGTTTCTGTGTTTTACATCTCAATCAACGTATTTTTAGTAAATGTATATGTTAAGCGTAATTTTTTAGTTAAAAACATTTTAAGCAAGATTTAACAAATATTTTTAAAAAATTATAAAAATAATATCTCTATTTTTCTAAATCCTGCTTTATAAGAGCTGGGTGTACAAGCTTTCCACTGAAGATTTGACTTAACCCATACATGTATGTACATATATATATATATATATATATATATATATATATATATATATATATATATATATATATATATATATATATATATATATATATATATATATATATATATATATATATATATATATATATTATGTACATACATATTCGTATATTATTTTTAGTCCTAAATATGTTTAGTTGTATATAAGCTTATATTATGGAAAATGTTTCTTATTGCTTAAAACTGTTTTTATATATAAATGATGCAAATAAAGTCACTCTCATTTTAAGCTATGCAAATATTTACACAAAAATGAATTTTATTTTGGTGAATATATATTTATTTTTGTTAAAAATAAAAAATGTTCATTTACCTTTTAAAAGTAAACACATTTTTCGTTTGAGGCTTAAATGAAATATTTTATTCATTCAAAAGTTGTTATGCTTTTTAAGAATGATCAAAAGTTGTTAAGCTTTTTAAGAATGATCTCATTAAATTTTTAACACATTGTTAAAAATTTAATGAGATCATTCTTAAAAAGAAGAAAATGGTGGAATGATAATTTTTCAAAATTGTGTGGACCTAATTTTGAATAAAAATTTCAGGAAATAAAATTTACTCGAAAAAAAAATTATATCAATAAAATATAAACTATAATTGCAGTAAAAAAAGTCCTACATGATTCGATTTTTTCAAGTTCTTATATTTAAAACTTTATAAAAAATAATAAAATATTCTCTAGCTAAAATTATCTGTTTCTCCTACGTAAGTATTTGCTTATAGAATATTTATTTCAATTAAATTCTTCACAAAACGGGATTAAATAAATACATTTTCAATTTAAATTGATAAAAACTTTAATATCAGACGTTATGTTATGTAAAGATAGTAATGCGACTTTTACAGTTAATTTAATGATGGAAGAGTAATTATATCCAAATAAATTTGTGTTATTTATATGTGAAATAGAAATCATTCACGAAATTTTAAACTAATTATACTTGAAGACTTATCGTCATCGGTTGAATATTATTCGAATAAAATAATTCTATAGAGACATTGGAATTTATTACTTGTTTAATCCTCTTTGCTTCAATTTTTTTAAAATACCATAAACTAAATTTCAATAAATGTTAAATATTTTGAATTTTAGTAAATTTTAAATTTCAAATAGCGTTTGATATTACTTAGCTATTTCAGAACTTTTGAATACTTAGTAACTTTATTATGCAAATTTATCATTAAAAAATTACTTCAAATTACACATTTTACACTTATATTCTCACGTACATAGTGAGTGTTTAATATACGTAAGCACTCACATACATATAATAATGATAGCATGATATATATATAATCAAATTGTTGGTTTGATGAAAAGTAAACTGGCGAAATAAAATGTGTTACATTTTTTAATAGAAAAACAATTTAAAACTTGTTAATAGCTTCAATGTTTGTGTGGTGTGAGAGAATGATTTTTTCTTAATAAATAAGATATTCAAAATTTCTCAGCCAATTTAAAAATACGCAAAGTTTAAAAATTGATAAAGAAAAGTTTTATCACAATTAATTGGTTATAATTAATTCCATAAAATTATATCATGCAAATAGAAAAATGAAACATAAATGTAATTCAACTCGGAGACTATTTTTCATAATTTATATTTGCTGTTTCAGATTTCGCAACTTTTCTTACCCATTATTTCTGATATCTAATTTCTATGAAAATAAATAAATGAATTAATTATTTTTAAATGAAGGGATTTCCAAAGATCATAACAAAGTAATTGCGGTAAATTTCTTTTGAGGGAAACATTAGTTTCATTAATTAATTTAACAAAATGAGTTTTAGAATGTTTTTAAATAATAAATTGTTTTCATGAAAATGAGGAATTTTTATACGACATTTAAATAAACTTTCTATTTTTACTTATTATGTATTCATTATTGAGTGCAAATTATTTGATAATATTACAATTTCTATGAAAATTGTTTCGAAATTAATGATTAGATTACTTATAAATGATTAGTTACTTATGCATAAATTTAACATATTTGACTTCTATTTATTTAAAAAAAATGAATGTAAAAATAATTTAGATCAATGTATTCAAAACCATAAAGTTCTACTGAACATATATGTAATGTAATCATTAATGGCAAAATTAATACCATTAGTGATTTTTTTTCAATTGAGTATTTGAAAAAAAATCACTAATGGTATTAATTTTGCCATTAATGATAATTTATTTAATATGTAAATTAAATATAGAACTATTTAAATCAAAATGTAAAAAAAATAGTTAATGATTTGGAAAATATTAACACCGATTTTACCTTTTTTATTTAACATTTTATTAATTTAAGGACATTTATCTAGATCATCTTTTTAATTATCATACAGAATGTAGGCAAAAATATTTTTTAACTTTAGAGTTTGCTTTGTATTGGAATAGAATTATTATTTTCTTATTCCTTATGCTTCTAGGAAAATGATTAATATTTATACTAATTATCTTTACTATAGTAAAGGTAATTTTAGTTTAGTTTAGCTTAGTTTATATTACTCTGTTTCCGGATATCTTTGTTTAAGCTAAGAATCAACATATTACCTATATTGAGAAAAATATAAATAGGCGCTAATTTAAATGCAATGATTAAAAATCAATCAAAGCTAATTTTCATTTTGAAACAAGGTAACAGAATATTTGACTTCATTTCTATTCTTTGCTTCACAATCATCTTTTGCATTAGACAGCTCTATTTACAGTAGAATCTATTAGAATTTGAATCACTGTATAATCTGTATCTATTAGTATTTGAATCACAGCCATTTCTAACTGGGAATCAAATATATGAGCTATTACGAGCCAAAATTTAGAATTTTACCATTTCACAGTCAGTTTGCATCAGTTTTATGATCAAAGATTGTATGCATTGTTTCATATGAACGAGATTTGGTTTAGGTCTAATTCTTTGACATTTTGCAGTTTATAATTGGAAATCTTGTATCATAATTTTCGTTCATCATTGCAGAATTCTAAATTTAACCACTATGAATCATATTTGGTATCTTATGTGTCTACTGTAGTCACTTTCTGTTTATAAGCTGTGCTTTTATCTTTTCGATTTCCTTCAGAGCTGGTTAATGCTGTTGCTTTCCGTTCAACAGTTCGTGGGTTCCAACCCTATATTGGACATAGATGTCTAGGCGGTTTCAAGTTAGCTTTCGGGAGAAAACATATTACCATTAAACGACAAATCAAATTTTCCGATTTCCCTCAATTGGTGGGTTTGGCGATCTGCGATCTAATTTGACACATGAAGGATAACTCGACTGGTATCTATAATATAAGTGGTATTCAAAACACATTACAAGGGAGAAATCGAATTCATAACTGTTGAAAGGAAAGACAGATGATTAACCGTGAGAAATTATTAATTTTGCGAATTATCCCAAAATATAAAATTCGTTTGTCATTCTACAGAAACTTTTCACTTACGAATGGTGATTCAATTATTTTTTAATTACTAATTATTATTTTATTAATTAATTAAATAATTTATTTAATAAAAACAAATTAATTAATTAAAATAAAAATAAGTTCAATTAATTAAAAAATAGCTTTGCAAATTATTCCAAAATATAAGGTTCAACTTTGATATGTTTGTCCTTTAATAGTACTTTTCACACGTGAAAAGGCAAATTAGACCAGATAGTAAAACATCATCGTACAAGAAATTCATGATCTGTGAATTTAAATTAAAAAAGTGTTGAATTAGTTAGAAAGGAGCAATTCTTTAGATATAAGATTACATATACGTTGCTATAGATTTGTCAGCATAAATGCGCTATCCGTAATGAGCCAATATTAAAGTTGCATTTCCACTACTAAACGACAGCCCATGTGAGCCAAGGCCTACAGTGCCCATAACTATTTTCATGAACAAGGGCCTTAGGGTGCGAAGCATTCCCCAGTCAGGCGGTCCGCCTAACGTGAAACTTCCAGTGTTTAGTTCCCAAGCATGTTTGGTACTCAGTTTATCGATCCCCTGAAAGGATAAAGGCTGAGTCAACTTTGCCCAGCCCGTGAATCGAACCTATGCCTTGGGAGCGTAAAGCACTGCTGCTAAGGCTTCAAAACAACATTTCATTGTTTTAAAATTCGTACAAGGATATGTTTCTGTAAAATGAAGCTTGGTGGTATATGGAAAGCGCTTCGTGCTTCCAAAGCACAACTCTGAAGTTCAATCCTCGCGCTTAGCAAGGTCGATTCAGCCTTTTCACTCCTTCAGTGGATTGACAAAATTGAGTACTAGGCATGCTTGGGAAATGAGCACTGGGGGTTACGCGTGTACCAGATCTTCGTATACCAGAACTTTCGGTCAAAGAAACAGATATGGACACTGCAGGCTTCTGACGAGTGGGGGATGTCGTACCACCGAGTGGAATTTATTTATACAAAAATTAAAGTAAGTCGGATAGAAAACAACATAAGAAGCTTCTGAAATAATTTTATCCAAAATAAGTTATATTTTAAGCTTATTAAATCAAATAAAGTTTATTATAATTTTTTTACAGTTAAATAACTAAAATTTTAAAATTTGAGGAACTATTTATTATTTATATAGAATTGGTTACTCAAATATATTATACTGACATAGAAAGATCACCAGAATCCGTAGGCCCATACTTTCTACTTTGAAGTGTGTGTATTACTTCCAGAAAAGAAATTGAGGTCCGAAAAATAAAGATATTTATTATTCACACACACCTGTGTTGTGAATCAATGCGAAAAATACGTCAATCAATGCAATACACATGTAGATCAGCAAAAAAGGGATTGAAAGATGTGTTGAACGCTTAAAAATTCTCTTTAGTTGCGAAGGTATTCAATATTGAAGTCGGGATTCCCTTCCTCCGTGTTTCAATACATTGGTGGCTTAGTGGGAAAAGCGTAAACACTTTCTGAAACCGTAAGGAAAAAAAATATGTTTTTTGAAAATCAAAATGAAGAAAAAGCAATTATCATAAATTTTTAAAAATTACTTTTTGGGAATGTAGGGAAAATGGATGATTTGATGAATGCAAACAATATAATTATTTTTACAGACGAAAAAGGACTTTCTGAGTACTAGTTCGGACTAGAAAAAATTAGAAATTAATTCTCTATTTTTCTAGTATAGTTTCTTTATTTACTAAAAAATTAAAAAAAAACTAAACTAGAAAAAATGAGAATTAATTTCTGATTTTATCTTGTTCCAGCAATCACTCATAAATAATAATTTTAAAATGGAAAAAAAATCCCCACCTCTCTGTTCTTGTAACGCGAAGAATTCCGGAACAAAACTAATTACATAGCAGCATTATTTAATCTAATTAATTAGCAGTTTAGGTATCTTTATGGGGACAAATCAGTATTAACTAATGATTTAAGCAAATTAAAAACGCTATATTAAAAATTACAAAATGACTCAGTTTATTTTAAGATCTTGATGTTAATTTCATTCCAACCTATCATGGTGAAACAAGTTAGTAATTTTTAAAAAATATCATCAAAAAATTAATTTTGTGTTGATTTCTATAAAATTTTATTAGATTTTTTTAAAAACTTTAGAAACATGTAGTATTTTTTTTTTTTTTTTGTTATCAATAAATAATTGTTCGATTCGAATATGAAAATTCTTTAAAAAAAATTAGTAACTTTTTATATTTTTCATATAATTTTATCGTAGAGTATGGTAAGTTTCAGCTAAGTTTATAACATTAGAATTATACACACATCCATTACACACACACACACACACACACACAGAGAGAGAGAAAGAGAGAGAGATAGAGAGAAAATAATAGATTTTTTTTTTTACCGATTTTGGTGATTTAAAAACAAAAGTTTTTTTTCGTAAATTTATAGTTCATTAAATTATTTTATATTATTCATAATAATATTAAATATATAAATAGATATAAGTAATTTGAATTACTTTCATTTTAAAATATATAATATTTTTATCACAATAAAATGCAAAGAAGCTAAGAAAACAATTTGTTGTTAAATACTTATTTGAAGTAAAATTAGAATTGTAACAAAATATTAAAATAAAAATAAAAAAATTTAACTGTATGACATCGCTTAATCTTATGCGTATATTTATTTTGCATTTCCAATATAATAAAAGTATTATTACATAAAAATATTTGTAAATTTTTAAATGCCGCTTTTTATTTAAGAAATATTTATTATGCGAATTTATTATTAATGAATTGTATTGTTAAAAATTTTCATATAACTCTTTTAAGTTATTATTATTAATTTATTGTGCATTCTTTTATAAAATATGTCAATTTAAAAGAATGATAGTATATATTTAAATACAAAGGTATTTACTTCAATAGCAAACTACAATCAAACAATAAATTATATGCCCGATTTCTTCAGAAAAATAAACTAAACATTTTAATCAATGTTGAAGGAAGAAACGCAATTGGTTTACTTCTAGTGATATTAAAGTCGCGTGGCGAGTGACTGTACAGTTTGTCAACATTTTTATAATCTGCAACTTGTATGTGTTTGATTAAATTTGCGAAGTGAATGTGAAATCGAAAGTTTAATCAAATCTGCCTTATGTTCACTGTAGATTAGTAGTAGGATAGCATTCTTTTGAGCAAAAAGCTCGATATTAGGCACTGTTGAACAACAGTTGACTTCTGTTTCCTTCAGGGACGTCTCTTGACGTATATGTACAAGAGTTTTTAGGGTTCCTTCACTTGATGGCTTATTTTCTATGAAAAGTCCTTCTAAATTGCAATTTGCGCACAGATAAAATGTATTATAAAATACTTAGATTGTTGATTTAACCAAGACGCAGATTAAATCTAAATACTAAGCAGCGTAAGTATGAAGTAATACAAAATATAAAGATGTTTTCTATTCAATAGAGGGAACATCCTAATGTTGTTGCTCATTTCCACTAAAATTCTTATCATGAAAGTCGTTGCTGTTCTGCTACCATGCTTCCCATTACATAGCTTCAAGTTGGGCTCTACAAGTTAGATGGAAGCAGCCATGGGGGAGTTTTCGTAGTTTAGAGGCAGAAACCAGGCAGAAAATCCCGAATATTTGACCTGTCATCCCAAGATGTATCATTTCACTTGGAAGACATTGCGATCATGACATATTTAATGTACCCTAGCTACCTTTAGTAAACACGACGGATATTCAGTTAATCCGGGATTGGAACTTACTACTTTTCAATTAGGAGAACGACACCCTAACCAATCAGGAGCCACTGTAGTCACTATAAAAGACGTGTATGAAGATCGCAAAATCTATCTCTCATTGCTCAGCAGGGGTTGAAATAGAACCTTGAGGTCTAAAGAGCACGGTTTTATCATAGGTTATGGTGAATTCAGATAAAGATTACTGTCGATAGAAATAATTTCTTTTTTAAATTTTTTTCAGTCAATTTAATTATTTATTAACTAAAAATGTTTCAGTCCAGCGTATTTTGAAACTATCTAACTAATTAATGTCGAGAAAAATTTTTTTTATCATTACCATATTCTCTTAAAGTTTTGATTATTTTGAAAAGAAAATTTAAATTTTTGATAATTTTTTCAAGTCCGAGACAATTTGTATTCAATAAACTTAATAATGAAACACGAGAAATTCTGTAAAGAGTCCAAATTACTGTAGGAAGATAGAATTGTTATGCATTCTAGAGTGTAGGATGTTTCTGATTATCTATTGTTGTGCAGAAATGTTGATATATTAGCAAATCACACTTGACTAAATGCAATTTTTCCAAAAAGTATTTATATTCACCATCTAAATAGTAAAACAGAACCATAGTCAATATAAAAAAAATGGAACACTAATAAAGCAGACGATAAGTTGAGTACCCCTTACATATTTAAACTGTTCTATTCTATTAAGTTTACATTAGTTTGATTATGTAATGAAGTACTCAACTTATTAGCTAATGGTTCTAACTAAAGCGACATCTAGTAGTCACAAAGAGTACATCGGAAAACTCTCAATTACTGATCAAAATAATCATTATTGCTTAATCTACTGACATGCATCAAATTTTATTTATTCTAGACTTTTTTTATTTTAAATATTTTGACTAAAAAAAATATTTTCTCTAATGTTTAGGAATATTTAGATGGTATTTGTCAACAGTGTAGAATTTAACAATCGTTTTCAAAAATATAGTCAATGAAATTCCTTTTCCTTATTGTAATGATTGTCAAGTCTACTTTTTATCAGGAGGATTGTGATATTTTGTTGAGAATAACTTTATTATTTGATAAGACTCTTTCCATAGCTCTGGATGGCTGTTTTTTTTTTTTAAAGATGTGATGATACATATGTTATTTAGATCATGTTATTTATCCTTACCTATTAATTATCACGTTATTTATCTTTACTGATTAATCACCACATTATTTACTCTTACTCATTAATTATCACGTTATTTATCCTTACTCATTAATTTGATGACATTCTTTACTATAAATAGAATATCAAAAAACTTTTCAATGCATATGATAGAAAACTAAATTGAAATGTAAGAATTTCAAATGCTATTAATGGAAAAAAATTGCAAAATCGATCAACTTTATGTATTTAATTTCAGATTAACCATCCACAGACTGGAAAAATAAGTCATTAATTATAACATGTAAATAAATTTTAAATACTTTGAAGGTTTTTCAAATGTGTCTTTTAAGAATCAAATACTTTATAAGTAGAGAACCGGAAGAAAACGAAGTACAGAAAATAAATCTTTAAATCCATATAAATTAGCTTCAAATATTTTTTAATTATGAAAGTGGTCAAGGATGATGCTATTAACCTTTGGGAGCTCTTAGTGCATTTTAAAATCTTTTATATCAATTTAAATAGATTTCAAATGCTTCGAAAGAACGAATTTGTTAACTTGGCTGCAATTTTATTATGGCGTTGCCCACGTTTTCTGAAGGCATCGAGTTCAAATCCCGACTCTTCAGAAGATCCACGTCTTTACTTATCGCGATTGTGATACGTGAAATATATAGTCGTAGCAATATTCCCCATGTAAGTGGCTGGCTATGTCTAAGGGTCTTCTGCTTGTCACAGAAGTATTAGGTCTAGGCTTGCATTCGAATCAATTTCTAGATTTATATTGTAATACAGAAAATAATTTTGTAAATCAGTATAAACAGCCTAAATATATTTTGAAAACGGATAAAAGTTTAATTTTTTTTAACGATTTTAATACAGTATAAAAGAAAAATAGTAAAAATAGGAGGCAAATTGAAGTGAAGAGAAGTTAATTTTTTGAAACTTTATAACTCTTTCAGAATTAAGTAATTGTTAATTATGTTTAATTATACAAACACTTTAAGTTAAAGAAGCAGATTGGAATTGAAATACAATACAATAATTCATAAAACCAATGTAAAAAATAATTGTTTTGAAATTAAATGATTACATTTAATATTTTTAAATATTTTTACCCTAAGAAACTAATGATTTTTACCTATCGAGAACCAGATTACGTTAGTCCTAAAATAAGTTTGTTATCTAATTCGACTTGCGTAAAACATTATTTTACAAGCTATAATTGTTACAAGAAACATCAGTTAAATAAATTACTCTATTCACAGTTCTGTTGCTTTTTGTAGTACCGCAAATAAAATCGCAATATCTCCATTAACTATTTAATTTAGATTTCCAAAACATTACTTCCTAGCGAACTAGATTTTTTCTCTTTTAGTAGTTTTCAAAAACTTCCTTTCGGTTGGACGATCTCTTTTTATGTCACTTTTATTTAGCCTATCGATATAAATAGGCTTGAATAAATATAATTAGATTAGGAGTTGAAATTGGTTGAAAGAGTACACCAATTTGAGTTCTTTTTTACTAAAGTTCTTTCAATAATTTCTTTTTTAAAAGTTCAAAATACGGGTTATTTTGAATCGTTTCCAATTTGAGTGTAGACAAGTGAATAAGGATTAGTCCTTTATTTATTAAAATAAGTTTACTGTTTGCACAAAGCAGGTTCGAATATTTTGTGACATTTTATAGAGCTTTCTTTAGCAGTGTAACGTTGAAAGACTTACTAGAGGGCGTTGCAAGTGGAACAGAGTAATACTTTAATTTTTTGATGAAGGTTCTGAACCGAGATTGGGATAAAAACTGGTAATGAAATGATAGGTTTAAAATATTCAAATTATGAAGTTATTAACCATAAAGTGGTTGTTTCTTCCTCTCCAGTTGAGTAATCGTTACATCACTTTATTACAATTCTCATTGGTTAAAGATATCCATGACGTTAGCTAATATTTCAATTACGTAGCATCGTATTGAGACAGCGTAATAAATCCGTCTTGTCGATTAATTTGCTACCTGCCTTCAAATGGCATTCTTCAAGTGGCAGCAAACAAGGCGAAATTCACTATCGAATGTCAGAGAACTGTGTCGAAGTTAATTTTGTTAATAAAACGATTTATTATTTAAGGAGCAAACCATCGGTTTAAGAAGCCGTTTTCATCAAATTCAAGCCATTAACACGTTAACAGTAAAACAGAAGAAAAGCAAAATGAAAAGACAGTCAAAACAACCACTTAAATTACTTTAAATCGGCAAGGACAATTTAAATGTTTAAAAATTTAGCACAGGTGCCGTATAATCCATGATGCCAAATTCTGAGATTGGCGATTTTTTGGTGGATTTTCTTATATATCTGGGAATCTCGTTTTTATTAAGTCATACATATGAAGACCTATAAGAACCTTTCAGAAAATTCTATTTTGGTAACCCTAGTATTTACGTCATCGTGCACGTTACAATACGTCATCTTGGCAACATTTCTTCGTCACCAAAAAAATTCAGAATTTGGAATCATGGATTATACGGCACCTGTGCCAAAAATTTTATTAATTAATGGAATTTTAAATTAATAAATGTTATTATTAATTTAAAATTAAATTAAAAAAATTAATCAATACTTGTAAACAATCGCTTTTAAATCCCAAGACTAATGCCTTGCTTACGCCAACATTAAATTTTTAAATATTTCTCGTAATCAAAAGTACTAGAAAAATTTCTGGCGTTGTTTTTTTTATTGTTATTATTTTTATTTTTATAATCTTTTTCATATCTTTCCTTAAATGAAAATTCTAAACTACAAAAAATTTGTTGTTAATGTTTGCTGAACTAACTTTTAACAGCAAGAGACACTAGATTTCAAGCTATGACGATGACGAATAAGGGTAAACTAGAGTTCAACTCGCCTATTAAATTTGATTGATTAATGGATTGTTTCTTTTAATGTCACACAACAAGCTGCGCTACCTATTGTATTAAAAAAGTATTAAACTAAAACTGAGCTGCTGTTAAAAATTATATAGGAAACAAAAATATGACAAAATTGCTCTTAAAACTTTGTAATTTACTACAGGAGTTGCTATTATGCTAAAAAATAATAGGCATAATTAGAAACACTTCCAATAAAATAATTGAACCCTGCTGACTTTCACATAAACTTATATCCTATACCGAGATAAATTTATGACTGTGTAAAGGCTTAGTAAATATTTTAAAGAATCTTATGTTTGGTTTATGTTTTGTTTATATTTGGTTTTCAAATCACGATTAATATCTTTCAACAGCTCAGCACTACCTATAATATGTAATTCATTAAGAAATGTTTAGAAAAGAATTCTTATATTCTTATAAGCAACTGAAGCAAGTTTCATATAAGCTTTATATATATATATATAATATATATATATATATATATATATATATATATATATATATATATATATATATATATATATATATAAACACTATAATATATACTTACACACAGATAATATATATATTCTGTGTGTAAGTATATAAATATCAATATAATAAGACAAATTTAAGATGTATATTTAAAATTTAATATTTTTACTTATTTCATATCATATATTATTAAAAAACATTTTTAAAATATTAAATTTCAATTATATTAGGTTTTTAAACAACAATTTAGAACTTCTGGCGAATATACAGGAATCATATTTGTTTGTGTAATATCAAGAATACAAATATCTTCGAATAATTGTTATCTTTGATGTATTAGAATTCATAGAGAATGGAAATTCTCCGAAATTTAATGAATTTTTACATTTTTTTTAGGGATGAGAATCTAAGAATACAAAATAGCCACGACTTTGTCGGCCTAAGCAGGCTTTTAAAAGATGATGTTATTCTTAGAATAAGAAATATTTTTGACATAGTTTAAATGTTGAGTGAAAATGAGTTTAAAATTTGAGCAATATAAGATAAGGAACTTTTTTGTATTTATTTTGGGGATGTTGTTAGTATTTAACAATTTAATAAGGAGTTAAAAATTTTTGATGAAATTGTAGCCAACTCTCTATTTCTCTCGGTAAATGAGAGAATCAATGTGACATTACAAGAAAGAACTCAAAACTCTTTATTTCTTGGCTATTTTCTGAAATATTAATAACAAGTATCTAATATAGCAGTTGAGCAATATTAGTGGTCTGAATATTAGAAATATGGCCTATAGCATGTGAATAGGACTCCACACTTGGGTGTGGATTTTATCAGTGTTCCATTTTAAGTTACTGGTTCACTCAGTTGTCATTCTAGCGATTGTATGAGAAAAATGATGGAAAATGGCATGCTTCAGAAACTGAGAAAGATACCCATTGAAATCACTCTTAAAATGAATTTTTAATTTTATCTAGTAATTACTATATTTTTTAAACTATATTTTGTTTGTTTTTATTTATATCATAACTGAAATAATTTTTGTATTCAAAATTATGTTTTACTCATACACACAATTGGTGTTTACATATTCCTTGAATTTAATTAATTTTATGTACTTGTATACTACAGATATCAGAGTAATTAATGTTATCTCACTGAAATTTATACAATATTTTGCTTTTTCATCATATATTGACCAGAAAATATTTACGTATATGCATAAATTTTCATTGAATGCATAGAACAGAATGGGAACTAGATTTTATTTAGGAAATATGTTTGAAAATGAAAATGATAGAATATTGACATGAAGTAATATATCGATTAATAATACAAATAATAAGTTAAGTTCAGACACAAATTTAACGACATTTGTTATTTCATAGACGTTGCAACTGACTTCATAAGTTGGATGAGAAAGAGCAATCTTTCCTTTTTTCACTGCCACATTGTGAAAGTAAAACTTGATGCTTATGACTCGTATAGAAATATATTTGAATCATTCAAAATAGAGTTTGCTTAGCTGAGAATTAAATATTTATAATTAGCACTGTTGCTTTACATTCAATTGTTTGTTAATTCAATTCCAACCTCGGGAATGGTTGGGGTTGGTATCCACTTTAAAATATGACTGGAATGTTCGTTGTCGTTATTTGAAGCTAGTGACCCATCGAATCCTGACCCATGTTAAATATGTTATGGTCGCATTGTCTTTCATTTATAATGATACCTCTGGGATGGCAGATCAATTTCGGAGCTCTTCTGCTTGATCCTTACATCTAAATTATGAAGATCCAATTCCGAAGTTGCGATGGCACACCCATTGGGTGTCCCACTGGCACTAAGGTGCAATCGTTTCCACCCCTTGTCTAGTTGAAAGGTGAAAATCCTAGAAGCAGGGCGTTATACAAAAACAAATAATTAATCCGCTTGACCCATGATGTGGTATGAATTGACAACAAATTAACTTATACTGATTACTGAGGTCAAAAGTGTATTAAATTTTAATTGTAAATAAATTTATTACTTTGTCGACTGAAGCTATTTCTGAATTCGAATTAAGAATATATACATGGACTGCTATGTAACTTATATCGGGTTTTTCGTCTGTGATTAACTTAAAACATGTACGTTTTATTTGGAAATTTTGTTATAGTATTTACAAATAATTAAGAATGTAATTAACTATGATTGGAATTCACTGTTAAGTTAATGATGAGATTATGTATTTAATTTGAACAATACAACATCGTTCCGGTACTTTGATAGCTTCAAAAAGGCGATTTTTCTTTTCCTTTTTTTAAAATTGTCATTTCTTCATAACAGATGGTAAAAGAGTTGAAGTATGTGCATAATCGAATTTTGATTATTTCTTTATTCATTTTGTGATTCATTTAAAAAATTAACAGTATTTGGTATTTTTCTATTTTGAGGATATTTCCTGCAATATTTTTTTACATTAAAAATTATTTGACGTAAAGTTAAAGATGGTAGCAGCGAAAAAATATTTTGTCAAGTTAACAGGTCTTTATTACTTTTACCCCTCACACATAATTTTATTACTATAATTAATGGTACCTGAAATAACAGGGAATTAGAAAAGAATATTATTACTTTTGAATTATGTTACTTAAATTGCATTCTCTTTAAGTTATTTTGCTTAAATAATTTACAAGGGCAAACAATAGGAAATGAAGCTCATCGTAGCCTTATGGTTCTTAGAGCAAAAAATTTAAAGTTCGATCCCAGTCACTGTTGAGTTAAATGAATGGAAAACGCGCTTCTGCCTTCTACATGGACAACTTTTGAGTGGGTGCTTGGAAGTTTTCTTGATTGTCACTCTTGCAACACGTCAATACCCATTATCTATGAAAGTCACCCTTGAAATCAATTTATGAAGTTGAAATTTAAAATACCTTATAAAAACCTAAGGTTGTACATTACACCTTAACAAAGCATGCATCCCCGCCATCAGATGTACATGAATAAAGCAGAAACGTGGCATCAAAATCATAGTTTATTAAATTCATACATATAATTATAGTTCTTTATTAAATAGAATGTTCCTGATGATAAATCAATTGTACATATTTTCTAGAGAAGCTGTTTTTCGAAAATAAACAAATGAAAATTTATAGTATTGTTAAAAATTTATAAATAATAATTGTATTTGTCTTAAAATATCTCAGACAGATCGGAAATACTCACATTTTGGGCAAAAATTACGGTATTTAGACATATTGTACGTTAAAATCGGGTTTTCTAATTATTTTGGGACTTGGCGATGTTTTGGCGAGAAAACTTGGCGAAAGTTGGCGAGATTCTTGGCGAGTTGGCAAGAAATAGATACTTTTGGAAACAGCTATCACCTAAGCTCAAGGATCAATATTTAGCACTTCCAGAACCTTGGCGAAACTGATAGATATCTCCACCAAATCAGGTATAAATACCGCAGCTCGCTATAGAAGTCAGGCAGTTTTGTGAAGACAGTCAGTGAGTGAAGACGATTAGTGTAGAGAAGCTGTTCTCTGTCTGAGGTATTTGAAACCTGTGATCGGAAGTTGTTTCTTATTGTATCTGATGAGTTGTAGCTGTGTAATTGTTACAGCTGGAATTTCTTTATCTAGTGGAATTTTTAAGAATAAAAGCTTTGCGTTCATTAAGTGGTTGCTTTATTCAACTCTCAATCGACACGAGCCTGGAAGCGCGGTATAATATTATTTCCAATTTATATATATCTATTTCCAAATGTAAATATGTATTTTGATGCAAGTTACGCATACCTTGATTTTAAGTTCTAAATTTCAAATTTACAAGGTACATTAAAATGTATGACAAATTTCTTATTAAACTCTTTCTGATTATAAACTTATCAGTGATCATTTTACGAACAGCTCTTATATTCTATTATATTTCATTTTATTGCTAAGATGGCAACAGATATTAATATTATCTGCTTTTGATATTATTATTCGAGAACTTGAGAAGTAACTCTTTTATACTTAGTATTGTAGAATAAAGAGTATTGTGACAAAATAATGTGTGAGTCGGAAATTTTGATTACATATTTTACTGAGGTTGACATGATTTAACCGCACTTCTATTAAGTATTTCCAATATAAACTAGCATTTTGATGAAAAAATGAAGCTTTAATTCACAACTTTAAGCTCCACAACAGACAGTGAGTTTCGCAAATGTTATTCAGAATTTAAAGTGTCAGCATTCCAAAATATATGTATTGAAATAGAAACAGTTTTGAAAATCTTTCCAAAAATAAAATAAATGATTCTACTGTTTTTATATGTATTTTATACATTTACATTTTACGTTAACTTTTGAAAATAAGAAACGATATATAAAAAAACTTCATGAAATTAAGGACACACTCGAAGATATTTTTATAAGTAAAGCAATGCGCTATTTCTCGTTACACTACTTTTGTACTCTATGATCAAATTACTCGAAATTTTAATTTTCTACAAATCATTAATCAATTTTCATTAATCTATTTCACATTAACTTAATGGAATTTTTTAAAATTAATTACTTAAGGTTTTAATTTTGTGTTGCTTAACTTATTGATTGATTTGGCTTATAACTATTGAAATTTTTGTTTAAATTTATTGTTTAAAAATTCAGTTCGATTATCTTCATGTTATTTTATTCCTGTTGTCTAAGACACAGCCTCAGAGATTCTCGATTTAATTGAAGATCCCTGTACCTTAAATGCGGTTAAATAAGTGGTGGTAGCAATGTCCTCCAAATGAAATGATACCTCTAGGGATCTTTTTCTTGCTCCTTGTTTCTCAATCATCAACAATCAACCACCTTCAAATTTATTCATTGATTGAATCAATTCGTAAAAACAGGTATTGCAGTGGTAGCGCTTCACGCTCCCAAAGCACAAGTCCAAAGTTCGAAACTCGGGCCGTGCAAGGTCGACTCAGCCTTTCATCCCTTGGTTAGGTCGATGAAACAAAGTACTAAGCTTTATTGGTAAAGCACTTTGGATTTTTCATTGGACTAACCACCTGACCGGGACAGGTGTTTCGCAACAAATAACCCTCGGTCAAGAAAGCATATATTGTTACTATAAGCCATGATTTCCATATAGACTATCATGCCCCAGAGTTTATAATCAATTCGTAATTTTTTCTTTCTTTCATCTATCCCAAATTTGAGCACTTAATAGCATAAAGCTCCAAAATTTAACAGTATTATCTAGCTACATAATGCTCCAAAACGCTAGATTAAATCACTTCCCGGGATGTTGGATAACCATCGCCACAATATTTAGCCAAGTTAATCAGTTGAGTTAAAAGACATCGTTTTTTGTGACCGTTTGATAGAGGCTTTGATGTTCGACACAGATGAAGATTCGTGGCGAATTCTGTGAACATTAAAAGTTTCGTACATTCCAATGTCTTTACAATGAAAAAGCATGGCTTAAAATGAAAAATATCATGCCAAATGTTAATATTGTTACTTTATTCCACCATTATTTGCGGTTCAAAATTATGATGTGGTTTAGGGCATTCGGTCTGTAGAAATAAGTATCTGGTAAAACGCATATATTAATTACAGAAATTAATTTAACAATATAAATCTGGACGAAAGACATACAGTAAGTCAAAGTGAAGCTCGTACACTATGATATTTCTTATTTAATTTAAGATATAGAAAGTAATTTACAAAAAAAGCCAATATTTTTATTTTGGTACACAGTAAAACACTTCTTTGTTGAAACAAAAATAAATTTTAGATTTACAAATTACCTAAACAATATTTCACTTTTAGGATTATTATTCGAACGAAAAAGGTCAAAATGAAACTCGTACTGTGTACGATATCTTTATATTAAAAAAATATAGATACAAGATATCCTCATTTCAGTACTTTGTTGGATGTCCTTTATTTTTAATTACATGTTCCAAACGTTTTGGCATAGATCGAACGAGAGTTTCACAGTAATCTTTACTGATTTTGTTCCATTCTTCCAATAATGCTATTTTTAAAGTCATTTTGTTAGAAATTTGATGATTGCTTACAGCAACTTCTAACTGATGCCATAAATTTTCTATCAGGTTTAAGTCTGGTGATTGTGTTTTAATGGCTTTAGGATAATTGTACAGTAACCACAAGCGAGTATTGAGAGCAGCATACTTTGGGCCATAATCCTAATAGAACTGAAAAGTGTTTGCTATCCCAAGCTGTGTGTGTTCTGCACTATGTTTTAAATTATCCCTTAACATATTGATGTAGGTATACTGATTCATTGTAGATTTTATAAATACCAATCGGCCAACACCTGCTACAGACATACACCCCCATATCATCACGCTTCCTACTCCATGATTAACGATTTTTTTCGCATTTGCAGGATTTAGTTCTTTATTGAAGTTTTGCCATACTTTTACCTTTACTTTCGAAGAAAACAAATCGAATTTGTATTCATCAGTGAAAATTACTTTATTCCAAAATGTAAATGTCTCTCTTTTGTACTCTGGCTAAACATAATATTTTTAATCGATTTTGTTTGCTTATATAGGGTTTGTTTCTTGCAATCCTATTGTGAAAATTGTTTTTTTTTTTCTTTAAATGCTTCGTATTGTCTCCTGGTGAGCACTCTTATTTAAAAATGTTTTAATTTCAAGAACTAATTTAGGAGCGCTAATTGTGGGATTTTTTTTTACTTGTCGAATAATTCAAAGTTCATCATAAGAATCAAAAATT
Source organism: Latrodectus elegans (assembly GCA_030067965.1). NCBI lineage: Eukaryota > Metazoa > Arthropoda > Arachnida > Araneae > Theridiidae > Latrodectus > Latrodectus elegans. The sequence continues at coordinate 88,782,504 of CM057816.1, forward strand.
TTTCGTTTGCTCACTTAGAATTTGTTCTGCAATACTTGGCCTTATCGATAAATAATACTTTGAACTGTAGAATGACTTCTGTTGACTATTTTGGCAATTTCACGGAGTGATTTATCTAATTTGAAATGAACAATCAGCTCTCGTTCACTTAAGGATGTGTGCCCACGTTGACGTCCCATGGCGAAAATCCAAACAAAATAGTTACTTTCTGACTGACCGAGCCTTGTTTCAACGAGACACGAAATTTTAAATGCTGATTTCATTCATATTTTCGTCATTCACTGCGGGACTACACTGCGTACGAGTCTTATTTTGACTATCTTTTTCGAATATTTATCTAAATATGTAAAGCGTTGCTTAAAAAACTATTATAAAAATCGGAGTTACTTTTGTAAAATAAATATAAAGTATTTTACTTGTTATCTAAAAAAACGTACTGAAATTTTTTAATGATTACATTTCCTATCTCAAATTGAACGGAAAACGACATAGCGTACGAGTTGTATATTAGGGATAGCAATTGGATATTATTAGACTCATAGCATTCGTAAAGTAAAATATTTAATGAAAATTAAATTATAACCAGATAAAATCTAAATAAAAAGAAATTATCATCAAAAATGTGACATTTTACAAATAAATATATAATTATGTGGATTCCAATTTATGTATTCAGAAGTTATTACAGAAGTAATTAACTTATCCAACTGCTGAAAATATTTTTTTTATTTCAAAGAATTTTTCTGCGTAAGATTTCAAATACTGGAGAGAAAGGATAAATTAAATTCAAAATTATGCAAATTTTTCTTTGGCACTAAAACATTGGAGAAAAATAAAATAATGAGATGCATTAAATTCAAGAAATTATTTGACTTCGTAAGCAAAAAATATCACTCTTTGCTTTCAAGAAATAAACTAGATTACAAAAACTAAAATTCTTTTTTACATTTAAAAAGTACTTTTTATTCTGTATATATATAAATACCAGCGAAAATCTTAATAAAGTATTTTTTCTTTGTATACTATTATAAGAAGTTCCATAATGTCTATTTTTTATTCACAGGAAAAAAAAAATAATAAAGCAAAATGAAATTTGATTCTTGTATAGAAAACATGCAAGAATCTTCCTTGATCAAAATCTACATTCAGAAAATTATGTAAGATGAAAAATGTAATATATTTTAGGGCATAATGATTATTTAGTATAATTAATATGGGTATCTGTTTCTTGGTATATAACTAATAAAATTATAAAACTTGTTAAAAGACCACATATACATTTTTACTGTATATTCATATATATCTCTATCTATCTATATATATATAATATGAGAGGTTGCACAGAGGTTTATATTTGTATGTATAATTAAGTCCTTAAATTATGCCATGTAACATAAATTAAAAACTGCTGGTTTTTTTTAATAAATTGTGAAAAAAAATTTTAAATATAATAAATTATATTATTTTTCAAGTAATAAATATTTTGGTGCTCGTTATCTAGCATTTAAATTGTAAATATGTAAAATACATAATTTTGCAATTTTATGGAAGAAAAAGGAGTACGTTTTCGAGTGCATTCTACCATCAATTACCTTAAATTTTCTGATGGAGTAAGATCTGGGTTTTATGGTGGCCAGAAGATGTGTTGGAAGTCAGACTGAAGCTTAATACAAATTACGAGTATGAACACTTCTGGCATGACCAATTGTTGTATTATCAATAAAATATCATCATAAGAGTAAATATGCAACACTGGACAGTGCATTTGATCTGCCAGTATATATACGTGTCTTATGACTCTTTGTTTACACCATCAAGGAACACAAGGTCATCATTTATATGCCATGAGCGTGTACCACATATCAAGATGCTCCCAACAGACCCTTGTAATCGGTTAGAACCCCACAAGACACCTTAGAATTGTCTTCAGGATATGCCTTAATCGTTAAGGGTTTGGTATGGCATGCGGTAACTATCAAGTTTGTAAACAAGCAAACGAGACGTGGGAATTACAAAGCTATGATTCTTTAACTGAATTAAACAAGGATGTGTGATTATGTAATAGATTAAATAAAGCTTTTTATTCAGTCATTTTAGTTATGTTTTAATAAACACGGAATTTTTCCTTTTTCTCATAACAAAATGGTTTATGTTTATGGGTTAATCTGGAACAACAATTTCTTGCTTTCTAAATCATCATGTTTTACAGTTTTACTACAAATAGATTCAGTTTACATTTTATTACAAAATGTGGTTATTAGGGATTCTTGATTAAATCCTGATTATGGAAAGAATAAAATCTAGGTTATCTAGGAAAGAATAAAATCTAGGATTTATATTTTAATACCAATGGTAGAAAGTCTGACTTTTACTATCTATTGGATGATTTAAACTTTCATGAGATAAACTTTTATGGTAAATTTTTATCTTTTTTTTTACCATGAAATTCACATTTAATCATATTATACTTTTTGAAAATGATTTTTTTGCTTTTTTGTTATTTATTATAAATATAATAATAAAATATTTTCTCTCGAGTTTCTCTCTCTCTCTCTCTCTCTCTCCATCCATGCTAATTATAGATAATGTTTATTATATGAAAAGTTCATCCGGAAGATAACCAATTAATTTTTTAAGCAACTCTTGACTAAATGGCGTTCATTATGGTTCGTTAATACTTCGATATGATTAAGGCACTTGTTCTGCAGGTGAAAAATATAATACTAATGATAACATTTTTAGCATTTTCTCTGTTGAATTGTGTGTGTGTGGGTCCGTGTATATATAAAAAGTGATCATAGAACTAAAATTAAACCAAACCATTTTTTTCTTTTTGTAGGAAAGTAAAATACTTTTCAAATCTTCAAGAAAATTTTGTCTACTTTATTCAATGTACATATTAGGCAATGTACAGACAAAAGTATTAGGTAATGTACACGCAAAAATATTGAGTAATGTACAGGCAATTTATTAGGCAAAATTACAAACTAAGCAATGTATGCGAAACTGTTATATGGATGAAATTTTTAAGAACATTTTATTTTAGGATAATACATTAAATCGCAAGAGATATCATTAATGGATTACAAGGTGAGCCACAATTGCAGACGATAAATATTAATTGTGAAAAATGTAAGTATATGTTTATCAACGACAATTAAGAAGTTTTGAATGAAGTGAAATTAAGATGTTCCCTGAATAAAATCTTCATTCTTTGAAAGATTTCTTTTCCGAAATAAATTTAATTAGATTACTTTCTCCATCACTTTTTTAAAAGCTCTTTTCTAAATAATTAAATTCGCTAAATTCGAAGTATTCCATTTTTTTCTAAGAAATATAATATTTATTCTTACGAAAGGAACAAGACACTACATGTTAAATTTGTTCTAAAAGCTCAATACTCGGGTTTCTTAAAAATGTACATCTATTATACTACTAAATGTTAAAAATTTGTTTCTTTAAGCGAAATTTGCATCAGTTTTCTTAGACGAATTTATTTTGTCTAGTAATTTAAAAGTAGCAATGCAAACATCTATTCATAGAAACGAAACAACAGAAAATAAATAATTTTCTTCGTATTAAATTTTTAAAAGTTTGGAATTTGTTCGTTGAGAAATATTTGAATGCGAATTTATATATTTATAAGAAAATTTATCAAAGTGTTTTCTATGAATTCTTCATGAAACTTTGTTCATCTAATATTTATTTATTTCGAGTTACCTTCATAGAAAATAAGTGAAAGAAAATTACTTTCACTGATACAGCAAGTTGTAAAAATTTCAACGACTTCTGAAGATTAATTTCGGAGAATAAATGAGCTATATTTTCAATTGAATTTTAGAAATTAAAAAATATTTTGCGCTTAAGCTACTTTTAACAATAGTTAGTTTAAAATTAATACCAAATTTCAATCTATATATCGATTTTATGACATAATCGTGTGTAATCAATATTTACAAATGTATTTTGATCATTGATGTTAAACAAATAAAAAGTAGTACATTAAAATCTGTAGGGAATATGTTCCGAAAGAAAAATTGCCAGTAAAAATATCTAGACAAGAATAGAAGCAACATGCATATAAGTATCATAAAGCAAATGCCCATGCACAATTAAAAATGTAAAAAATTCTGCGGATATAATTCATCACTTAAAATAGCGTTCTAAATCACAACAATAAAATTAAGTCAGTGGAAATAAATTTTAAATAAAATATTGTACTTTTGTACATATCCAATAATATAGATACGCAATTCTTTTAATACACAGTTGAAGTTTTATCAAAGTTCCAAATTAAAATGAGTATACCTTTTATAGGGTTTTTGGCAAAGTTGTATTGACTTTACATGATGCTTTCTTCTTCTAATGCTATTGGTCAAAATAATAAATTTCTTCTTCTGGTGTTGACTTTCTGTAGACTTGGAATCCGATTTAAATTACATATCATGTTCGAGTCAGCACTAGTAAAAGTTACAACAATCTGAAAACATGTCTATCAATGAATGTTGTTGCACATGATTATGATCATGTTGTTTTAAATAACTTAAAAACTAAATTTAGAAATATTTCTGTGATAAAAGAAATTTTTAAAGAAAGTCACATATGACTTAACATATCTATAAATTTTATAATAAAACTGAACTTTCTAATGATTTAAAATATTTTATACTACTCTCTCTGGATTTAAATTTGTTTCATGTCATAATTGATTTTTTTTTCTAAAAACTTATAATTTTCAAGAAATTGATTTATATCTAAAATTAGTCTCATACTTATCCACAAGTATTGAATTTTCTGATAATTTTGAAAATTCATCTTAAGTGACATTCGATATTTTTATGAATTAAAATAATTTTTTCTCTAGAAATACTTGATAATATATTTTCATTTCAAAATTAAATTATGCATTTGAAAGCAATTCCACACTGTGATTTGAATCTAAAGGTAGTAAAAATACTTTATTTTTAAAATTTTCTATATGTTGAATTCATAGCTTTGTTTACGTATTTTAAATATACTTTTTTTAGTTTTTAGCAGAAAAAACCTTCTGCTCTTCTAATTCATCCTTTTTTAAAAAGTTTGCTCCAAATACCTAAATTAATTATTTAAACATATTTGTTATCGAATAATTGAATCTGAGTTTGTGTTTAGATGTGATTAGTTTATTTAGATATTTTAAAATTCCCATAATTTGTAACTGCTAATCATTATATTTTCTGAAATAATTAATTTCTCGGTTTTTGAATACATTTTCAATATTAAATAAAAAACCCTTTTATAGAAAAGAGCTCTAATTTAATGAATTTATTCAGTTAGTAATTACATATTTGAAAAAAATGTGGTATTAATATGTTTTGGTTTACGAATATATTTCTCTTTTCTCACTTGATTATTTCTCTCAGAAGGAATTAAAATTTTCCTATAACCGCAGCAGGTCAAATTATTGCTTAAAGAAATAATTAAACCGCTACAAAATTTGAAAAAAAAAACATTTCGATAGATTATATTCAATGTTTTAAACATGTCAACAGAGAAACCCCATACGAAACTTTAAGCTCTGGACGAATTAAAAAAAATTCTCTTTAATTTCAGGCATTTATTTAAAGATAAAGCACAGAATTTAATTAATTTTTTTTCTGTAAATATATACTTTTGTCTTTAAAATGGTATTTATAATGTGCAGATTTAAGACAGGAAAAAATCGAGGCTTTTTTGTCACGTTGAATTGCTTTTTCCATTGTAAAGAGGGGAATATAATTAAATATTTAATTTACGAGTGAAGAAATAAGAGAATATAGTTACATGAAAAACTAAATAACTTTTTTGTTTTCCAATTTGAACTTTTATTTGTTTATCGTATTTTGAGCTGTCATTAAGCTAAAAATATACAACATGTAATTTATGCTCCCGACTTTTATTAACTATAAAATAGAAATTTTTCACTTTTCAAAATTTGCATACTATTAATTAAATAAGCCCATTTGGCTAAGTTTAATTTAAATCAGCTTACAAATGTTTAGATTATTTATAGTTGTTAACTGATTAACTGCAGTTGAGCTGGCAGCCGAATGGTTAACCCTGTTATCTTCGGTTTTACAGTCCGTGGAGTCGAATCCCACATTGGGTTTGGATGCTTGTAGTGGTTCGAAATCCACTTTAAACCATAGGTCTTGGTCCAATTAACCTCGTGTGCAGAAAGTGCACGTTGAGTAACAAACGAACTAACTTATTTGACAGTACTTATTTATTTCAGATTCTACCAGGGGAAAACTGTATTTAAATTTCAGGTACCCATATCCTTTCATGAAATGTTTTTTTTTTTAATTAACTTACAGTAGATGTTTTGTCTATATCACATATGGAAAAAATAAAATTCTAAAGAACTAAAAAAAATCAGTCCTGACTAAATTATTGGTTAAGCTGATATTAAATTTGATTTAAAATTTTCCATGAATACAATACTTTTTCTTTTGTTTCACGATTATGAATCAAGAAACTATGTCTGGATACCACTGGTATGTCCTTAGAATTATGATGGTAAGATAAGGTCTGGAATTCGTGTTAAAATGTATATTTTTAATGCAAGAAAACCCTCTTACATTGAAAATACACATTTTCTTTTGGATTAGAAATATGCCGGCTAACTTGTCTAGTGGTTAGCGTGCCTGACTACGGATAGGGAGGTCCTGGGTTCAAATCCCGGCTCAGGCATGGATTTCTCTCTCTCTATCCTGTCTTTGTCCTTTCCTTGTGTGTGAATGAGGGATGAATGGCGACTACCCTATAAACGGGTCCCTGTGGCATGTGTGAGGTTGCGATGGTGGCCCACTCCCTGTGGTGCACCCGGGGCAACGTCTCGGCTGCAAAGAGGTCGCTGTTTTTGGCCGGTTCCTTAGATATAAGAGGTCAATACATCCCGATATGCCCCGAACATTGAAAAAAAACATTAGAGATATACAGTTAAAACCATAAATTTTCAAATGACTGATAACAATTATCCACAACTTTTTTTAATTTTAAATAATTTGATAACTTCTTTCGAAAATATGGTCAAAAAGCAAAAATTGGAGAATATATACATCAAGTTTCAGGTTACGTAGATGGATGCATATATTCTCCAACTATCTGTTCATATACATAGCAGCGTAGGTGAACCACGAACTGTGGTTTATGGTTTAGGGGTTTGGAATACTCTCCCATTACAAAAGGCCTTGAAATTTTGAACCATGATTAGGTGAAGAGGTAACATCTGAGCTGGCACTCTCCTCTCCACATCCACTCCAAGCCAGAGTAGGTACTTTGAACTTCACAGATCAACGTGGACACGATTGCAATTTACGGTGCTCAAGGAATCCACTAAGGGAGAATGTGGTCACCCTACCAGTCAACATCCCCGGCAAATGTTGCTTCACTTTGCTGATCTTAACGGAAAGCGGCGTGATGCTACTGAGTCATTGAAGTTACTATATCTGTCCATACGTATAATATAAAATCAATTTCATATATTATTGTAGAATTGCAAAATAAAAAAATTATATAAAAATTGCTTTCGGAAAGTTAAAATAGTTTTCCCATATAATGAAAATGCATCTATTGAATAAAATCTTTTAATAAATAATATAAGAGAATAATATATATATTATAGTTGAATATATTTCCATAGGTTTTTTATTTAAAAAAATCATCTGAAATATATTTGAAATGGATCTGTTTGAGATTTTTAGATAGAAAGCAATAGATCTTTTAAATCTAAATTTTTTTTACCGAATATAACTTTAAAATGCATTGTTTTTACCTTGCCGCACACATGAGTTTAAGGTTTTTAGTTTCTTTAAGAACTATTTTATGGTTGGACGTAAAATTCTTTTTAGTCATATCATTGTTACATGAAAAAGTGGAATATTGATATCCACATTTCTCCGTAAGAAATACATTCTTAAGAAGATACGAAAACCATTGGGTGTTTTATTTCAATGATATTCAATGTTTTATTCATTTATATATTCTCAAGTTACAGCTTTTCTTACTTCTACTTATTTTCTTAATTATATGCATCAACTTTTCCTGCAGTACACTTATGCATAGAACAGGTATCGGCTATATATGTATTGAATATTGAATGTGCGTATATATATATATATATATGTGTGTGTGTGTGTGTGGGTTTGTGTGATTTATTTTTTAAAGAATGGTAATGTCCTATAATAATACTCGATTAATGAATATAGACATGAGTCACTGTGTTTTGGAATTTATTAAAAATAAATAATCAATAATGGAGTGAAAATTTTCTTTTATTTGTTGCACGAGCATGCTTCCCTATAACTATCCTTGAGTTGTTATCTACCAGTTAGATAGAAGCAGCAGGGTGGAGTCTTCGTGAGTTTGAAGCAGGGGATAACCATGACGGATCTTCGGCTGGCCAAAATTTGAATTCATTACCTTCTAATTATGAGAACAACATCCTAATCAACAAGACAACCACAGCCTTTCTTTTATTTCAGTGAAAAATTTCTTTTAATACTGTAAGTATTAAAGTTAAAATTTTCGGACACAATCGACTTATTTAATAAAGCAGCATTGTGGCATAAGAAAGTAACGAATGGCCTTATCTCTGATAATGACAAAGATTAGCATGCTGCAATATATGCATACGAAAGCATTTGTAATAAGATAAATATAAAATTTCTCAATATATTTTTAAATTTTTATCAATTAATACGTGCTTTTTCTTTATATCACATTTCTTTCTTTCTCAGCACTTCTAAGTTCATACATTTAAGCAACTTAAATTATTTTTTTCGCCTTTTTAGAAGTATATTATGCACTGTTTATGTGACTGGAATAATCAATTTTGTAAACGGGTTTTTGTTAACCTGCAATAAGAAATGACTTTATTTTTTTTTTAATTCAGAATAAATGCAGTTGCAATTAAACAATGGGAGATTAATAATGAGTATTGCATGTAAAACTTAAGGACTGGCTAGTTAACAATTTTCTGATCTTTCGTTTTTCGATACACAGCCCAAAATTCTTCCTGATTGCATTTGACACAGTAGATGTTCGATTGTCTTACAGTACCCTCATTGTTACGCTAATCGTTACATAGTGTTATGGTTACTTGTAAACAATAAGGAATCAATTACGAAAATGATCTATTAATCTGATAAAAATGATTAAATGCATAAGATAATTTGATCTCTCAGTCCCTTTTGAACAGTGGGAGATGGACTCGCATTTCTGACCTCTGGATACACGACAGTCAGGGTTGGTGCTTGGAAGTTTTCTTCCTTGCGTCGCTTGAATACGCCTTTTATGTATGAAACATTTTTTCCCACTGCGGTTACGTACTTTTCCTCACTAGGTTGCTAAAACTCCTTGGGTGGGAGACGTGTCCACATTAATATCTGACGCCCAAAATCCTTCCGCTGGTGTGGCGGGGATGTAGAGAAGAGGGTGCCAGCTTACGTGGGACCACGTCAACAGACCGTTGACGAGTTCAAAATTACGAAATGCTTCGTGATGTACGTCAATCCAAAATCGTTAACTTAGAAGTACAGTACGGGGCTTGCCTACACCGCTATGTGTGTCCACTGAATGTCGTTAAACGTTTTTAACTACTGTTTTACAAACAGAAGTTAATAAGCAATTGACGGAAGCCAGTTGGCGTCCCTTTAGCTTAAAGCTTAGCACTAAAGTTCCCAAGTCCATGATTCTATCTTCAGACTGATCAACCCAGTCTTTCATGCTTCCAATTGGTCGATTCCAAATGATAAAACTAAGTACCTAACTTGGTTATGAACTAAGCACTCACGGTTTCCCTTCAGGCAAACAACCTTACCATGACCCCATGACCATAGGTCATAGAAACAGGTATGCACACTAGGCCCTCATATAGTGACACTAAGTTTAGTAATTTGTTAGAAAAAGAAGTTTGAATTCGCTGAGAATTTATTAAATCACATAATTTTATAGAAGCCGTCCACCCTGGCTAGTGGTCAGCATACATGACTGCAGATAGGAAGGTCCTGGGTTCGAATCCTGGTTCAGGCATGGATGTACTTTCTCTCTCTCTCACTTATCTTTGTTCTCTCCTTCTATAAATGGGTTGTGAATGGATGCCTACCCTATAAATGGGTGTGTGTACCGAGTAGGTCGGATTCCACAAATTACGGTTCTGTTGGGAAAGTGTACCAATACACCCCATAATGCCAGCCTAGCTGGCACAATACAACAGCAATTTCTTAGATGAACTAAGTAAAGGATATTACTCTTTTTACGTTTGAATCTTAAAAAACGTTTATCTCTTTCTAAATTCAAAAGTGTTTATTTAATAAAAAGCATTTATTTTAATCATTTTTATTTGTTTTTAATATTCCAGTTATTTATTTAAAATTTTTAAATTTATAAACAAAGTTATCGATATAAGAGAATGCCTTAATCTCATTTTACTTCATAACTTAATATAAAATTCCTAAAAATTATGTTTTAATATCTATCATCTGTTTTTATTTTTGAAATCTGTTTTTACTTTTTCTTTTCCGTTTTAATATTTTTTTTAAAAAAAGAAATATCTATGAGGGAAATCATTTCGTTTTTATATTTGTACTTGCCTCTTATATGCTTACAATATATAATAACCTTAAGCTTTTAATAAGTATTTATATTAGTATTTATTAATCTCTTATAATTCTGTTTTTATCTATCTGTTGAAATTATTTTTATATAAAATGTGCTAATTGTTTTCTTAGTAAGAAATTTATAGAAAGTACATCACTTAATAGTTTAAAAGCAAATAATTAAATGCAAGAGAAATAATAAAAAAAACATATAGTGCTTGTTATGTTATTCTTTAGATTTCGTTTTTAATATTTATCTTATACAAGTGAATGCTTATAACAATAATAACTGGATTAATTATTGCATTTTTAAATTCAAAATAGAGACAAAATAACTAAATTTTATTAATGTATTCAGGTCTTATAGTATACTTAGTGATTTTTAATATATATAAAGAATACCTCTCAATAATTTAAAAACGGATAACTGATTTCGAGATAAAAATAAGTAAATAGTAAAAGCGTCCAGTGCTGTACTTTTTTATTTAAATATTTTTTTATTATCTATCTTATATACAAAATAGTTAATAATAGTAATAAAATAACTTAAACTATTCATTTACTAATGTTTCAGATTATTCTTTAACTCATTAATAAATATTCCTTAAAAATTTAAAAGCAAACAACAAAATTCCAGAGGAATAATAAAAATGGCTTACTGGTTATATTTTTAATATTGTTTTTATTATTTGTTTTATACAATGCTAAAATGGTAATGCTAAGAATTGGAATAATATAATAAATGTACGGTAAAAATAGAGAGAAAATAACTTCTAAATATTAATTTATTAGTGCTTATAATTGCTTTTTAGCCTATATCTAAATGATAACTGCATGTAATTTTTCCCTTACAAAAAGTTTTATTTGGGAATAAATAAATCTGAAGTAATTAATGCAAAACCATAAATTGTATAAAATATTTTCGTATCATTTACTTAGTTAGATTATTGTTATAAATTTACAACAATAAGATTTCCATTTTCACTTTAAATTAATAAGAAAAAAAGTTTCGGTTTCAAAGTATTATATAACAGAGTTTTAATATTTAAAATATTCTTTAAAGAGAGAACAGAAATTCGCATTCGTTCGATATTTCTATGGAAGTTTATATATATTGGAATGTGAAAGGAATTATTTTTCTTCCGAAAAAAATATTTCCAACAAATCCTTGAATAAAAAAATAAAATAAAACAATTTTTCCTAGGAGAAGAATTTTTGGAATGCTGCTTTTCAGATTTTGTAAGAAATGTAGGCGCAGTGCTGTTTTACCAGAAAAAAATGTAGTGACATTTTGTTGTTAGGAATTAAATGTATGTATGATATTCTAAAAATAATTTTTATGATGGGAATTTTGTATGTTAATGAGATATATTTCTTAAGTAAAAAAATAGGACAAAAAATAATACAGTAATAATTATGATATTCTATCCTTTTAACTAAAAAGAAATAACAAAAATATATTTGTCAAATCTATTCCGGTTTTGCTGGAACTTCGTAAGAAATATTTTAAACTAGCTGAGCATAATTTTAGTGAAACATTTGTTCTTAGTTTTTAGATTGGATAAATAACCAATATTATATTATTTTTAACTGAATTTTTCTATGTATTTAATTTAATTTAAAGCATTGTTTTGCAAGCATCAAGTCGTACATATAGATTAACTAAGAACAAGTCAAGTTTGATTTATAATGCTTTTAAATTTTTTAAAAATTGCTAGGTCCTCACATATTGAAATCAGGTTACTTATTCTCTTCTTTCTAATGTATTTTCGATCTGCAGCGTATTGGGAAAACCGAAATCACATTCGCTACAAATTGGAAAAATAATACTTAAAAAACCTAAAAAATTAATAATGATTGTTATTTCTTAAAATTACACTGTGGTGATGAAGGGGAAAATAAGTGGGAATTCTAATATCGTACCTATTCTGATACCCAATGTGATTCTGCATAGATGACAGTTTTTGAAAAAACAAAGATTATATTGCTTAAATGAGCAGAGATCCAAAAAGGTAAGTATAAACAGCTTTATAGTGCCCAGTGTTATGTTAAAGTTTAAATTAATTACAGACGTAATCAAAATTTCAAAATGAAACATAGCTTTTGCTTTAAGATAGCAGTGGCCGACGAATTGATGTAAATTTAATCTCAATCCAATTCTATTCCAAATTAAAATTTGGTGAACAAATGGAATAATTATTTTATTTAGATAGATGGTAAAATCATAAAAACAGGTTCTTTTTTTCTATAGCCATAATGTTAAGATTACAAAGTTACTTTGACTACTTCATAGTATTTTTTTTTATTTAATTAGATTTGCTACATATTTGCTAAAAAAAAAACTTAAGTATTATACATAAAAATATCATTTAAAATTTTAAGAATGTTGCATAATTTTTTTAAATATAAAAAATTATAACTTTGAAATATTTATCAGACAAATAAATATTTGTGTTTGTATCTGCTTATTATCAATATTAATTTGCTAGCAATATCATACATTTATTTATAAGACTTTCAACTTTTTGGTGAAATAAATTGCTAAGTTTTTCTATATCTTAATTGCTAAGCTTTTCTATATTTTTTAGAAAAGCAGAAATTGAAAAATGTAGCCTCGCATAAAAAAGTGTTTTGACAGGAAAACACCTTTTCTTTGATAGGAAAACGCCTTTTTGACAGGAAAACACATTTTTTTTGCTAATTTGCTTTTTTTTAATACTCTGGTGTCAAGAGACAATAAAATATTATTCTAGATATAAAAATGCAAGCGAAAACAAACTACAAAGATATCAAAATATTTTTGTTGAGGTATTCAGCTGAAAAGAGCATTGTTGTTTTCTAAGAAAACAATGAGATTTATCCTGATTAAGTTAAAATGTGTGATGGTAAGTGTTGCCTATTATGTGTTATTAGAGATGCCAACTTCACCATAAAATATTTAAAATATGTATTCCTCTTGTGTCACTTCTTAAATTTTACAATTACATGATTATATCATTAGACACCAATCCTCGAAAGAATAATTATTGTTTGGTACTCTCATTTTATTAATTATTAATTCTTTTACTTGGGCTTCTTAATTTATTCTAATTAGAAATTCGATTATCTAAATCTAAGAATAAACACGTATTATTCGTTGCAAATGTTATTGCAGGCAGAGATCCCAACTCAAATAGATGAAACGTTATTATCCATACAATGGTTGTTTCTTTCGTTACACTTGAGATCTTGAGTACGCCACTTTATTACATTTCTCATTGATTTAAAATATACATGACATCAGATAACATTTCATCTGCATAACATCGAATTAAGGCGACGTTGTAAATCCGACTTGTTGACAAATTTGCAATCTGCTTTCAAATCGAATTCTTCAAGCGGCAGCAAACAATTCGAAGTTCACCATGGAATGTCTGAGAATATCATCGAAGTTCATTCTGTTAGAAAAACAATTTTTTTATATAAGGAGTAATGCATCGGTTTGAGAAGCCATTTTTCATCAATTCACGCTTTTAACACATTGACAATAGAACACAAGAGGAAGTCAAATGGAAAAGACATGACAAAACATTCACTTTATAATTAGTTTAAATCAGCAAAAACGATTTAAGATTTTTAAAATTTCCGTAATAGAATTTTAAATTAATTATTTTTTAAATTTTCAATATACTTTGATATTTATGGACAGTAATGTTCTTATAATTCTAAAAATAAAATCAAAACCTCCTGTTCATTTCTTGCATTATTTTCGCCTTTAAAGTACCATTGCAAATTATTTTGAATTATTTCCAAAGATGTGCACTCAAGAAGATTTACTACTCTAATACTAACAACTTATCTAATCGTAAATTGTCTAATAATATATTATAAGTAATAAAAACTTATCTCTCTGCTTGGATAAATATTACTTTAAGTATTAATAATAGTTTTAAACTGCTAAAATTACCAATAATAGCTTGAGCTTTTTTTTTGTAAAGGTATTGAGAAAATAATTTCATCGTAAGAAATTTCTATTGTTTTTCAAGCGCATTGCATTCAGTTCCTAAAAATGCTTTAACTATTGTAGATTATTATGGTACATATTGTTATTTTTTATTACACATAAAATATGCTAATCGGATTACGTTTAGAAAATTAGGAGATAAAAGGGTTTAATTTTTCAATGATAGGAATTAATCAGTATGCAACATAATTTGACTTACATTCGTAAAGTTTATTTTAGTTTCGCTTTTAAAATTAAACGGTAGTCTATCAACAAAGAAATCAGCAGATAATACGCAAATACGAATTTAATTTAATTAAATTGAACTTTTTTGCATAAATTTGTGGAAAGAGATTAGGTGTAGTAATTTAATCAATCATTAATTCAATCTATTCTGATGCTCATTTTTTTAATATATTAAAAGTTTTTCACAGTTCAAAAATATTTGTTAACTATATTATGAAAGAGAGTGATTGTTTTCTAAGTGATTTAGTTACAATTTTTTATATTAAATATGTAAACAAGATGAAAAATTTACCATACATGTGTCCATAAAACTGATTAAAAATATGATGCCAATGATTACTTGCACTCCTTGTCCTTTAATTTAAGATGAGCTCTACCGAGCTGGTAGTCAAATGATTTTCAGTTCTCACTCTGGTTTTCAGTTTAGCCAGTGTTGGTTCGAATCTCAACTCTGGTTTGTATGCTTGTAGTAGTTCGGAATCTACTTTAAGCAGTTGGTTCGCGTCTGCTTTTACCTAATGAGCAAAAAATGACTGTAGAGTGACACAAATGAAAGCAAATCAAGTGAAATGAGCCTTTATCAATTTCAATGATTTTCACGAGAAATTAATAGAAAAATATAACCTGCAAAACCACTTAATGAATATAACATTTTTTGGTTCATTATCTGTCCTTTAATGCTCGTTTTCTCGTAAAAGGGTTAATCAGACTGGGCAGTTCAAAGTGGATTTTGAACCACTATAAGCAACCGTCTCCGGCGTGGAGATTTAACCCAAGAGTTACTGTATTATAATATATATAAGAATATCGTGTCTGAAGCTGATGTTACAAAGCTTACATGAAAATAGCAAAATAAGTTATATTTTGTGTTGTTAATTATAACTCTCCAAGAACAGTTAACGGTGTAGTTGGAAAACAATTTGTTGTTGTCGTGTCCATCAAGGTCAAAGTGCAAATGAATTTTATATTCTTCCAAAAGTCCTGCTGACGAGGTCTGCCTGTTCTGGGCCCCGGAGGCCATGGAGGATCTCGATTGGTGGTGCTCCAGGAAAGAAGAGGGAGCGGATTATGGCTTGACAGTTAAAAACATGCTCCGCGTCTGTTGGGATTGAAGACAGTGCTTATAGTGGGAATAGTTTTTAATACCAATTGGTGATATTTTCATGCCCTGGAAATATACAGTACGTAGCCGAGCTATTGTAGAGGAGATGTTTCTTGGGCAGTCTAGGTCAGGTATTGTTGCCTTACCAAAATGTTGGTGGAAAACAATTTTAACTTCTTTAAACATGTTAACGTATCTTGGCAATGCGCACACCACAGATTTGCATTATGTTTAGATAAGTTTAGTTAAAAAGATAAGTACTTAATATAATATGTAGACATGCTTCTGCTGTGTTGCTTGTTAAAATACTGGTCAAAATACATCTACGGATTCTACTACGTCAAGAAGAGGTTTCAATAGTGAACTTTTGCTTGAATATCTAAGTTAGACTTGAATTTTGAGGTTGAGCAAATGAATTCCATCTCACTGAAGAATCCAAGGAAATGAAAGGGCCCATATTTTTGGCAAACGTAAAGGAGATTCTGCCTGCCAGAAAACTAACTCCAGACTTAATTTTAATAACGAAAAATGTCCTATAAAAACTTCCTCAGGAACATTTTACTTGAACTCAAAAATCATAAACCATGGTTAACAGCCCAATTAGTCAGTGGTCTAGAATGAAATCTATTGCAATGTTTTGTCTGGTATTATCTTGCTACGGTTGCTTTAATAAACATTTATGCCTTAACAACGTAGTTCACGATCCTTATATGATCTCCATGAAAAAATTTACTGCTCTCTCTTGCTTAAGTGCCCAGATCTCCTTCCGACATGAAGTCGGAAACACAACTGGACAGATGACTTTCATTTGTAGGTTGATTGTATCCTTTTCCTGTTTAATTGCCTTTTAATTACCATTGTAAATGAAATATAAAAAAAACATTTTGCTGAAATATATACTAAAAAAATTGAGTATTAAAGTTGAAATTTAAATTTAAATAATTTCTACTGACCTTTTAACTTTTCATTTGATTCAATAAGTGTTTATTCAAATAAAAGATCAACAAATTTCCTTTCTAAATAATTTAATGTGAATGCACTGTATTTAATTTAAATGTTGTAATTAGATATATATGATAGTATTTTTATATACATGTGTATTTACATTAAACTATATCAGCTGTAATATTAATTTCAATTTACTTTCTGCTTTATACATTATTCTTATGCATGTTTCATATTGTTTTAAATTAACAATCATTTCAGTCAATTAAATATTCGAAATATGTCAGACAAATCAAAATTAAGATGTATTTTAAATATTATACTTTAAATTATATACATGAAAAACTGAGAATTTATTAAAATATTTTATTATGCCTAATTCATTTTTTTTTTACAAAGAAAAACCATCATCTTTATTTTTGCCACCAAAGAAAAAAATTTATCGTTTTACAGTAATTCATCTTATAGTAAAAAAAATATATATATAAAATATAAATGCAATTTAATTTTATGATCACTTGCGAATAAAATTTAATATTTACAACTTACACGAATTTCTAAATTTATATGAGATAGACTGCATTCAAAACTAATTTACTTAATAACACGAATCCATAAGGTTGAATATAAAATGTTTTAATCAATGCTGAATAAATTTTGTGTTAAATTAAAATTTGATTAAACCTCTTTCAAATGATTAGTTTGGAAAACTTTAAAACGGATTTTCTAATTCGAATATGTCATTTTCTTAATTTTATGTTACGATGTCAAAAATATGGAATAATAGTATTTTTGAATTTTAATTATTTTTTCCTGGTTCATATGATTAACTATTGTCAGTTTTTTGTTAGCAGTATTCCAGTTACGCAAAACTCAACGACATAATATTCTTTCCTCAAAAAATGGGTTAAAATATATATATTTTTCTAAAAATAGAATTTTTTTCCCCTCAAAATATCTTCAAATTCATTTTCTATTGATTAACTAGAAAAATTAGAATGGAGTTTTTTAGAGGAATATAATTTAACCTCACTCGATCGCTAATGTTTAATCTATTTATCGACAAATGTGTCAAGTGGGGGAAAATCGCCAAATTTTACCACTTTTGTTGCCAAGAGAAGTTTGGCTTGTTGCCATTTTCGCCCCGCACTGCAGAACTTATCCTTCTGACGTCACGGTCACATATTCCGCGCCAGGCCCTTTGTTAAGTCTCCATAAGCAAACAGTGCTACCGATGCCCCCGAAAGCGACAATAGATATCGGAGAAGACGATCCAGAAGTCATAATTCCTGTTTCTTGTAAATCGAAGCCGTAGATGTACAATTCATTTAAATATTGCATTAAAATCAGAAAATATCATCTCTTTCTAAATTTCAATATTCTCCCTTTAGATTCGAAAATGAGTTACATTTGAGTTACTTTTACTCTTTTTGATGAATAAAAAAAAAAAAAAATAACTCGTTTCATTAGGGATCTAATTTATCACTATTAATTTAACATTGATATCTAAACCCAATAAAATGCTTTGATATTTTTTATTAATTTTAAATATTAATAAAAATATCAAAATATTTATATTTTTAAGTTGTTTCTCTCTATTGAAATCTAAAAACTAATAATCAAATATAATCGGTAGCATTAGAACTCTTATTCATCACCATTTATTGATTTGATATCTAAAAACATTAAAATTTTTTAGACAATTTATCTTTAAAATCAATAAATGTATCTAAATATTTCTCTTATATTTTACATATTTTTATTGATATCTGGAAATTATTAATAAAAACTTTCGATTATTTTATCAATACCGCATTAATATTACATTAAAATTAGATACAATAATTTTTTTCACTGAGATAGAAATTTAGAAAAAATTTTGTACTTGGCAATTTTTATGAAAGCGAATATTAATACCGAAATAATACGAAATCATTTTAAAAAGGATAAAAAAATTTTTTTTTAGTTTTTTCCCATTGAATATGAAATCGATTAGAGGTTCAGTTTCTAATATGATATTTTCTTTCAAACTTGCCAATTGCATTAGATTATTTTTAAAATGTCAAAAACTTTCTTTTGAATCTTGCATTTATATATATATATATATATATATATATACACGCATATAACACGAAATGTGTGATTTCTCCACTTTCTTTCATATTTAACATGTGAATTAATTTTTATAGAGAGTAGAGTAAAATCAAGTATGTTTGATTGTTTGATTTAGCTGGAGGATTGCAATAAATAAATAACAAAATTCTAATCTAATTTTAAGAGTTTTAATTTTATAGTTGAAATATACAAACCAAATATTTCATATTCTCTTAATTACAAAGCTCTAGTTAAGCATTTAATTAATTGAAAAATTTATCAGATGAAAAATTTTAGTCACAAATTGCAAAATATTATCTGTATTCTATAATCAAAAAATTATTTATTAACTCTTCGATATCATTTGTGAAGAAAAAGAATTCAGTTACTTTAACATAAAGCTAATATTTCTCTTTAACATTTTAAATATCTATATTGAGGTTCCTGAGTGGGTAATGGTGTATTCCTTATTAATTCAATTCATTAATGAATATATATGGATAATTCGGAAATGAGTTCTTCCATAGATAAAGATAAATTCCTTCATTTACAGATAAAGGATTATTTAATAGTTCATCTCTGAAGATAATCAATTAAATAAACGATGAGCTTGTGTGAAAGGAATTTCTAATTAGAGCTTATTTCAGTTCTACTAGTGTCTTGTAACACACTTAATTTTGATTTTAGTTTGTCTTAGTCTGCTTATCCTTCTGCTGTCATTTATAAATCATGATGAGTAAATTAACCAAGAATTACAGATTAAAGTGGACTCCAAACCTCTAAATACCTATGCCCGAGAGGAGAATTGAAGCCACAAACTGCTGAAGTGTATAATAAGGTGATGTCTTTCAGCTGCCGGTATCCTCATATATTAACTGATTAGCATTTCATAATCTAATTTTATGTGAATAAGTCGTATATTTTCCCAAGATTCACTCATATATAGATTATAAAATGCGATGTAATTTTTTGCTGTGAAATGCAGTACAAGATTTTGAAAAAGTTTTCTCGTGATTCTTATATGAACATACTAGAGCTCCAGTGGCTCAGTCGTTTCACGCCGCTTCCCGTTAAGATCAGCAAAGTGAAGCCTTATTTGCCGAAAGCAGTGATTGTTAGGTTGATCACATTCTCTCAGACTGAGTTGCTGGAGCTCCCTGGGTTGGGGAGGCGTTGCCGTTCATCTGTGAGGCCTACAGTCTTCCCGCTGGTGTGACTTGCATGTGAGAGGATGGTGCTAGCAAGTGTGATCTCGTCAAAGGACCATGGTTAGAAATTACGAGGTGCTTGGTAAAGGAGTGTTCCAAACCCGTTAGGTACAGAAGGTCGGGGCTTGCCTAGATTGTTTTGTATGCATGTAGATGAATATGTTAATATAAATTCTAATTTTTTTATGAATATGTTTATATAAATTCTAATTTAGATTTATGAATAACGTTTTTCACAGTGGAATAATTCATTAGACTCATTTATTGTATACTGACTGCAGAATCTCGTGTTAATCTCCTGTAGTTTTTTTTTTTTTTGCTATAAAATGTCTTAATGAATTTTGAAAGTTTTGTCCTCTGTAAGTGATTTGAATTTAAATAGATTAATTAATAAATAATTATGTTTCAAAATAATTATTGGGACACACTGTATCAAAATTCAATAAGATTACATAAAAATCTACTATTAAAATTAATCCTTAATATACATTTTTTTGAAATCAGGTCATAAAAATGTCTCATTTATTTACCTTTATTATATATGCAATTACTGAGAATAATATGAACAAGAATAATTTAAATTTGAGTTCATGGTGCTTATCATCGCCTAATTTTTAGACCATGCTTTTCAGTATTCGAGGATTCAAATTCGATTCCAGTAATTATAGAACAATACAAGATGAATGATTCGCTTTTGTTTCCTACTTGTATATCAACCGAATTAAATACTTGGAATTGTTTCGTACCTCCTACCTGTAACAGATAATGTTGCCCGCTACGGATAAAAAGACAACGCAAATAGTAAGAACGTGGTGACCTGGTTTGTTAAGGTCGTAAATTCATATCCTGATTTAATCGAAGATTTGTCTTGTTCACTTTTTGAGGTTGGGACACGTTAAACAGGTCTTGGTCGCAATGTCCTCCTAGTGAATTAATACCTTAAGTTTGGCACGTCAAGTATGGGGTCTTCTGTTCAGTCCCTACTTCTGGATTATGAAGAATCTCATCCGGATGCTTTCACTGAGCTGGTAGAGCTCAACTCTGGGTTACGGATACAGGGGCTGGTGCAACAACAACGCACATGGTAAGACGTTAAGAAATATAATGTAAAGAGCAAACCTTTAAGTAATGTTCCTTTATCTTCATAAACACACAAGATGTCTAATGAATTAAGAACCTTTTGACGTTTGCATTTAAATGCTTCCGATGGACGAAGAACGCATATTTTATGACGATGGTTAAAGATCGTTAGCATGGTGAGATGCGACAGTGCATTTCACAATAAATGAAGTAGAACAAAATAAATCATCAAATAAAACAGATCTTTTATTGTAAAGAAAATGGTTTATTAATAATAGCCATTTAGCAAGATACTTGAATTCTAAGACAAGATGGTCTGGGTTCTAAAATCATATTAAAGACACTGGGCCCTCAAATTATATAAAAAAATTTTCCAATGTTGGAATCGAGACCCACAATTCTTATGTAGAAGACGTTCTCCCGGTTTGAGTACAGTTTTCCAAGAGCACGATCGTCATTATATCCAATGAATGGTAAGGCTGAACAGGCACTTCAAATGGCAATAATTAACAGAGACTCTTTTCAACAAATCTCGGTTTGAACTATGCTTGAAGAATTTCAGTTAATTGAAATGAATAGTGAATTATCTATGAGAAAACCGCTCAATTTTCCCCGAAATTTAAAAACTTATTTGTAGGGGTGTCGAGAAAAAGATTGAACGTTTTAAAATAGGAAATAGATAATAAAATCAGATGAATCATGTCAGACCGTAATTTGTAGTAATGGATGTCATTGAATTTGGTGAGAATCATGCAGCACCTTAATGTGTACCAAAAGGAAATAGTTTAATTTGGCGAGAATCAAGCTACACCTTAATGTGTATCAAAAAGAAATAGTTTAATTTGGTGAGAATCATGCTGCACCTTAATGTTGACCAAAAGGAAATAGTTTAAATTTTGCGTGAATCATACTACACCTTAATGTGTACCAGAAGGAAATAGTTGAATATGACGAGAATCAAGCTACACCTTAATGTGTGCCACAAGGAAATAGTTTAATTTGGCGAGTATCATGCTACACCGTAATGCAATATTTGCCAAAAATAAATAGTTTAATTTGGCGAGAATCTTGCTGCACCTTAATGTGTACCAAAAGAAAATTGTTGAATTTAGCGAGAATCAAGCTATACCGTAATATGTACCAAAAGGAAATAGTTTAATTTAGTGAGAATCATGCTATACCGCAATGTGTACCAAAAGAACATAGTTGAATTTGACGAGAATCAGGTTACACCTTAATATGTACCAAAAGGAAGTAGTTGAATTTGGCTGGAACCCTCGAAACCCATGAATTAATAATGCCTTACTCTCGAGTGCCAGTCTGGATATTCTGTCATGAGACATGTTTTGGTACCATGTAAGTAGTGTCCTGGTGTTCCTCGAGAGCCAGCAAACGACCTTGAGACACATCAAGTGAACCTGAAGTGTTGCAATTTCATTCTAATGATGAGAGTAATTCCTGAAAGAAATTACAACTACACATTTTGCAAGTAGTATTCAAATTCGGCTAGCTTTTTTTTTTTTTTTGTGCGAGAGTCTGATTTCCCTGTCTACCGCCAAGCCTAGATTAATTACAATGAAAATGTACTGAATATAGTGGAAAGATGCATCCGATTGCCTTCTTCCATCGGATTCACAAGATTGAAATGGCTAACTAGAAACCGAGGTTCTGCAGAAATATGTAAACACAATGCCCAAGCGAATAAGAGCTGTTGTCCGAGCAAAAGGTAGTACAATAAAATACTGATTTTAGACTTCAAATTTATTAGCCGGTGGAAGATTCTTTGGGAAATAGATAATACATCGAATAAAAGAAACTTGGTTTTAAATACAAAATTAAACGCTCAATGTTACTCGCCTCCGTGACTTGGTCCACAGGCGCCCGCTGAGTAACGACAAATGAGTAGCAGTTTCTGGCCTTGTTGTGGTATAGGGTTCGTCACCCAAGGGCCCGCCGTTGAAAAAGAAAAAACAACATTTTTTTATTTTATGAAAATCCCGATTTTATATGTTTGGCTTTTTTAATACACTAAAAACGTTTGGTTTCAATTTCTTTTATTTGGCTTTTGAATCGTAATATATTTATGCGTATTACTTAAAGCAAAATTTTGATAAAAAATAGTTATCAGACATAAACTTATATTTATATTGTATTTTTCCTAAAAAATATACTTCAAATAAAAACATATTTTTTTGCTTTTAAATATTAATTATTAATTTTAAAAAGAAATAGAAACTTTCAGGCGACTTAAGATTTCACCTATATAGCACTTGCTGCTACTCATTTTGAGAGAAAATGAAAGATCACATTACCATAAAACATACCGAAAGAAATAAGCATGATTCTTCTTCAGGCTACAGTACTTGGCCCATATGCCATCCAAAGTTTTCCCAAATGAGGAATAAGGTTTTCAGAAGTTCCATTATTATTCACTAAATATTTTTTATCATATCATTTATTTCTATGGATCATTTTTTATCATATCAAATATTTTTTATCATATCATATTTTTTATCATATCATTTACTTCAATATCATTTATTTATTTTGGGAAGTATGCCTCTACTGCATACTTTATGTCTTAATATGTATTTTTAACTCATATGTAAACAAAAGTTTTCCCAAGAATGAACTAAAAGATTTGATAAAAAAAAAGACACGTTTTAGAGTTAAGTGCTCTTTGCTTTAATTCTGAAATGGATGTATATTCGTTAGTATGCGTCTGCTCTTAAGACAATCTAGTGTCTACTAATGTACGGACTAACGCCTTTGAAAAGGCCATTCTTTTGCGATAAATAATTTTTATTCACTACTTCAAACTTTTTATCATCAGATGTAAGATATTCTTTAAGGCTATAATTTGAGCATGAATTTTTCTTCTTATGTCATTTAGAGTTCATCTAAAAGAAAACTAAAGCTTTTAACAGAATCTATTTTTCACTCTAAATATATAAATATATTTTTTACTTTCCTATCTAAATTATTACAAACATTAGCATATGAATTTATATTCCAACCTACATTTCTTAAAAATAATCTGGTCCAAGTGTCGTATATCAAGTTTGTTCAAATAAAAACTAAAGCTTTTGAAAGTACCATTCTTTGTCTCTAAATAATTATACGATTAACATAATTAATGTTATGTGTTGTTACTTATAACACTTAGACAAGCCAAACTCACTAGCCGATGGCTATTGGCTATGCGAAATTAAATCAAAAGGGTGTGTCTTTCGTTTAATCAGATCACAACGATGTTAAAAGTATGACTTTGAGGTGAGACTGCTCCGATAGATGGCATCACCATTGGGTTCACTCCCTCAATTTTGGAAGGGGAGGAAATGTTCTCCAGACCATTACACCCATGGTAAATACGTAACCACCGGCCACAGGACTTTCGATTCCACAGATTTAACAAGCATGTAAATCATATGTACAAGGTACATCTTTGGTGGCATTGGAAATGGAACTCAGCCCTTCCGGACGGAATGCCGATGCACTAACTATTTAGCGTGGTCTTAATATAATTAGTAAATATCACCTACTTCTGGTAGTGATTTATATGATTTTTTTGCCTAATAATTGACTAAAGTTTTCCCAAATGTCAGCCAAATCCTCTGAAAGTGCCTTTGTTTCTCCCAAATTTTTTTTTTACTTGAATACTGTAATTACATACATTTCCTATAATAATCATATAAATTACAATTATTTTGCTGCTAATCTTTCCACCAAATTCCATTTTTCCCATGGCGAGTTGCAAAATATTTTCCTAACAATTTTTATGTTAATTCATACATAGATTATGCTTATGAATCTATGACAACCAATACTAAAAGCTAATTAAATTATTGAAAATATAAATAGACTTCCTATTTGACGAATCTTTTAAATATTAGGAAAAAGTTGATAGAAATATATGCCTTCCGAAGATTAAATCTCTCTAATAGAAGATATAAATATTACAATTTATAAATCTGGAATCTAATAATTCAATTCCAGAAGTCAACTGTAAATTTAATTTTGAAAGTGTATTAATCGTCAAAAATAAGAGGAAATATTTTAACATAAGGATTGTGTGAAATACTGCTTTATTAATTACGGTCAATTTATGTCGTAAAAGCCTCTTACTTAATTTAAGATTATGATGCAATATTTTAGAGATGGAGAAATACGTTATTTTAACCAATCAGATGTAGGAATTTAATCTACCTAAGTACAGATATTTATGAAATAAATTGAGAAAATCGGATTTGAATAAGGGAATTCCATATTTTAGTATTCAATTAATAAATTTGTGAAAAGTGATAGTTTTGGTAATTTTTACCTTAATGTAAAATTATATTATAATTACGATATTTTTAATTGAATATGTATGTTTATCAGTATTAAAAGTAGAAAATTATAATTTAGAAAATAATATTTTATTTTGAAATTATTTTATTATGCTGTTGGAAATATTAGAAGCGGTTAATGGTCTTGCAATAGTGTTGGCAATTGTGTAAATTTCGGTGGCATTAGTGTAAGGATCGTATGTATTTATTGATAATAAGTATTAAATGTAACTGTAACCCTGAATAAGTGTCAAATATAATTGTATAAGATGCACTTATACCAGTATACATCACAATGTGTGTGGCAAGTAAACGGCCAAGAGGGTCACTGTTGTTATTGTTACGTATTTTGTCAAGTTACGTATTTTATAAGTTGCCTTTAATAAAAATCATTTCCCATATATGATGTGTGTGTTCGTTTTTTTTAGAAAACATTTTTTCGTCAAACAGCTACCTACAAAATTCTACTGCAGTTATACTCTGCACCTCTTCACTCAGATAATATTAAAAGCAACAAAATTATAATTCAAAAAGTAGCAATTGAATTTGAAATTATTTTATTATGTCGTTAGTAATATTGAAAGCGGTTAGTTACCGGGTGATCAGAGAATAAGCCAAGATTTCAAAATTAAATACCTAAAAAAGATCAATAGAATTTGGCGGTAAACGGTACGTTTATTCGCAAAACTGTAAAAATAGTGTACAAAAGTTTCGAAAATTTAGTTACAAAAGCTGTTGACAGATGGCGCTGTAATTGCTATGTAACTATAAATAGTCTGTAAAATGCGCTTTGATTGTTGGATAGTGAAAAGAGGCTATGGTAGAAATTGAAACAATATAATCTATTGAACTACTATTTTTTTTTCGGTACTGGAGAGTACCACAGATTAGAACACAGTCCCACGGCAACAAGGTGAAGTTTTCAAAACTGATTTGATGTCCTAGTAGGACCCGACGAGAAAACCATTCGCATGCTCTTAACCAAATTCAATTTAAACTTCTGAGCAGGTTTTACAGGCTATTTATAAAGTAACATACTAATTACAGCGCTATCTGTTAACAGTTTTTATAACTAAATTTTTGCAACTTCTGAACATTATTTTTAATTTTGCTAATAAACATACCGTTTATAACTTTAGAATTATATTGATTTTTGCTGTTGAGATATTTAATTTTGATATCAAGGCTTATTCACTGATCACACGATATCCTATGGCACTAAAACATAAAAAAACTTTAATAAATTCTATTTAGTTTATTTTAAATATTACAGATTTTAGCAATAGAACTTGAGCGGAAAATCTTTTAGCACAGTAGAACAATATTATTACTAGTAACTATTAGCGTAACTAAAAGTAAACTATGGAAAGAATATTTAACAACACTTGAGGTTTCTAGTAAGATGAATATATCTCTCTTAAAAATTTACACTGACTATTAAATTAATTGGTGATTACCAGATTGGAAAATTCTCTTTTTAAGAAACACGTAATTGTTGTCATACAATGTGTGTTAAAATACTTATGGATATAATTATTTATGTAGTCCTGTTTTTACAATAAAATGCTACAACAAATGTTAGATTTGCTGTTATGAAAATATTTATTTATATCCAGATTTGAAAAAAAAATTACTGTAAAATTTAACAATTATATGAATAAGTTGTAATATAATTTAATTTATAACTTAGCCGTAAAATAATCATGATATAAGGTAAATAAAATTATATATTTTTATTTATTTTCAATATTTTTTATACATGATAAAATATTTTTGAGGTTTTAATGATATCTTTGATAGATTTTGGTATTCCTGGAAAACTAACCAGATTAGTAAATCTAACTATGCAGGAATCTATAATGGAGATTCAAATTCAGAGTTATCATTCAGAACCATTAAAAATTAAAAATGGTGTAAGACAAGGAGATGCACACGCCTGCTTATTATTTAGCTTTGCTTTTGAAAAAGTCATCAGAAATGCAGGCATTAATACTAGAGGTACTATTTTTAGTAAAAGTTTACAAATCCTGGGCTTTGCAGATGATTTGGATTTAATTGCTAGAAATCCTGATACTCTTAAAAAATCCTTTCTGGCATTGGTACGAGAGGCAAATAAAATGAATTTAATAGTCAATCAAAGCAAAACAAAATATATGTCATGCATAAGGCAAAACCCTCCTTGCTCTGTATTCACCATAGGATCTTATGATTTTGAAGCTGTGAACAGTTTTACCTACCTTGGATCTGAAATAAATAACTTTGGTGATTTGGGATCCGAAATAAACAAAAGGGTAATTGCAGCAAATCGTGCATCTTATGGGTTAAAAAAATATCTTACCTCCAAATATATCAAACACAGGACAAAAATTTTACTATATAAAACTATTCTTAGACCCATTTTAACTTATGCTTCAGAGACTTGGGCCATGACACAGAAACATGAATGCCGTTTGGCTATTTTTGAAAGGAAAATTTTGAGAAGCATCTATGGTGGAGTGGAGACAGATTTGGTATGGCGTAGAAGGTATAACCATGAATTATACAAAAATTTTAAGGACATTGATGTTGTCAAATACATTAAAATACAAAGGATGAGATGGGCTGGCCATGTTATTCGTATGCCAACTGAACGCACCCCTAAAAAAATCTTTCTTGCAAGGCTAATGGGAAAGCGTTCCAGAGGTAGGCCCAAAATCAGATGGATTGATTGTCTTGATAGGGACTTTAACACTATTGGAACATCGAATTGGAAAAGTGCTGCTGAGTACAGACAAGATGGAATAAGCTCATTGAGAAGGCCAGGACCAATACAGGGTTGTAGTGCCATTGTTGATTGATTATATATTTTTATGAAAGATTTAATGTGCTTATTCTCTAATGTCTTTCTTTGCTTAATAAAACAGGCAGAAAAACAGGATAATTCAGCTTAATGAATTAATTAACAAATTGTAATTACTTCTTAATTTATTACAAATTATCAAAAAATAGCATTATTTCGAAACGATATAAAACATGAAACGAAAACATTATTTTTAAACTTTGAAATAATAAAAAAAAACAATAGTTTGTTTCTCATATGCATTGTTGGGAATTATATTCCCATTTGCAATATATGTGAAGCAGCTTATTCTAAAAGGTGACAAAATCAATATTTGTCATATTGAAATGGCAATGATAGACATTTCTAGGTGAACTTAGTCTAGTCCAATGTGTTAAATCTTTAAACTGAAAAGTTCCTAGTTTTATTTCAACTTCCATTGACCAACTTGAAATGGATGTTGCGTTTCTGCACGTCCGCCAATGTGCGTGCCTGGAAATTTTCCCGTTTCTTCTGTTTAAACACATAAATATAGAACCTATTATCTGTAAAAAATGTTTACTGAAAGCAAGAATAGGCGATGGATGATGGAAAACCTCATAAAAGTATGTTGTAAAAAGTGTGAAATTATATTTACTCCTACTACTCGGTCATACAATCCATGCAAGATTTTGGCATTCTTCGCCAAACACCTCCACTTTTTTTCCGATTCTTGACCTTTATTTTCCAATTTTAGATCTTTATCTTTTATAAATCCTCTTCTACTTCATCCAGCCATTTCTTTCTAAAAAGCAAGAACTTTCTTTTATCTTCCAATCTTCTTCTGGATATTTTCTTTGTTGCTTTTCCATCCTTCATTCACACTCCAGACGTCCAAGCCATTGTCTTCTTCTTGTTTTAATTATATTTACTATAATTTTTATAGAACTTACTTAAATCGAAATCACTACTAATCCTCCACATATCTCCATACCTAATTTGTCCATACACTTTCCTTAAAATTTCATTTTCTAATATAATAAGTCATTTTTCTTCTTCTTGAACATCAGTACAAGTCTCTGCGGAATTCTGCATAAGTTACAAGGGGTCTGATTATAGTTTTATACAGTTTTATTTTTAAGCTTATGGAGAGAGCAAAGAATATTTAAACAGCTCAATCACTGAAAAGGAAAGTAACATCCGTTTCTAGAAGCCAATTTAAACTTTATCCCAGGATTTATTAAATTTTTTCCGGTGATAATTGAGACAAGATATTTGAATTCAGTCACTCTTTCAAAACAGAGCTCAGTGCTTACTTCAGTGGTGACCGAACCACATCCTCCTTTCCATAACAATATATTTAGTTTGTCCTCTGTTTACCAGAAGTTCCACATTCTCTGCCTCTTTTTCTAAATTTTTATAATGTTTAATTAGATATTTTCAGTTTTACTCCCTCTATGTTTGTAGCTGTTTGAAATCCACTTTAAACCGTAGGTCCCGGTCTAACCAGACCTCGTATGCAAAAAATGACCGTTGAGCAACAAACGAACCAACCAATCAATGATAAAGTTAAGGGAGATGAACCTTTGGTGGTGACATCTATCGGAGGAGTTGAGAGCAAATTCATACTTTCACCTTCGTGGTGTTCAGGTTAAACAAAAGACACACCTTACTGACTTAAATTCGCATGGCCAATGGCAGAACGAGCTTGGCTTATCCAAGTGTCAAGTAACAACAACAATTCTAGTCATCTAGTCCACATCAACCGCAGAGGTAAAAACTTACAAGAATTGGTCTATTATCGTGCCTTTTGTATTAGAGTAAAATTTTCTTATGATATATTCCAAACAGAAGTTGAAATGAGTTGAACATTATATCTTCCTATATTAATCTTTCTGTACTATTTAATTCCAAAATTTCTTGAAAACTTTCCCTGCACTTTATCTTTTATGGTTGACAAATAAATAAATAAATAAAGATGAAATATAAAATTTGAATGTCAAAATGCTCTCTAACTTATATTTCACAGAATTAATTTTGCAATGGCATGCATCTGATATAAAGTTTAACTTCCTATTTCGAAATATCTTGTTTAATTCCTAAGCACTATTTCTAAGAAGTGAACATCATCCTGATTTGAAACCCTTTTGTAATTTATTATTTATATCTTCATAAAAATAATCATGTTATGTTTAATGTTTCCATAAAATTGAAGAGAGCCGAAATTTAAAAGACTGAGTTTAAAAAAAGGCAGCATTAACTATATTGAATGTTAGTAAAACAAAGCATTAGATTTAATATGCGAAGTAAGATGTCATTAATGTAAAGAGGTTAGCTATTTTTTGGCGAGTAATGGAATCTTGAAGAGAGTAATAAGTTAATGGGAGTTTTGAAATTTATGCTTTTGCTATTATTTTATCTGTTATTTATCTTATCTATTACCTGTTATTAATCTTATCAGTCACTTGTTATTAGTTTTATTTGTTACGTGCTATTAATTTTACTTGTTAGTTGATGCATTAATGCTTATATAATGGCAGTTACTAAATCAAAATCACTTGTGGAATAAGAATGATTGCATCAAGATATTTTTGAATTAATAATAAAATGTATTGCTGCTTCGAGAAAAATTGTTGTTTTGTGGTTGTCTTGAAACAGTGGTTATTGTGCTTTGAAGAAACTTTTACAGTTCGTTCACTCCAAAACGAGCTATTCAGATTCATTTCTGAGTTTGTTCTTTATTATATTCATTCAGTTATCTATTCATTCAGTGTTTGTTCTTTAAAAACATAAAGCAACATATTTATCGTTTTTTAAAAATAAAAATGTTATATATTATTTTGAGTACCATGAGCGAGCAAAAAGAGTGAAATATTAAAATTAAGTTACATATAAAAATATAATAAATAAACTAGTAATATTTATATTTATTATATATATATAAAATATTTTTATGTTAAAGTATTTTTTTATAGCATCAGAGACTAGTTTTAGAATATATTTGTGCCCATTTAATAAACTTATAAATGCAAATTAATAAATTAAATATTTATTAATACGCATTTATAGGAATATTAAATGGACAAAAATACATTCTATAACTAGTTTCTGATGCTAAAACCGGTTCTTAACTTTTAATAATTCTTGTTCTGATAATTAAATTTAATTTAATTTAGAATTTCTCTGTTCATTTTCCTCTAAGTTGACCGTTGAATGGCTAGCCCTATAGTTTTCAGTTCAACAGGTCATTGGTTCGATACTACGTTGGATGTGATTGTAATGGTTCCGAATCCATTTCAAACTGAAAGCCTCGGTTATATATGCAAAAAATAATCATGGTGGATAAACAGGTCAAATTAACAATTCATCTTGAAGTCAGTAAAGTATTATGTAAATTGACCACTAGCATAATAATCTTTAGTTAGGTAAAGGGTTGAATTTATTAGATCCTATGTAGCATTAAATATTAGTAACAAAACACAAACGATACCAAGAAAAAACTGCATGTTTTGCTGAAAACAAATTCAGTTGCTAAAAGTAGAATAAATTGGACAGCAAGCCAGTTATAATAATTATTTACTAGTATTTATTTGAATGATTTTTCTAATGTTTTAAATTAAATTATCTTTAATGATCTTATTATTAGTCCCACAAAGGAAAAGAAAATACATTTTCTCAAACTATATTTGGACTACTGTACAAAGATGTAATAAAAAATATATTTTTGATATTTACCAGTTCATAAAACAATTAAAATAGAGATTTGAAATAAGCCATTAATATTTTGACAAAGTAAAGAAGTTTTTCATCGCCTTAATCAATAGACTTCCACGCGCACATTATTTGTGACATCGAGAATATGAAGACAGCAATCGATTCCACTTCAGGTATATCAAAATTATGCAGATTATAACACCAGTGAGTTTTCCTGTAAGCATTTGGGTGGCAATCTTCGTAAGAAGATTTGGAGCAAACGCCAAACAAAAGACCTTTCAATACTTGATCTACTACTTCCAGAAATATCATTTCATTCGGAGGATATTGCAGCCATCATCATCATCAGGGCTGGGTTTGACTTGCAATGTCGCCAAATACTCATCGAGTACATGCTATAAGCGAGCTCGTTAAATAAGAGGACCAAGAAGGTGGAATCGAAAGTCCTGTGGTCGGTCGTTTTGCAGTTATCATAGGTGTAATGGTTTGGAAAAAATTTCCTCCCCCTCCAGATCAATGTCAAAATTTAGGGTGTGGATCCTCTGGTGGTGCCATCTATCGGAGGAGCTTAGAGCAAAGTCTTACTTTCACTACCGTGTTCGTCTGGTTAAACGAAAGATGCAGTATACTGACTTAAATTCGCATAGCTAACGGTTATGACAAATTAGAAAATGACATCCTAATCGACCAGGTCACTAAGACCTTATGACTTGAGGTTGCCGAAGCTTATTCAGGTTATTATCTTGATTTTAAAGTCACCACTGTTTGACACTTTCATTTTAAAATCAATATTTTTTAAAATTTGCCAAAAAAGAAACCCTGTAGTATCATATCAGAAAATCCGGAGGCTAAAATATCGTAAATAACGTTTAGTGAAATGTTCAGGAGGACGATTAAAAAAAAAAGATATCACCAAATAGATAAAGGAAAGAATATCTGAAATGTCCAAGAATCAGACTCAAACTGTCAGACTGTCCAAGAATTAAAATTCAAGCTATCTTTCAGTAAAAGGGTAAAAATGTAGACGATAAGAAAGAGAACATTCAAGCTAAGAAAGAAAATTAACACGCGTAGTTTATTTATGCAAGAAAAAGTTATTCAAACTTGAAAATTAAATCCACAAGAGAAAACTTTCATACCATAATAATGCATAAATAAATGGTACAAATTGCTTATACATTCAATATTCCATGAATCATTAAATATCGAAATGTTAGATATTCCATATAAGTTAATTCATCAAATAACACCAGTTTTATAAACATACTCAACTCTATATCGAGCATATTTTTCATCAAATACAATAAAATATTATATGTAGCCGTACGTATCATTTCAACAGAAGGTGTTTGGTATTAGTGTCTTTTACTTTTAATTTTCATCAAATAATGCTTTATCTATTTTTTTAAAAAGTAAAACAAAGAAAAGACACGCATAAAACCATGGGATTAAAGTATTCTTATGGAAAAGGTAAATTTCTATTTATAAAAATTCCAATTGTCAGATGCAAAAGCACGAAATGAGAGTGTTTTTCTGTTGTCACACACCGTTTCTATAGTGACAAAGCTACAGGGACACAACAAGAAACATGTTGAATATCTACACTGTGGCACAAGGCATTTTAGTAAATGTCTAAATTATTTTGAATTTTTTTGCTTTAAATATTCCACGAATTTATATATCAAACGAAGCATAGAAAAATAATTTTCAATAACTAAATATATTTGGAGTATTTTTAAAGGTAGAAAATAATAATAATAGAACTTAAGTACAAAAAATCAATGGTATATAATGTTGCTTTTATCTCTCTCTCTCTAAGGAATTTTTTATTGAAATTTCTGTAGATATTCTTCTTTATCTTTAAAAACGTAACACAGCATAAAACAAAATAATTTGATAAATGTAATGCCCACTGCCTTTAGATTCATTTAGGTGTGTAATATCTATACAATATATTCTTAATCAAACAAACATAATATTAGATTGCAATAAAAAAACCTTCAGAAAAGTTTATTTTTTAAAGAATTTAATAAAATGAAATCAATATATAATCGCTCTATTTCTAAACTTATTTACGTAATTCTTATGTAATTCTAAACGGATTTAAAATTGTGACATTTTTATTAAATACTGCTTATATATTATAATTTTAAAAGTTAAATACAGGCTATAGCAAGTACTGTATAACATACCTTATAGAGATATATACTGTATGTGGTATGTTGTGGGATATTAAAATAACTTTATAAAGAAGATAATATGTTGCACAAATTATAACCATTGGAAGATTTTGTAGTATCAAATCATATTTATGTAAAGTTAAAAATTGAAAATTTCATGTAAAATTACAGTAACAACTGTGTGCTTAGACCACAGTGGCCTGCTTGGTTAAAACTTCCGTTTTCATTATCGACCCAATCGAAGATCCATCGTGTTCACTTATGGTGGCTGTACACGTTAAATATGTCGTGTTTGCAATGTCTTCCACGTGAAATGATATCTCTGG
Source organism: Latrodectus elegans (assembly GCA_030067965.1). NCBI lineage: Eukaryota > Metazoa > Arthropoda > Arachnida > Araneae > Theridiidae > Latrodectus > Latrodectus elegans. The sequence continues at coordinate 88,817,125 of CM057816.1, forward strand.
AGGTGTCATATCAAATCTAGAGGTCTACTGCTTGGTCTTTGTTTTTAAATTATGAAGACACAATTTCGTGGATGTAATGGCACACCCAGTGGGTGTCCCATTGTAAAAGACCCCATCACTTTTGCCCCATGTAGTACAGAATGGTAGAAATCCTAATAGTCAAGCATTATACAACAGTAACAGTGTGCTTGATAACCAAAATTAGGCTTGAATAAAAAAATTAATGCTTTATTTGAATGTTGTTATTCGATGAAAAGTTGTTGTCAAAACTCACATAAAGAATAAAGCTTACTAGCATATTTCTACAGTTGATAAGTGTAGAACTATTGAGGGATTGTTTACGAAGACATGACTGCTTGAAGAATATGATATCAAAGAGTTCAGACATTTACACGAATGTAGTGGTCTATTTTAAAGGCTAACTCTCACAAGAAAAAAAAGAAGAGCTGATGGGACACTGCATGGATTTCAAGAATCATACAGATATGGCACGAGCACTGAGTCAAAATATCGGGTGGTTTACTAGACAAATTATCAAGTCACGTTACTTCCTCATAATCTGGCACATTTTATGACCATCGCATTGACACTGAGCATTGGACGATCAAAAGGCTGGAACTATTCGATTGCCCATTGCACAGAGTCACGTAATGTCAACGGTCAGTGCCACTACCAACTGAAGATGTTTTAATATCCACTACATACTATAGTCTGAGGCAACAATGGTCTGGTTGGTTTGGGTGTTCATCCTCATTATAGGAAGGTAGCTAGTCAGAAACCCGACTCAATCGAGGATCCATTATGTTCGCTCCTGGCGGCTGGGCCATATTAAATAGATATTGATCTCAACTCCATCTGATTTAAGCGATACATCTTTGGATCTTCTGCTTGGTCCCTGCTTTTAAATTATGAGGATCCGCATTTGAGGCTATGATAGCAAAATCCACTGAATTCCCCACCATATAAGATCACTTCCTCAATATAAACTCATTATTTTCCGCTCCTTGTAGTGCTGAAAGAGGGAAATCCTAGTTGCCTGGTATTATATAGCAACGCATGCTATGGATCATAAATGTAAACACCAGCACTATCCCTGTAACATCAACCTTCTGTCCAGAATGGCGGGTTTTGATTCCCAATGCCGCCAAAGGAACACCGAGTACATACGATATACGTGCTCGTTAAATCTGTCTAATCTAAAGTCCTTTGATCGGTCATTGAGTAGTTACCATGGGTGTAATGGTCAGCAGAAAATATTTTTTTCTCCAGATCAATGTCAAAATTTAGGGTGTGATCTTCTGGCGGTGCCATCTATGGGAGAAGTTTAGAGCAAAATCGTACTTTCACCTTCTTGGTACTCTGGTTAAACGAAGGACGCACTTTTCTGAATTAAATTCGTATAGCCGACGTCATAGTGGACTTGGCTAATCCAACGGTCATAAGTACAAAAAAAGGCACATACTATTAGCCTTTCGGTAGAAATTTTTCATAGATTGTGAGTCGTATTCAGGATAACAAGATCAAAATACAGAATACTCCCAAGACTTACTCAGCCAGATATACATGCCAAAAGCAAAGACATCATCTTTCGTTTGCTTAACTTTTGCTAGGATCAAGATTTGCTATGATATTCTGTTAAATAAAATGTGGTTTAAAATTAAAGCATGGTGGATATTTTCATTGTCTTTATAAGACATGATTTAGAGAATTAAGGTTTTAAACACTTTGATACACATATTTGCTTTCATTTTCTTTTATCAGGAAATATAATTCAGGTAGGTTAATCAGGAATATATGTCCAATTTGTTAACTATGGCACACACATGAAGCAAAATGAAGATTCTTCTAAGTGTAAATATATATTAATTTACCCTAAAAAAATGTAATCAGAATTTTTTATGATTCCATTATCTTTATATAGCTTAATAGTTTAAAGATTACATAAAGATTTTTTTGATATTCACAAAGTACTTCTCTCTTCCAGTTTGTATTTTTAACAGGTAATAGGTTCTTTCTATGTGATACAAAAGAAACCAAAAAATATAGTCATTAGAAAATTGTATATATATATATATATTACTTTATAACGACTATATTTTCTTAAAAAAGAATTTTAAAGCACACATCTCAAGTCAGTTAATTTTTAATCTTTTAAACTTTTTTTTTATTATTATTAATCAAAAAGAAAAAAAGGAACACTACCTTGACAATATATACTAAAATAAACCTGCTAAAATGAAAATTTAATAAAAAATTTTTTTTAACTTTTATTAAAAATATTTTATTTAGTTTCGAATAAAATCAAATACAAGCAATATTGCGTGAATTGTTTGTACTTAATATTATTGTGTTTTTTTTATAAAAGAATAAAAAATTATGATGCAGTTAAGACCCTTAAAATTTTATTTTTAGAAATTTACGTGTCTTAATATATATCCTTTTACAAAAAAATAAATAATTTATAAAACACCATTCACGTTTATACATATAAAGTTTTAAATTTTATGTTTTAACTTTAGTCGGCTCTTGAAATCACGAATCCAGGAAGATCAGTAAAAATAATTAAGCTAAATAATTTTTAGGACAAAAAAATAGTCTCTATTTTACGCTAAAATGCTTGTCTTTAATTCCATGAAACGATAAAAAAAACATTAAAACACAACGTCAGAAAAGTTTATTTTAAGAAAAATACAGGTAAGTTATTGGCGATAAGGGATTTGTTACACAAGTACACACAGTAACCAAATAAAATGAAGATGTTTATACCTATTATATTTTCAGAAGCTTATTATTTAATTAATGTAATGGATGTGTATGAAATCCTTAATATCATACAAACTAATTTGCATAATACAATTTTTACGTAAACTGACTAAAAAGTGTTTCTTCAAAAAATAAACTAAAGTGGTTTAAATAATAAAATAAAATAATTCTATTAAATAATGTAAAATGCAGAAAACAAAACTATTTCCTTAATATGTGTTAATATATTTCTCCATTCATTTGAAAACATATTTCTTTATAACAATATTCTCTTCCTCCATACATTTCTTTTAGGAGAGATTAATTAAATTTTTTCGAAAAGTTCTTAAAAACAGGTTACAATTTTCCATACCTCTATACCAAGAGTTTAATTTTTTCAAATAAAAATATTCATAGTTTCTTTGGTTTGGTTTTCACTTGAGAGTCATTTTTTGAACACGAGTCCAAGTAAATAGTCTAATTAGTCCAATTTTAACTTGTTAATTAGGCCTAAAATTTGAAGTGGATTCAGAACTACTATAAGCATTCAAGACCGACATTATTTGTTAGATACAAGCAACCACGTGATCTTTAGGACCCCCTGTGTACTGTATCTTCTTCAGGGGATTTCGATCTGTTTTAAAATGTCAGTTAGATTTTTTTTAATGACATTTTTTCTTTTGATAAATTTTCATGAATTACACTGAATTTCTTCATTTCAAGATGAATTTTTCTTTATTTGTTTTATATACTTCTTTTATTGCTGAAATACTCTCCAAAATAGCTGAAATATTATCCAAAAATGCTTAAGTAATCTCCAAAAAGGCTTAAATATTCTTCCAAAAATGCAATTACACTTTTTACTATAACTTTTTCTACATGCTTTTTAATATTCCTAAAAAGTACACTACAATTTCAGTGATTCACTGAGCAATCGACTGCACATTTGCAATGATTCACAATTGTACAATTGCAGTGATTCTTAGAACAGTCAACTCTACAATTACAATGATTCACAAAGCAATCCACTGTACAATTGCATTGATTCACAAAAAATCTACTGAGCAGTTGCACTGATTCACAGAACACAACTAACTGTACATTTGTCTTGCAAGGAATAGAAATTAGCTTAAACTTTTCGAGAGAGACATTGAAGTTCATCTAAATAATTATCTGAAGTTCAAAGAAAATATGGAAATCTTCTTAAAATGATAGTATTTTTAGTCATGAATTCCTTGCAGCACAAAAGAATTTTGTATGAGCTCTGTTCATGCCTGAATAAATTTCAGGAAAGGTTAAATTTTTTTGCCGATGTTTCGCTCATTCAACTTGAAATTTATATGGTTATTTTCTCAACAAAATCATTTAAGAATAGAATTATAAATTCTAAGCTTTTGATTTTTTCTTTAAAAAAGAAAACAATATTTTTTAATTAGCTTAAAATTATCAAATTTTTGTACAGTTAATTTTCAGTTAATCATTTCTTCAATTTCTATTTTCATGTGTATGTTTGTAATGATTCAGTAAAAACTTTGAATTTTAGCTTTTTTATTAATTTTTTATAAGTGATCTTAAGAATTGACAAACTGAATAAAACAAAAAGGTATATATAGATATTAATTGAAGTCTTGATGTATACAGCCAATTCAACAAAAGCAATTTTGATATTTTTTATAAAAACTTTTTTTATAGATATAGTATATTTTTTACTATATAGTAAAATATAGTATTTATTTTTTTCTAAATACATAAAGTATTTGTTTAATCAAAAATAAATCATGCTAAAAATTATAATTCTATTTAGAAACATTTATTATTTTCTTTTAATAAGAAGTGAAAGAATATAAATTGCGACAATAGTATAGGAAATGATGCAAATAATAATTTCAAAACTAGTAAATTTTACAGATTTGTTTTTAATTGCATAGTGTAGAATATTATGAAGCCCACCTTATTTATCCACAACGAAAAGAAAGGCTTGCTGTAAAAAAAATGCAAATTTTCATATAAATCAAAAATTTTGGTGGTGATGGCTTTTTAAATTTGTTTTAAAAGCAAATCATATGTTAGAATATTGAAAAACGTCTTCCTTGTCAAACAGTAATCATAAAGCATAGATCAATGTATTTCAATTTTGAATTAAAATCATATCAAGAGATCGATCCAAAAACTGGAACCATCCACATTCTACACCTTATTTCACTAGCACATTGGATATGCTTCTAAAATATGGTGTTTTTTAAGACGCATGAGTTATCTTAGCATAAGAGTATGTGACGTGGTCCGATATCGAACCTATTACCACCCGATTCCAGGAGCTTCTTCATTAAGCACTTATGACTTCATACGGTTTTGTTTTGTTGAAGCACAACGATTTTTTTGCGCACACGAGGGTAATTGGACGAAGAAATACAATTTAAAATTGAATCTAAACCATTAACAACAATCTTGCCCCCAGTAAGATTTGTGCTCACAAACTGTTGAAATGTTGAACCAAGGTCGGAAATCTAACAATTCTGCTGCCAGTTCGGCACTGCTCCATATGACATATATATATATATATATATATATATATACTTTAATTTTTATTGAATATATTGAATTTATAGAATTTTTTCGCAGGTATTTTTTTCCAAGGGATTGGAAGATGAACCCTAAAACACAACAAGGCCAGAAATTGCTACTCATTTTTTTTTTTCGTTACCCAGCGGGAACCTGTGAACCAAGTCACGGATTCGAGTAGCGTTTCCCTCGCCATACCACCACAAACCCATTTATTGGGTGGGCCACATTCACATATCATCACAGAGAAACACAGAGAGAACAGAGAAAGAAAGTAACATCCATGCCGAACCGGGATTCGAACCCAGGACTCACAGCTCAGGAGTCAGGATTTTTTTCCACATATATTATGCCTTAAAAATTATTCATACAGTTGAAAATGCCAATAGTCATGAAAAATTTTTGATTTTGCACTATTAAAAATTGTAAAGTTTTACTTACTTTATTTAATTTTGTTAAAATTTTATTTCCATCATAATTAGCAGAATATATATTTATTATATCGAATACTATTCTATTTGACGTTTACCATTAATATTTTGCAATAAAACCAGACATTTTCTAATGACATTGATAAATTCTAAATCTGCTTTACCTTATTGTTCATGTTCTCAAACATATATACAAACAGATACTGGACATTTTCTCTAAAAGTGTATTCGAAAACCACTTAGAAACCGATAAGTTATTCGATTTTCGTAGGTGTGTCTTTTTGTTGTTGATATCTTTCACTAAAGTACAACATCTAGAATTCGGGTTTTTGGTTTTTTTTGATGCGAAAAAACTTTCCAAAGAATGTATATTTATATACAAAATGTGAGGCTATTGAAATCTAATTTGACGCTAAGAGAAATAAAAATCAACTGATGATCTGGTGTTTTAATAATATTATTTGCATTCTGAATAAAACATGACAGACGATGAGTTATGCTGAGTAGTAATGTCTTTGTTCCTTGTCACAAAATAAAAGTTATTTTCAATTCAGTTTTTTTTTATTTTAATGTTATGTAGGATATTATTTGAAGTAATGCCTTACTAATTATTGTTACAGTTTTGATTATGTTACTTGCACTTAAAAATTCTATACGATAAATTTTTAAGAAAGTAAATATTTTTCATTTATTGGAACAGGATTAAAATATCTCCAAAACCTCATTATTAGGCAGAAAATTCCAAACAAAAAATTAATCACCAAAATACTTATGATACTGTTAAACAAATAAAACAATACTTTAGAGAACTTAGAATTTTTTTCTAGCAATAAAAAACCGTATTCTGGAGAGAGTTGTATCGAAGATTAAGCAAGTTCTTAAATTTCATGATTTACAATAATTCTAATGAAATTAACTTTTACAAAACTTTATTTCAGTGAAGAAAACATGTGATATTTTTTATGAAATTCTTGAGGGTTCTAATAAGACATTTGGTGATAATGTTCACTCCGATGTCAGAAAATTGCAAAATTTGCCTAGCTTATTATAAGTAATATCATTATATTATAAATTATGTAAAATATAATAATGATAATAAATTTTAAATATAATTCAGAAAATATTCTTTTGTATAATATATAAATCATTTTTTTTAAATGAAAGTACAAAGAATTTACCAAGCTTATTATAAATAATATGATTATAGATTATAAACTATATAAAATAATAATTATGATAATAAAAATTTAATTTTTTAAATATGTTACTTTGCATAATATGTAACTTATTTATAAATGAAATCTCATTTTTATATATATTAGTTCTTTGACACAATTGTGTAAGTACTAATTCTATTAAATAATAGACTTATTATTTAATAAATGTTATGCATATTATTAATATTTCATAACGTTTGTACTCTTAACTACTATAAATTAAATTAAGCACGTCTCAAAAAGAGATTATACTTAAAAGTGAGTGGATATGGAGGAAAGCTTGTGATCTTATACCTTTTGCTTCAAGCTATAAAGTGAAAATTAAACTAATTGAGCAGTTTTTAAATGTTTTTACTAAACCAAAAGTATGATACCATCGATCATTTTTATCAAAAGAATATATCACCGAATGTTTTGAATACTACGTAATTCTTTGGCATTGTGTTGTGAATTACATGACAGCCTAAGGTGGTTGTGAGGCAATTTAACACCCTTCACGTAGTTACATTCCGGGAGTACATTCTATAGGTAGTTTCTCAAGAGAGAAAATTCAGAAAATTCCCAAGCACCCACCCTCACAAATATACAACCAGAAGGCAGAAAACAGCATTCCTTTCTCGTGGTTAAACAGGGTTTGGGATCGAACCTGGGACATTGCGGTCTGAAGAGTAGTGTCTTGCCATCAGACCACGTTAAAACAAACATTACAAATGAATATATATATCAAGCAATATTTTATAAATAAGCAATACTAATCTACGAAAAGAATTGGTATCTTTAACATTCGGGTGCAAAAAATAACGATTGAGCGACACCAAACCAAACCAAATCACACACACGCAATCATATATTTAAAAATGGTTTTAATCGTACAGTCACAATTATTTATATTTTATGTAACTGAAGTAGTCATATGGTTAGGTCACTGGCCTTCTGTACAGAAAGGCTGGGTTTGATTCCCAATGCCACCAAAAAATAACCAAGTACACGCTGTATTCGTGCTTTTTGAATCTGGGGAATCGAAAGTCCTGTGGTCGGTCTCTGAGCAATTACCATGGGTGTAATGTGGTCGGGAGAAAATTTTCTTCCCCTTTAGATCAAAGTCAAAATTGAGGGAGTGGATCCTCTGGTACGGCCATCTATCGGAGGAGTCTTAGAGCAAAATCGTACTTTCACATTTGTGGTGCTCTGGTCAAAACGAAAACCGCACACTTTGGACTTAATTACGTATAGCCGTCGGCTAGCGAGCTTGGCTTGTCCACACAATACCAATTTATATTTTATATATAAGTTTCATAAAATGTTCCTGATGACATCGTAGTGGATACAACACTATTTCATTTTACGAATATGAATGCCTGTAATAGCCAAGTTTAGAAATGAGTCATACTTATAACTTAGAAGTTGTGACTTCGATACACGATATTGTTGATGACTATAGCGTTTAAAAGCAATTGACAGGTCAGATGTCAACTTCATCATTCAACTGTGGCACAAAATTACCATGAATTTGTTCTTGTTTAACAGCTTCTGTCAGTATAAATATTTAGCCGGAAACTTACTCCAATAACATTATCTAATTTTAAATTTTGCAAATCCTAGTTAATTTAAACTTACACGGGTCCAACTTGTAGGACAACACAGTATCGAATGGAAGGTCTAGAGGTTCAATTCCATCCACCATCATTGCTCATATGCATGAATATCTGTCGGGATTTTTTTTAGGAAATTTCCAGGTTTCCTCCTTTGCTATACGTGAATGGAGACACACTATTTACATAAGATTTTCTGAAGGTAATTTATGTAGTGAATATTACTATGACTAACCACAATCCTAGAACTTTAGGGTCTTATACCACCTTGTGTTTAAGCACTGGTTATTACGTCATCAAGCTAAATTTCCGAATAGTTCATTTCATTTAACACTAATCACACTTAGTGAAATTCAGTTTTTTGTTAAAAAAAAAATCACATATATTATTAAATTATAATTTATTAAAAATATTTTGGTAAATTCAATTTTAGAAAAATTGGTTTTACTGCGTGCAACTGTAACTGTACTAAGCTGTGAGCTGTACTAAGCTAATATCGAGCTGTGAGATTCGAAATGGCAGCTGAATGATTGGCACCCTAATATTAGGATTAGCAGTATGAGAGTTTAAATTATTCCTTTATGTCTGCGAAAAAAGCAGTCTTTGACGGACGAAGTAACAAAAAAATGTACATTTTCCAAGTTCCACTCTTATTTCAAACTATTTCCATTTATTTTTATATTTCACTTCAATTTATTATCATTACGCTACGTTTATCATATAGTTAACTGTGATTGTATACTTTAAAATATCATGAAATTCTTCTGAGTTTATAAGAAAGAAAAACTTCGGATAAACAAGGGACTAAGCGTTTGAACAATGATATAGTTTCTTAGACAGTTTTATGTGCAAGAGTTGTTTGAAATTCAAATAACTGTTTACGAGATACGTTGCTTTATTAAGATTTATGGCAAAGAAAATCCTTAAAACCTTTTCAAATGGGTTATTTTATTTAATTTTATGAGAGTTAGCAAAATGTTTGCTCTTATTACTTCAAATAAGACGTTTAATTTAGATTATTTTGTAATTTATTTTGTAGTAATTTTATGGTATGCACAACGCATCTTTAGGTTATAAACTTATCTTTTTTTATAAATAAAAATAATTATATTTATTATTTCAGTTTATGATTATATTTATTATTTTTTATTGCCATATGTATTTACGTGTGAGATTCTTGTATTATTTTCTTTTGGTCATAAATCCTAATGTTTCATGCCAAAATTCATACCTTCTATCTTAAAAATCTAATATATATATATATATATATATATATATATATATATATATATATATATATATTTGTTTATATGGTATTTCGAGAGTGATCAATATTTATAACACATCAATTTAAATAAGAATTTAAATTTCATATTCTTTAGTTTTGATTGTTTTAAGTGTTTCATATTAACACATAAAGCGTTTGATATTATCATTTATATTTCGAAAACAAACCTTTTGGTTGAAGAAGACATTTAACAGAGAAGCAGTTAGAGGAATATGACTGGCTATTAGTTTGGCTGATTCTTCGTGTCGCTAACCAAATTCCTGCCAAAAATTTATAATAGCATTTCCAAAAAGGAGCACCTATTAGAACTTTTAATTTGATCTTAATTTCTTTCTCTAAGGTAAACATTAAAATCGTTTCTTGTTTCGAGCCTTAAATTTTTGAAATAATGTTATATTAAATCTTCACAATAATACGAGCGAAGACATATTCACTATCTGGAAACAACTTTACCGCCAAAGTTGTAATTCCAGGCTTTTTTTTATTATTATTATTTAAAAAATGACAAGATGTGTGTCAGGAAAACCATCTGTTAAATTTCAAGCCCCATCTTCAAGAAGATGCTTCGCTGATAACCAATTTTGACATGCGCCCGTCTTTCAAAAATTCTGAAGCTACTGTGCGACCGACTTATCTCATAAAAAGATCTCGTTTGGATTTTTTTTTCTCCCTCGTGTACCTGCTGCTGCCACTGGATATGTAGAAGTTAAGCAGCAAACGATTTATCGGAGGCTAATCTTAAAGAGCAACAATTTTTTCTTAAAATATCTATTCAATTTTATTCTTATTGTTTCCGATAACGCAATAAATTCGATTAATATATATGTTATAAGAAAAAAAAGAGCGCTTTTTCGAGTTTTAAGTGACAGAATTTATTAAACTATTCGTTTCTTTTACACAGTGTATGATACGAAATAGAACACTTTAAAAACTATGGAAATAGTATTAAAAAGAAGAGAATAATGTGGAATAAATACAGATTTTGGAAATACTGCCTATAGCATTTCAAATGATGGAAATAACTGCTTATATCATTCAATTTCCTATATCATTTCCATGAGTATTAAATAACTATATTTATTTTCCGTTATTATTTCAGCATATTTTCTTGTAGTATTTGTGTGCATTATAAATAAACAAACTTTAAATGGATATTCTGTATTGATTGATAACTTTTATGTCACTGAAGAAAATTGAAATCTTCGATAAAAATAGAATAAATGCTTATGATAAATAATTCTGAAAAAAATTGTGATTTTTAGAATTAAAGCTTTCCTATGCCTGATGTTCTCTTTTATGAGAATAGCAAAATGTTCATACAAACCTAGTTTAAATGTCGCTATATAGACAGTACATAAAAGAGATGCTTGTGTGAAAATAATTTTGAAATAATTGATCTTAAGATTATTATTATTACTATGTATAGCTGATATAGAGACTTTTGTAGAATCAGGAGTATGATTAATAAAGAAATGTTTTTTTTTTACTTTATACATAGAAATGGGAGCAAAAATATCAATAATACAGAATAGATATCTCTGATAATTTTAAAATAATTGGAATTCTGATCTAAACTTATAAAGGTCTATAAAAAATAAATAATAAAGGGAAATAATTTTTTTCTTGTCATACTAGGATAATTGCAAAAATATCGTCTATATAAATAGAATTAAAAGGTAGATACTGAACAATAAATTTGTAAACTTTGGAATCTAAGTGAAAAGTACATAAATATTTATTTGAAATAATGAATATATTAAATGAATATATTAAAATTAATAACAGATTGAGCCCAGTAATTGCTATTATTGTGAGGAAAGCGTCTACTATTCATTCCCTTTGATGTTCAATGCCCGAATTTATATTTGTAGAAGTGCATAGATTAATATTCATTTTTGTGTAAATGCGTTATAAGAAAGAAGCTTGAAATAACGTAGAAATAGACAGCCCAGAGTACAATATATGTTTACAATAAATAATTCTGATACTCCCTATTCAAAAATCGAAGTTGAAAACAATAGAACATTACTCAGTTTATTCCGAAAAAATGTTACAAGAACATCGGCCTAGAATAATATAAAATGAAATAGATATCTGGGATAAAGATAATTTTTCAAGAATTAATGTTCACATTAAAGTTTTTCTAGAGCTAATATCCCCATTTAAGAAAACGAAGTTCGGAATAAGAAAAGGAAATCATGTTTTCCATGTTATTTCAAAGAAAATTTTCAGAAACGTTGGTATAGGCAACAAAATTGTATTCCTATTTATGATTAATATTTTTTAATCAATTGAGGCTCAGATTAAAGTTTTTCTAAGGCTGATAATAACATTTACGAAATCGAATTTCGAAATAATAAAAGGAATATTCTTCATCTAACAGCGAGAAAATTTTTCAGGAACCTTGATACACATAACAAAATATATCTGCTGTCTGCGATAAATATTTTAAATGAATCTTGGCGCGGATTAAAACTTTTCTAAGGTTGATTTTCAGATTTACAAAATCAAGGTTTGAAATAAAAGAAAATTATACAAACTCTATTTTAAGGAATTTTTTTAAATATGGCGTTGGTACAAATAACACAATATAAAAGCATTATCTCCGATAAATACTTTTTGAAGAACATTAAGCTCCAACCAAAGCATTTTTAGGGCTGATACACAAAATTACAGAGTTGAAGTTCAGAACTACAAAATTATTTATTCATGTTATCATGGAAGTTTGATAGTTATATGTTCACACAATCTTGGCCTTCCTCTCTGTGCTCGAGTAATTTCCCATCATATAATCATTATATCCGATAAATACACAATGTACACATGGAAAAAAAAACGAAGTAATTAAGCTTGAAAAATCTTTTCAGCGCCTCATACCAATTTAAAAAAACATTTCTTCTGATTCTGATTTATCTAGATGCTTATTGGCTATTACCACGCTGAAAGTTTGTAAATTTTTATTTGAAAAATGTATTTATATAAGTATAAATTTTATCTATTAAGACATATAAACATATTTCTTCATTCAATCATAAAGCCTGTGAAACCATGTAATTATTATAAGCATACATATATTTGCTCTATATATTTCTTTACTCAAACATTAAATCGATTCAGTCTGAAGATCACACCAGTTTTTTATGGTTGGTTGGTTGGGTTTTATGGCGCAAAATCCAAAAATGGACATGCTGCGCCAAGAAGAGGGTTTTGAAAAGGATATTTTATATTATTTATTTATCATTTTTCACCATTATTTTTAAAACCCAAGCAACATTAAAACTTTAAAACACAAAAATAAATGTATACGTTTACATTATAAAATCCAATTAAAAATATAAAAGGAAAAATTCAAAAGTATATATCAATTAAATATGATGTAAAAAACCTATTCCCCTCAAAAAGGCAATTAGGTTACAGTGGAGTGGTTCCCCAAGCAAATCACACAAAGTTAAAATATCACATTTAAAAAAGAGTAAACGATATTGGTTAAAATATGGACATGTAATTAAAATATGATGTACATTGAGTGGTTCATCACACGTTTCACACCATGGTTTTAGTTCACTTAGAAACAAATGTCTGTGTGTGAAATGTGTGTGTCCGATACGAAGTCGAGTCAATCTAACATCTGCACTTCGTAACGGTAAAACAGATAATGAGGTGAGTGATGAGAAAATGGTACGGAGTTTGTTTCCGACCTGCAAGTTCCATGATTCTTCCCAAAGGGAATAAATAAACCTTTTAATACCCTTTCTCACATCTGAGAGCGGAATAAATGGTAAAACTGGATCTTCAGCAGACTTTGCAGCTGCATCCGCTCTCTCGTTTCCATCAAGACCTACGTGACTTGGTATCCAACAAAATATTATTTTGTATCCCTTGCCCAGTTTTTTATGGGAAATTAGCTAGAAACTAAATAGCAGTAATGGGCTGCAATTCATCAGTTTGTGAGTTTGATCCTTACTTAGATAATTGTAAGAGTTCAGATGCCATTTTAAACTGACCGTCTTAGACTGTTTAGTCATTGTATTAAAAAGTAACACTACAGCGAAAACAAAACTAATTATCAAAGGCTAAATTTTTATAATCCATTTTATTATATTACATAGATAGAGTGTAACTGATTAAACACAACCAAGTTTGAAGTAGTAGGAACATAAAATTATAACAGCTATTTAGGATCATTCATTTTAAGCCCCATGTTTTCAGAGAGATTCTTAATACTCTGTGATTAAATTGGATGAAAACGGTGATTTATTTCGAAATATAATGGACGTCAAAGAATTTGGAAGAACTTTCATTTATTTTGTTGTATGAAAAGAGTTTGATTTATTCGTATCACCATTTATTACTAGAGTTTTGGTTTCCGTGTTTCGTGTCACATTTTGACACAGATTAAAATTTAACTTTTGCGTTAGTTTTACTTCTGTTACATCAGTAGTCTCAAAAACTTGTAACTTCAATATCAGATGTCCTTAAGATTCATATATTAAATAATTTTTGTTAATTTGGCTTAAACTTTAGTAATTATATGGTATATGTTTTGCTTGTTTCGTAATTTTTTGATAAATTTTAAAATTTTAGAGTTTAATCTGTATTGTTATATATATATAAATTATAGTTTCAAATTTAAAATTAAATATACTATTCAAAAACATGTTTTTATTATAAAAGCTTCTAAATTTTTAACTTTTTTCATTATTTCTAGATTACAATTTTTTATTAAACTAAGAATAATAAAAATCGTATCTAATCTAATTTTTAACAATTTTATCAAAAATATTTTAACTCCCGTTTTATTTTTTATAGTTACAGAAAATGTTAAATGGTATGCTTTTATTTATTTTTTTTTTTTACGTCTCAGAGTTTTTATTGCTAAATACGAATCGCCACATCTACTTAAGAAAACTAAAACTACTTTTTACAACCACCTAAACGACTTTACTAAAGAATTAAATATCCTGTTTTTATCTTTTGTTCACATATTGAGAGAAAAGAAAAACATCTCTTTAAAATATTTTCCTACGAATGCTAAAAATATGCTTTTCTTAGAATGGAATAATATATTAGCCAAAATAAATATTTACCGAAACAAGAAATGTTTTACGTTTTTGAATTTATTTGCATTTGTAATATATATATATATATATATATAATGCAATATTATTAATGAAAATAAATCTGAAATTTGTGTATATTCCTTATTTACAGAGAAATTTAGGGCTTATTGAATTGGATTTAAACCATAAATTACAAAATATGATTTTTCTTCTATTGCATAAATTTTAATATTTACAAAGAAAGAAAGAAATTGACTTCAAACTTCATAAATATACATGTGAAAATACAAATTATTATTGTGAAACAAGTAAATTTTGAATTAATGCTGAATTATGTTATTCTACAATATATTTTATAAAATTGTTCGTTAGAAGCTAATTATTTCTTTATTATCAGGAACTTTTATGTAACGTATTTTTTTCTTTTCTTTCCAGGATTCCTGTTTTTTTCCGTCACAATAGCAGAAGAAGAATGTTTAAGTAAGTGAAATTGATATCACTTAATTTTTAAATTCAGAAATGTAAAATATTAACAATCTGAGATGCGCGTTCTAAAATATCAATTGTTTTATACATAAATAAACAAAAGAAAATGCCTATAAATTAACATATACATAAATAAATCATGATGAGGTACTATATAAGTACTATATATATAACTTATATAGTACCTTACCACCATATTTCCACAAAAATAAGTTTTTACTTAAATCTTATTTTAGAAAGCATGGTGTAAGACATTGACTCAGAGGATCATTTTCGGCGTAAATCCTTAATGAATATTTTATAAGCTGCCCCCCTGGTGCGAATCTTTAATGTTTTTAAAAATACGACGTGATATTTTTTTAAATGCCACGATGGTGGCACCCTCAGGGACCTCGTAGAGGTGTGAATTACACTGGGTGTTGGGGGAGATGTCACCCGTTAATCTTAAGGTAATGAATCTTAAGTTCGGGGTCTTCCCACACATGTTATGTATGT
Source organism: Latrodectus elegans (assembly GCA_030067965.1). Taxonomy (NCBI): domain Eukaryota; kingdom Metazoa; phylum Arthropoda; class Arachnida; order Araneae; family Theridiidae; genus Latrodectus; species Latrodectus elegans. The sequence continues at coordinate 88,832,998 of CM057816.1, forward strand.
ATGTATGTGTTTAAAAATATACACCTCTAAATAAGAATAAAAATATAATTTGCAGAAAATATGTAACAGTAATAAACAATAATATATAATAATGAATAAATACATGAATGATAAAAATAGAATGTATGAATTACAAATAAAACAATATCAACTGTTAAACAAAAGCATGTGAAAGCTACTTTGAAAAATTATTATTTTGCTATTACAAAAGTTTATCAATTACTTAGCATTGATTTATTGAAATGCGAAAGTAAAAATTCAGTTATATTATGGAAAATATTTCTTTATAATTTCACGTGTTTTTTTATCCATTATTACACGATTTATAAGAAATTAATGATTGAAATAATCAATTGCATATTTCAAAATTGCAAGCATATTTCAAAATGCGAATGTTTCGAATCCACTTTAGATGCAGGAAACTACTCTTTAGTTTTCTGCTATAGTATTCTTTGGTGGAAAAAATGCGACAATATAAAGAATGACGAAACACCCTATATTTCTGTTTGTGGTGTTTTTGTCAGGGGTTCGCTTCATTACTTTCTTATCAGTAAAGAATGTTTTGCAAGCGAAATCTTGTCTTTATTATTTCTTTCTTCAGTATTTTTTGTGATACAGCTTTTTACGCTACGCAGTAAAATATACTAAGACAATAGTTCACGTATTCACGAGTTTCATCTTAAAACCTGAAGGATTTAGTTTCAATTCTACTTTTTATTCTGAATAGTATAATAAAAACGAATGTTGCAGGAAAATAGGCAAAAACATGGAAAATAGGCAAAAACATGGTATTCCTTCAAGAAAAAAAATAGTACCATAAATTTTTGTGTAGTTAAGTTATCCTTTACCGAATTTAAAATACACGAAAATCTTTACATACTTTATAGAGGATGATTTTGTAATAATTTTACAATTTCTTGTTGAAGTAATGCTCCAAAAATGTACTTATAAACTGTTATTTTGTGTTTACATGTATTTTTTTTACATTTAGGATGATAACTTCATTTTTACATTCTCTCTTTGGCATAGAAGTGAGAATTCTCATTTCAGAAGAAACTTTATAATATTTCAATAATTTGTATTACTTCACGTCATTTACAATTTGCAGAATTTTATCTTTGAAAATTATTTAATTTGAAAATAATATGCTTTAATAATTTAATAGTATTATATGTCTGTCTATAAATATCATATTAGATAGAAAGCTTAGAAGTTTCATTTTGCCTATTTTGCCAGATTTTCAAAATTTAATTTGAATATTTGTTCAGGAAATGCAATCAACTTTTACATTTTTGATTCTTGTATTTAGTTAGCCAATTTTTTTTACTCTTAAATGTATTGAATTAGCATCAATAGTGGCTTCATAGAGTCATTTGTTCACTTCCTTTTGGGATCGGATTTATTCATAATTTATTTCAATGCAAATTTAATGTGACACTGAGACCTCACTGATGTTTATTGGAGATACAAAAAAAAATAATATGATAACAATGCCTCATATACACTGCCCGACACTGAAAGTGCAACACCAAATAAAAGTTGGCAGAAACTGACGAAATTCTACAAAGAGAGAGAAACATCAACGAACAACGAATTATTTGTATTTTGAATTATGCAATACAGAGTGAGAATAGTGTCCGGTCAATTGGTTGTTGGACCACTGTGGACGGCGATACTAGAAGCAACATGTCTAGACATAGAGTCAATGAGAGTACAAATTTCATCCTCAAGAATGATTCTCCATTCTCTGGCAACCATTTGCCAAAGTGCGTCTTCTGAAGGAAGCAGCGGCAGGGTCTACAAATAGCCTCCAAACATGTTTGATTAGCGAGATATCTGATTACTATGGTGGCCATGGCAGCAGCTGTACAACTTGCAGGGAATGTTGGCAGATGCACACAATGTATGGTTGGGCGTTATCCTGTTGATAAAGGGCATTTGGCACTCCTGAAATTAGGGAATTTTAGCCCGGCAGCAACGCATCATCCACCTAACCTTGGGCTGTCATATGCTGTGAATACCAACTACAGGAAGAGCTAAAATCGCATGCTACTGCACCGAAAACCATGAAGCCGCGTTGTTGCATCACCCTTTATAGCTAGGAAAGCCAAAACACTGTTGTGACGTCATACGGCGGTGGCTGAAATCAACTGCGTTTGTTCGCGAATGAAATATTCCGAAGGAATTGATTTTATGTTGCTTAAAAAGCCCTTAGCTATCAATTTTATACTTTTATATTAATTCTGATATTATTTCCACGAAGAATATTAAAAAATTTTAATAGCAGCTATATAAAAAATTTATTCAAGTAAAACTTGTAACAATAGTAAATAGTAAATAAAATTTACAATTGCGAATAACAAACTTTTTCTACTCATATTAAGATCAAGTCTATAAAACTTTATTCATTATTGGAATATATATTTTCGTTGGTGCACTTTTAAAGGAAATGTATATCTCTGCGTTGATTACTAATAAACCAAATCAACATAAAATTATTTTTATGCAATATATATATATATATATATATATATATATATATATATATATATATATATATATATATATATATATATAATTATATATAATTAAAAATTCCTCTGCATTTTTTTTTAAATTCGGGTACTATGATTTATTCTAAAATAATTATTAGAAACATAATCTATTACGAATTAAGAATATTTCTTTAGAATCTTTTAAATTCAAACACATGATTAATTTATTAGTAAAATATATTGCATCTAGATGTACAGCATTTAATGGGTGGTGACTATTTTGCATAATTGAAGTGGAAAAGACGCAACCTTCGCTTAAACTCTACTCGGACCTGCTACGATTTCTAATCTTTCCAAAACGTCAAATAACCGAGTGGAAAATAATTTATTATAATCATTACTATTTTATATTTCTTCTAAAAAATACACAAATTTAATTTGAAAAACAAACAATCATTATTTTTCATATTATAAGACAAGTACGTTATTAATATGTATTAGAACAAAATTATGTACATAATTATTACATTTTTATTCAATTTATTTTGATGCATTCCTAACAATGGATAAAAAATAAACTACTTGAATATACATAAACTTATTTTTAAAATTACTTTAATTTTAAAAGGAAATAAATATATTGGATACAATTTCTGACACAATTACATTAAAATATAATTTTTTTTCAGAATTAGGAAAAGTTTGAATTTTTCTTTTTTTAGATTGGATATTAACCATTATAGAGTCATTATTTTTTTACAAATTTTTTTTCTTCAACAGCATGTCCATTTTCCCATTTTTCAGAAGGCAGGTAAATTTCAGATTCATTCAGAATCCTAATTACTAAAAATGTATATGCTATATGATTAGAATAAACAACGAGTAATGTAACCTTTTAAAAAGAAATCTGTTCATTAACAAAACACAAAACTTGCATTTTACTTACAGTATTTTCTGACAAAGATGAAATAAAATCATTTAAATTATACAAATCTGTTTCATACTCCTCATAATTTTGATTTAATGTATTTTGCTTAATATTTTGTTGTATATTACTAATATCAGTAACATCATTAATTTAAATGGTAAAGAATACTTATATATATATATATATATATATATATATATATATATATATATACTCACTTTTTTATTGGCATTATTTTAATGAAACTATTTATAATTAGATTTTCATCAATAATAACAGAAGTACAAATTTGGATGTGGATTACAATCAATATTTAAAAACATAAAATTGCTATTTCTTTTGACTACAGCACAAAATTCCAGAATATTTATATTTTTCAATTAATTTTGCAAAATAGTATTTTTACTGGTATCCCACAAGTCATTCTCTTTTTACTTTGAACAATTTCTTTACACAATTGAGAGTATTTTCACACATCTTTACGGTTTAATTGAGGGATCCGCTTGATGACATCTGTATTTGATAAATATTTTGGTATTCATTAAAGATAAAGGGTACCGCATCAGGATGTAATTTCGGTTAATATAGATTCACGACTATTCTACCACCCCATTTATCTTATGGAAAGCTTCACTAGTTCTTAAAATATCACTTGGTTTGAAATACAGTTCACACACCTGGAAGTAAAATTTAAATTTAGGAAAGTTGATATACATGCAACAAAGATATCTGCTTTTCTTTACTAATAATGGATTTTTTATTTGATATGATCATTAAGATGCATTCTGAAGTTAATTTCGAAATTACTTAGAGTTTATCTATTATTGCATTTCTCTTTTAACTCAAACACTTTATTATTATTTAATAAATCGAAAAATAAATAATTATTTTATTTTTCTATGAAAATTTAAATTTGAATAATATGATTTTACTCGTAATAAATTTTTAAAAAATTCCAAAGGAATTCATTTTTGATTTCACTTAAAAAATTTTATTACTATTAATGCTGTTGAAAAAGTTCAAAAATAAAATAAAGAGATAAAAATCATGCAAATGAAATTAATTTATTTACCCTGGAATGTTTGGTTATTTCCATATTTCCTCTCGGAATTACACACAACCATTAGCGTGTTAAATCTTCTTCATGTGGGAATCGAAAGCAAAAACCCTAAAGTCCAGTATCATAATTGCCTTTACGGGCAGTTACGCAACATTTAAAAGACATGTTCTTTATTATTAGACATAGGATAAAAATATAATAAAATATTTTGAAAAATATCTTTAAAACGGAGTACCGTTAAATGGTAAGCAATGCAGTTACAACAGTTTCTGTTAAAGCGTCACCTAGAAGAAGGCATCAACCACCGGATGCAACGTCACAGTGATTTGGTCACGTGAGTCAGGCTTTCTACTATCAGAAGGTACTGGTTGTTGCGTGGTGCCGCTCCATTTGCTGCAGGGTTAGGGTACCTGTCTCCATGTCAAAGGTACACTCGGACGCATCGACTGTCGCTGAAGAAACAGAAGCATGACTCATCTGAAAAGACGATCATGTGCCAATCCGTATTCCACATTACTCTAAACCAGCACCATTCCAATCTTGGCGTCTATTTTGCCGTTAATGGCGGTCTTAACGGACGCTATGAGCGCAGGCCACTGGCAACTACTCGATGGCAAATAGTTCTACTCGATATGAAAGTATGCAGTGTCTTTTGGACATACTTTGCGGACACCACCGCCTGTCGTTGGACGCGTCTATCCACGCCTGCTGACGTCACTCTGATTGCACAGGAACCCCACAAACGTTCACCAATTCCTTGTTCAAATCATCTTCGCCATAGCTAGTGCCCTTGTGAACGCGTCCAGATGTCTGCCAGCTGTGATTTCCCGTAAGGACCACCCTGCCCTCCTTAGTCCAATCACCATGTCCCTCGTAAACTTGCTGGAACTGACACCGTCGACAATGGCCTGGCATTCTCTGCAATTACAAGCACCCTTTGCGACAAAAACAAACTTTCAACGATTATTTTCCAAGCAGCAATAACGGCTTTAATACTGCCGGTTCCTCACCTTATACCTCACCTACGTGCAATGGTTGAGCTGTGCACTTCACATCCTTTACATAACTCGGTATGGTAACCTGAACTTTACATAATTTTTCTGGCCACTCCTTCCTGGTTGTTTATTTTCCGTGTCTGGCAGTGTATTATTGCTGCAACAGTTGGCCTAACTGTAGGTTGGTAGAACACATTAATTAATACCTACTTTTCAGTTAGGCTCTACCTGTCATGTTGAAGCAACTGAGTGTGAGCTTCGATCTTTAAGGAAGGGATCCTTAATACTTGATCTACCACCACTTACTTAATGTGCCCTAATCACCTGAGGGAACGCGACGGATTTGCGGTTTAGCAAGGATTCAGATTCACTACAATAATGAGAACAATACTCTAACAAACCAGACCATCGCGTACACCTGATGAATTCTCATAATTAAAAGATTAAATCAAATTAAATACATTAATATTTAAACATATGTTGTGTGGAATTATTTTATATGTCTTAATTTACATCAAAATTACCAATGGGATGCTGAAAAATAATTTTACTTTAAATGTAAATACATATAATGGATGAAAAGGTTGCATAATAAGTCACAATGTTAAATTTTTATAATTTTGACGTCATTTTTCAAATTTTTAATATAGAAAATGTGAAATAAATTAAAATTTTCATTACAATGTGTGCTGATAAAAAAATTCAACAAATAACACAATCTCATTGTATGTAGTATTTTAGAATTAGGTTGCTTAAATTTGCTATATAAAAAATATTTCAGTTTGTAGAAAATTCCACAAATTGTAATAATAAATATTCATAATGCATCAATATAGTGGTAAATTAATAATGGTACCACATTAAAAATATCTAGTTCAGGAATTAGGAATAATTTAGTTTTATTCAGACTGCCACCAATAAATTATTAGTGTTAAATAGAGAATATCATTATCATGTTATTGATGGCTATTTGAGGAATTAAATAGTAATTAGATAAACAAAATCACAAAAAATAATAACATTATCTAGAACGTATCATATTTAAGTATACAAATTGAGTTGAGATTACTCTTTCCTGAGAGTAAGATTCATAATGGATATGTGTCGTGGTAAATTCCTTACATATTTTAGGCTCAGCATTAATTTTTCAAATGTAAATAAAATTGCAGCAACAGTCTAAAACACAAATAATGACTGTATCTTATAATCATGTCCAACTGATTGTATCGGATCCTGCGTTCGATAACGGGAGATAGGTGTTGCGTCAATATAGTGGTAAATTAATAATGGTACCACATTAAAAATATCTAGTTCAGGAATTAGGAATAATTTAGTTTTATTCAGACTGCCACCAATAAATTATTAGGATCGCAAATCTTCTACATGAATATCTATTGGAGTGGGTACTTGGGAGTTTTACGGATTTCCTCCTTTTCAACATGTAAATATACCACATTATCTGTATAAGGTTCTTTTGGAAGGAAGTTACACGTTGGAATACCTTACAACTGTCAAACAATATACAAACCGTTGTCAGAGTAATGAAATCAAACTGAAAGATTATTTGGTTATACTAACATATTCACTATTTGACCGCTGCAGATTAGTTGCAGTAAATTTAATCAAGATAATATTGAGATAAAAAATAAAATATTTTAAAGCCATTAAAACATTTTTACATATGAATAAAATTGGAGCTACATTATAAAAGGAAGCTTAAGAGAAAATTATAATATTGCTATGATCAACTCATTAAATCGAGTTGAGTTGAGGTGAGGCTTCCCTGGTTTTAACACCGACACTCAGAGGAACATTATTAAATTAAGTTTAAATAATATAGGGCTTATAACAATAACAAAGTACATTGCTTAAATTTCATTTGTAAATAGTTAAAGTTGAAAGTAAACGAAAACCTTACACTTTGTTCCAAAACAGGATTCTAACTATTTTAAATTATTTCGACTTTTATACATTCCTCCTTATGACCTCGGAAGTAAGTAGATTCTATAAACTATCATAAATCCAATTGCTTATTTAAATTAATGAATTTTTCCTATGAGCTCAACTCTAAACTATAGAAAATTTATATTATTCTAGACTATTCTAACTTTAATATGTAAGAAATTGAGAAATATTTGCAAGCGGATTCAGAGAGATTTTAAAAATCGAATTATTTCGTTTTGTATAGAGGATGTTTTTCACACAGTAATCTTAAGGGAATATTTTTTTCTTAATTTCAAAAATATTTATTTTACTAAATGAAAGCTTTTTTTGTTTCAAATGTAAAGAGTATAATTTAAAGAATCAGTCATATTTAACGAAAACATAATTGCATTAATACGAAATGGGTGAAATTTTACCGTACGATCATCCTTGGCGAAATTTTCAAAAAGTCGCCAAGGGTGACCGTATGACGAATTTCCGATCAGGAAAATCGGCGGGAAGAAAATAGCTGAAATAGTGACAAAAATTCCATACATTGTTGGTATCTAACAATATGCTCAACTGATTTTAAAAAATTAACAAAAAACGCAAATTTATGGATTTCAAACACTTATGGTAAAATAATTGATATGTTAAATTATCCATAAAATTTTTTGATTAAGTTTTATATTAATGAATTTAAATCAGTAAATATTTATGGGAAGTTAGTGACAAATAGGTTTCCCAAATACTAGTTTGCCGAGTTTCCAGTAAAAATGTTCGCCAAATTAGGCACAAAAAAACCCGCCAAGGATGACCGTACAGTGAATCTGATAAACGAAATGGTATTTATTAACCATAAAAGATGGTTGTTTTCTTCGTTACTGTCAAGATCCTGAGTACGCCACTTTATTACGATTTTCATTGGTTTAAAATATCCATGACATCATATAACGTTTCATTCACGTCACATCAAATTGAGGTGGCGTTGTAAATCCACCTTGTTGGCAAATTTGCTAACTGCCTTCAAATCGAATTCTTTGAGTGGAAGCAAACAAGGCAAAGTTCATCATCGAATGTCTGAGAATAGTGTCGAGGTTCATATTGTTAATAAAACGATTTTTTTTATATAAAAAGCAAAGCATTGGTTTGAGAAGCCGTTTTTTTCTATTGATTCAAGCCATGAACACATGGACAGCAGAATAGCAGGGAAAGCAAAATGAAAAAGACATTATAAACGCAACATCTTTATAGTTAGTTTAAATCGGCAAGAACAATTTAAATTTTGGTGAAAATGTGCTTTGGGTCCCCTGTTTGGCGCATTTTCAAAAAGTCGCCAACTGCGTGTTGTCTCGCGGAGTTGAATACTCCAAGACACTACACAAAAACGGTGTTTTATTTAAAATGTACAGAACGTTTGAAAACAATAATTCAATTGAAAGAAATTTTAAAAGTCCGTGATGGAATTATATACTTGTTGTTGTAGCAATTCAGCAATAAAAATATACACACGAGTATCTTTCAAAAATCTGAAAAAGAAAATATTGTGGTTAATATTTATTGCAAATTGGGTAATCTTTCTGTAAAATTTGATTTTTATTTGACTCAAAATATAGAAAGAAATCTTAAATAGTTTCGTTTAGTCTATTGTAATCCTGGGAAAGGACTAAAACCACAGAACTTTGCATGAAATTATCCGTTTGGCGATATTGCAGACATTATTGGCTATATAACGTGCAAACTATTTTATAGCATAGTAACAAAAATTGTCTAGAATCCCCATGGAAGTTAAACAAGACCTATACATACTCTCTTACTTACCGATGGGGAAAATTAGATGTGATTCAGCCGACTTCTTTTATATATATAAAACTGCTTAATGAGGTAGTCTGCAGTCTGAATATCTGCAAATTATTTCATTACATTTGGTTTTATATTTAAGGTATATTTAAAAGTGATGATTTCCATGACTGATAATTAATTACATAGGCTTATCCATTTTCTACAAGTGTTTGTGATTCAGACTTGAGCCCAATGGATGATGACAACATATTCTGTTAATAATAGTTATTTATTCAAATGAGTTATAATTTCCTATCTTAAGAATAAATCATTTATGTATCAATACTAACACATGTATTTTTCAATATATTTAACTAAGTATATCTTCTGTTTGATTTATCTCTATATTGACCATTTCGACAGTAAGTAGAACAAAGCTTAAAGGCTCTAGACTATTGTAAAGCATTTCAATATCTAGTACAGACATTAACTTTCAGAAAGATTTAAAAAAAATAATGGGTTGGGTTCACACGTATTGCAAAGAAGTAAACTCTAAAGAAACCTTCTAGGGGTGCATGCAAAAGACAGAAGCGCAAATTCCATATCGAATTGTAAACAACGGCTGTGGCATTTTTGCTCTTATTCCTATCACTATGCCAACCACTCAGACTAAATGCTTTAGGATTTTAGAGAACACTGAGTAAGTTGTTTTCCGAGAATTCTTTTCATGGATGGTGGGCCACATTCACGTGTCCCTGGGAGAAAACCTGGAACATTCCCAGCAACAGCTGCTTTCCTACAGTGATTTGGATTGAAAACAGGGCTTGAAGAGCAACGGTGTCATTTTAATAAGCTATAGTGAGCTTTATAAAAGAGAGACAGTGAACATAGACGTGAGCATATAGTATAATAGCTCTGAATGTCATCAAATCAATAATGAATTTCAAATCATATTTTCTCCCTTCTCATAAAAGCTATTTATATTTTTCTTAATTTTTTCAAAAGGACTTGTTTATTAAAATTGTTATTTCAGGATGCTAAAAGCATATATAAGTTTCTTCCTATGTTATACATAAGTACCTTCAAAATTAATATTTAAGGGTAAAATGTGATTTTATTTGATTACTCTCTTTTTCATTTACATACACACACATGCACACGCACACACACGCACATACACACGCGAGCGCACACACACGCACATACACACGCGAGCGCACACACACGCACATACACACGCGAGCGCACACACACGCACATACACACGCGAGCGCACACACACGCACATACACACGCGAGCGCACACACACGCACATACACACACGCACATACACACGCGAGCGCACACACACGCACATACACACACGCGCGCACACACACACACACACACACGCGCACACACACACACACACACGCGCGCGCACACACACACACACATTTTTAATTTTCATTCCACATGATATATTCTATCGCCCATAATGTTAAAACTATTTAATTTAAATCAATATATATAGAAAGGGTTGACCAATGGTGGAGAGGTTATTATGTCTAACATCAAAGCAGTAGGTTTTGGGTTCGAACTCTGGCTCGAAAATGAATGCTCCTTTTTCTCTCTATGTTTATCTTTCGTTATCAATTCAGTTTCGGGGCGAAAATGCCGCACCCATTGTGTGCCACACTGTATAAAGATGCCATCAACTTGGACCATTATATAGCGCTAAATAGGTATATTCTAAGTGCAGCTGGGATTTAGAAATATATATATGTGTATGTGTGTGTTTAAAGATAAAGCAAATAAATCAAGAACTAAATACTTACATCCTTTTACAACTTGTAATATGCTTAGAAATTTTAAGATAGCTTGTCAAAATTATGTTTCGTAATCTTGTTTTATTTAATTCTTGTTTATACGTAATCTTGTTATGAAATCTTTGATAATGAAAATTTTAAAGAAGATAACAGATAAATTATGTCATTAATATGGGTGATTCTGAGTGTGGAAGAATTCATTTAAAAATGTATGTTTCATTTCATTGCATTAAAACTAAAAATAAATTGATATTCGGAAAATATTTTAAAAAGGAAATACTCAAGAAAAGAAATGAAAACTTGTGTGGCTTATATTATTCTGTAATTTTGTGGAAAAGCTTTAGTATTTTATTGATACTTTTTTTCTCCATAATTTACTGATTTGATTTGAATTAATTAGGTATGTTGTCTTATTTTACTAGAATGCGGAAAAATAAAACATTGTATTCTGAATTTCTTACAATGTTGTTTTAATAAGGAAAGTATAATGATTGCTATAAACCTATGGTAGTCTGATTAGGAAAGATGTGTGGTACTCGCATCTACGAGGGAGGAATTTCAATGACTGGATCAAGTCGAAGACCGTCGCTCTAAATGTGATTATGCAAATTATATTTTAAAAAGGAGGAAAGAAGATTATCTGATGAAATAACTGAGAAAAAGTCGATTTGGAATATAATATTTATCGTGATTTTCAAAAATACATCAGTTTGTCAAGAAACAAATATCAGTTGAAATATTGCTATCTATTGTTGTAAAGCTAAATTACTTTATTTACTTACCCAATATAAACCTAAATAGTTATATTTATAATATTATATCTAAACAATTGTATAATATAATATATAATAGTATAAAAGTAAGTATCTAAACAATTGTATATATAATAATAGTAATATTATATCTAAACAATTGTATATATAATAGTAAGAAAACTTTTCGAGTGATTTTAGATCTGAATCTATGGCTCTTTTAAGACTCAATCTGAAAGAAAACCAAGGAACGTTGTTTCGGTAAGAATTGTAGAAAATGCGTGACTTGGTCGCCATTTGACTACTTTTGCTAACAGACAAAGGAAAATAATCAACATAAAAACCTCGTCAGCTGCATTGGGGCTTCCTGGATTTTTTCCAAATTCTTCTTTATATAATGGTTCTCAAAGGTGATTTCTAGAATAGTCATTATTAAGTTCATGACTCATGATCGTTAACAGTCATTAGTCTGTAATCTCCCTTTTTTAAAAAAAAATATATTAGTATTGTTTTTGTCTTGGCTTTTAAATGGCTTGCTCTCTGTTTCTAAGCAAGTTTATGGAGTTGCATTCATAATAACTGTAATTCAATAAAAATAAAAAATTTACAATATTAATTATTTTTAGTATATGTATTCGTTTTTTTCGTATTTAGTAATTTGTACCTTCTTATTTATATATATGGCCCCTTTTAACAAATGTACATTAAAAAGGAATGTCGAACTGACCAATGATGTAATATCACGCCACTATTCTCAATTAATGAATGATCAGTACTTTAGTGCCTTCTGAGGGGGTTAAATTCTCTCGAGGTTTTTTGAGTTGAGCTCTTCTATTGAGCAGACGGGCTACAGATGTTCATATACAAATAAAAATTATTCTTTTGAAAATTCTCCCTATTTTTAAATTCACCAAGACAAGAAGACAATCTAGTAATATATATATATATATTACTTGTGTCCATAAATTAAGGATAATGCAAAAGAAAGAGATAGAAGCAAAACAAATGAGACTTATTTGTAAAGTCTATTTATTAAACAATAAGTAAAGAGCAAAAAAAAATACTATATGTTTGACATCATTAATAAAAATTGCGATATTTACTCCCTGGAGCAAATTTCAGAAAAGGATCTATTTACAAAAACCAATATCACATGGTTGGTTTGATGACAAATACATAGTATGCCCCCCAAACGATGCAGTACAACGTCTAGACATGCTGAGTATCAAATAATTGATCTGATCTCCGAAGCTCCGGTAGACATGTGGCAGAGGGATTGACCGGCTGCAATTCATCAGCTAAGCATGCCCCACATATGCTGTATTGGATTCAAGTCCTATGAGTATGCTGGACAATCCATACGAGTGATATCCTCCGATTTAAGGCATTCTTCTACAATGCTTTCACGGTGAGGACGGGTACTGTCATCCATAAATAGAAATTCTGCAAGCATGGCGCTCCGAATTAAAGGTTTATGTTGTTCCAGAATGACTTCCCAATAGATGTGGCCTTTCATGGTAACATTCTGAACATGCAGGTTAGTTCTGGTACCCAGAATAATTCATTCGCAAATGAGCAATCCTGTACCACAGTAACGGTGTCGTTCAAAAGTGTTCTGTTGGTGGTAATGGGTACCTAGCCCTCTCCATATGAAACTCCGGTGAGAATCAGACTGAAAGCTAAACTAGGATTAATCGGAAAACATCACACTAGACCACTGTTGCGATGTCCACAATGCATGCTCTTTACTCATGGCTAACCGCCGACGACAGTGAGTTGAAGTAAAAGGAACACATCTAACAGACCTACGAGTATATAGACCAATGTGCCCTAAGCGTGTGTACACGGTCTGCCTTGAAACTGTCGTACCGGTAGCTGAAGGGAGCTGATGAGACAGGTTTGAATCTGTGCTCCGTCTGTTTCTTTTGGCAGTAACTGCCAAATACCGGTCCCCATTTGGTGTTGTTACTCGGGGGCGACCTGTCCTGTAACGACTACATGTGAAATTTTTATTTTAGAGTTCAATTTCTGCAGCTTCAACACGATGCCACAGTTCATCAACAGTAGTGACTGGCGTTTGGTGACGAGCCAGTTGCTCGGCAACCATTGACCAGACGTTTTCTATTGGTGAAAGATCTGGAGAACGTGCTGGCCAGGGCAACAGCCAAACATGTTCCGTATCAAGGAAGGTCCGTACAATACCGGTAACATGCGGTCGGGCATTATCCTGCTGAAACGTAGGGTTTCGCAGGGCTCGAATAAAGGTTAGAGCCACGGGTCATAACACTCAGAAATGTAACGTGCACTGTTCAAAGCACCGTCAATTCGAACAAGAGGTGACCGAGACGTGTATCCAATGGCACCCCATACCATCACGCCAGGGGATGGGCCAGTATGACGATGATGAATGCACGCTGCCAGTGTGCGTTCACCACGATGTCGCCAAACACGGATGCGACTATCATGATGCTGTACACGGAACCTGGATTCATCTGAAAAGATGACGTCTCACCATTCGTGCGCCAGGTTCGTCATTGATCATACTATTGAAGGCACTCTTGTCTATGACGCAGCGTCAAAGGAAGCCGCAGCCATGGTCTCCGAGCTGAGAGTCCATGCTGCCGCAAACGTCATCGAACTGTTCGTGCAGACACTTGTTGTCTTCTAAACGACCCCGTTTCTTGACTCACGGCTCGTGACGTGGTTGCACGATCCATTATGGCCATGTGGATAATATACCTGCCTTCTCGGCTGCTAATGATAGGTGGCCGTTGAGATCCCGCATGGCGTTCCGCATTACCGTCCTGAACCCATCGATTCCATATTCTGCTAACAGTCATTGGATCTCGACCGACGCGAGCAGCAATACTGCGATAAAATAAACCGCAATCCCGGTACGCTACATTTCGACCTTTTTCAAAGTCAGAAACGTGCTGGTACGCATTTCTCCTTCTTACACGATGCATCATAACAACTTTTCACCAGGCAATAACGTTCAAATGCAATTTGTGCATAAGGAACCGGCTGAACATTTTCCTCATTTAAACACAATGTAGGTGTCGCTACTGGCTCCTGCTTTGTCTGAATGCTTTGAAAATCTAATCATTTGCATATCACAGCACTTTCTTCCTTTCGTATAAATTTCACGTCTATAGCATGTTGCCTTCTTGGTGTAGCAATTTTGATGGCCAGTAGTGTATATATATATATATGTGTGTGTTTGTGTGTATGTGTGTCAGAAAAAGAAAGAATATTAAGGAAATTCAACAATATTTTATTTTGCCATATCTAGATTACATATAATAAATACGTCTACTTGGCGACATTTTTTAATCCCCAAAACATTTTAAAATATACAGAAAGGATTATACCGTATCTATGCCCGATAATATTTTGTAAACGAAAATTAATTTTTACATAACTTAAGAGTTTAAAGTGGATTTGCACATAACTAAAACATATATGAGGGGAGAATGGAACCTAAGGACTGTTGAATTGAAGACCAGAGAGCTAACCATTCAGCTGCCAGCTGTAATAACTTCAACAGATAGTCTAGTATGTAAGATATTGCTCTCATGCTCAGGAATTTACGCGCTAACGAGTTAAGTACATAACACAATGAAAGAATATCTATGACTGATAAATGAGTTCGGTTCCTTACACAATAAATATTCAGTTATCTTTTGGAACATCCGCAGAATTGCAAAATGGCATGATGTGTTTAGTTTCATCGGTATTCAGATATAATCAGTTAAAAACTTTTAAAAAAAGTGCCCGAGTGATACGATAACGTTTTTAAGTCCGTAAAGTTCCGGGTTTGATCCCATCCAATGTAGAACAACGGGTTATGGATGTTCAGAATAGGTGCATCAGTATCAATCAGAATGGCTGCATATGAATTATGCAGGTTTCTTCCCCACATGAAAATGTACCACTCTTTATGGAAAGTCACCCCAGAAGACAATCGCAGTGAATATTAAAATGTTTTACATCTGCCTTCGGTCATTAGGATGCCTACTATGCGTAGTGAAAAAAATAATAATTTATGATAAGCTAAAGCTTTATTAACCATAAAGTGGTTGTTTCTTTCGTTACAGTTCAGATCTTGAGTGCGCCCTTTTATTACGATTCTCACTGGTTTAAAAATATCGATGATGTCAGATAACATCTATGTCACATCGTATTGAGACGGCGTTTTAAAACCGACCTATCGACGAATTTGCTGAATGCTTTCAAATTACATTTTTCAAGTATCAGCAAACAAGGCAAAGTTCACCATATTAATGTCTGAGAATAGTGTTGAAGTTCAATTTTTTAATAAAACGATTTTTTATTTAAAAATTTTAAAAAAAGGAACAATGCATTGGTTTGAAGAGCCATTCTCCATTGATTCAAGCCATTAACACACGGACAGTAAGAACAGCAGGAAAAGCAAAATGAAAAAAAATTATATAATTAGTTTAAATCGGCAAGGACGAATTAAATTTTTAAAAATCTCATTAATTAATAGAATTTTATAAATCAATTATTTTAATATTAGTAATCAATCTCTTTTTAACTTTAAGACTATTACCTTGCTTACGCCAGTATTAAGAAATTTTCTTTTATTTAATATTACTGAAATAATAAGAAGCCGATTTGTAAAACATGGGCTCAAAAGTTCGTTGAATTTCTTAAAATTGTTAAGTTTTATATCTTATTTCTGTAATAAGAAGAGAAGTTTCGAGAAATATTTCTGTTCTTAAGTATTTAGCTAATTTTTGACATCCGCAAAAATCGAGCATGTTCACTCAATACTTCTTAAACTAAGCACCTATTTGTAATATTTTAAAACCTATTTGAATTATTTGTAGAAATAAATGATAAATTAACATGAAAATTAGGAGCAGCTGGCATATAATTTCCTTGGTAAAACTTGGTAGGCAATAAAGGGAAAGCTGCCAATGTATATACTTGTATGCATATCACATCTGCTCGTTTTGTGGAGAAGGGATAACCGTTTAAATGTATAAAGACTGATTAATATTAAAACTTTTAATTATATTGAAGTAAATTATTAATTATTCTGGAAATAAATTCAAATGATCGCATGAAATAGAAACGAGCAAAATAAGCTACACATTTTTGAGATAGTAGCTTAAAATTTCTGATGAATATATCATTTCTTATTAATTATTTTGAATATTGAAAATAAATATAATTATCACATATTAAATATTGAATATCACATGTTAAAATGAAATAAGGATTTATTTATATACCTTATGTAATATATCGAATAAGGAATTAATATATTATATAGTATCTTTATATAATATTTAAAATATTATAAAAGGATACTATCTAATATAATAATTTAAATTAGATATATCTTACATCACCTATATTTAAAGTTATACTTAAATTCATATTTATTGAAAATTTTATTCACATTGATTCTACTCTCCCGAATATCAAAGACATTTAAATATGAAATCGCTAAGAATATTTACATGTATAATCATTTCAACGAAATGACTGTATCAATAAATTCTTGAAATCTTTAGATGACAATTTACTGCAGAATATTTCTACAGAAAATTAACAGTCAAGTGTACAAAATAAATAAGAAAGTTCTTGCCATTTTTATTCACCCGAAAGAATGTGACCAACAGAAAGTGTAACATATTGTTAGTCCTCGAAATTATCGGTATCTAGCACCTTCTGCACATGTGTCTCCAGTTGTGCAATACCCTCGCGGGAAAATTCGTGGGTTTTGGGCGTAAAGAAGTGAGTGCTTGGCGCAAGTCTGCTTCATTGGTGAAGGATTTTACACGAAGATGATCGTCCGGGCCATGGAAGAGGTGCAAGGTAAGGTGAGTAAGGAGGATAGTGAAAGTCTCCCAACCAAGTCAATGTATGTTATTTCTAAACACCCGCGTGACATGCGTCATCGGCGAAGAATAGTACTCACTTGCGATTAACCATTGCTGGCTCCTTCTGTTGTAATAGATATTGCACATCTTCCAGTTGGTGCGAATATAGGTTCACAGAGACCGTTTGGCCCGTTGGTAGCAGCTCATAGGGAATTACTTAAAGACTAATCCACCAGCTTCATCACATAGGTAAAAATCTATCTTTTTTGAATCTGTAAAATCAATCTCTTGCCGTACATTCATTTACAACATCATTTCAAAATGCTTAAAATATTCGGTGATTTGATGCAGCAGCTGATAATCCCACTTTGAAGTCATAAAACAAATTACTTTGAGTGAGTTCCTTAGACACTCCCATTTCTCTTTGTTACTTCACGAGTAACGATTGATAAGTGTGCAACAGTGGACCTGATTTTAAAAAGTCTGATATTCCTTCTCTCTACTGATTGGTGTATCAATCCGTCGTACACTAATTTACACGCCTATTTTCACTCATTCAATAGTAATTCGAAAACGCCAAGATTTTTCTTTTTTAATTTTATATGATTATTATGAATAGAAGTGATGCATCGATGGTACTTGAAATACAGGCATAGCTTTACTAACGTTGATGAAGTTTCAGTTAAATGCATTCTTTTTGTTTTTCTGTATGTATTTCCAATATATTCTCGGCTGTCAGTTTCTGCCCACTAGTATAAAGTCTCTAAAACATTACCTTTAATTTTAAACCATGACTTGAACAGGCACCTTGTTTTCGATATCATGTCACATCAATGGAGCTTAATCACCCTTAGTGTAACATGATATTGAGGGAAAGATTCCACCAAATAATTAAAATCATGGAAATTGTAACCACAGTTAAATCTGTTTCAACTTTTTTTTTAAGCAGTTATAAGCAGTCACATACTGTCAATCATCTTGTACCTTAGTCACGTGACGAAGTCGGTAACTGAGCTGGCACTCTTTTTCCGCCACAATGACTTACAATTGAGTAAATATTATATACCCATGGACGGCATCCATTGGAGATATTAATACTTAAGCTGAAACCTCAATCTTCGAGCTTAACCATTTCTGAGGCAGAACATTGGACTACTCAAAACGTGACATTCTAAGCACAGTAATCTGCAGCTGTATCAAGTATCGAATGCGTTCTCTTCCGGACTTGAGAGTGAGCGTAAAAACTGACACATGGCTGTCCCCACCAAGTTGCTGTAACTTCACAAAACTTAGTAGATAAGTTATGCATTAAGTTATGTGATTTGATTTCAGGGTCCTTGAAATGCGTTTTTCTTTTATTTTCTTACAGGTGGCAAAAGTTACTGGTGCTATGAATGTGATTCCTATTCGGATCCCAGGTGCAAAGATCCATTTAACTGGACTGCTTTGCCGAGTGAACTGCCCACACTGAAGCAATGCGACGGGTGTTGTGTCAAAATAGTGACCAATGCAAGCTTGCGTGAGTATCTTAAGAGTTTGAATACGATTTGAAACTAATAATAAAATAAAAAATAAAATTTTAGTTATACATATATATATAATTGCCCGATAACAGGTTTTGCCAAATTAAATATCAATTTATTATTTGCCTTTGTAGTTACGATAATGTGATAATTTAGAAATAAATAGAGTTTTCTTCTAACCAAACACACTTTATTTTCAGGTATCTCAGACACAATAACTATAGTTATTTCTCTTGAACCATAGGCTAAAAAAAACTTATACAGTTTCCATAACATATAAATTAAATAGCAATTTTCTGAGAAGAAGACTCTGACATCTTACTGATTCCTTGCTTTATTTTCACACATATAGCTTTGTCCGAATACTTCTTGAATATAGGCCTTTGAAGTTTTTTGGAACCTTTCTATAGTAAGCCTATGATATCTCAATTCTTATTGGCCCTATCAACTCTAAACTTCAAGAACGATAATTTATATTTGATCACCAAAACGCCAAAAATATTGTTAAACATCGCCAAGAGGTCTTAGATTTTGGAGACTTATTTCTGAGCTTTGAAAACCAATAATTTTTAATAAATGACAATAACATATTAAAACAATCAACGAAAAAAAATATATAAGATATTCATACAAATGTTTTCACTAATTATAATTGTCGCAATCATATTTAATTTAAGTCATTTTTCCAATATACCTCCGCTTTTGATAATCGTCGTAACGGGAAAGAAAATAAAACAGTAAATTACTGTCCTAAATAGTCCATTTGTGTGTGTATCATATGCATTGCTTAATATTGTTTACATTTTCAGAAACTACTAAAAATAATACAAATATTTTATTTGGATTTTATAAACTAAAGAATAATTACTTATTGATAAAACTTACTTAAACGCCAATGTTCATTTCTGGAGGAAACTATTTAGCAATCGCATCGGTGATCGATTGCTTAAGTATAATGTAATAGTACCTTTTATTCAATAAGACAAAATTAAATTTTTCTGTATTTAGTTGTCTTTTGGCCTTTGTTGTTTGTGACCGTAATTCTTCGTCTTACTAACAAAATTATCACCAAACAAACTTTTGCATCAACTGATTTTAGCTTTGTATAGCATTTAGCTTGCTTACCATTGTTTATCACTTTTTAGTGAATTTTTGCATAAAAAAATTCGATCTAGAATACATAAAATTTTAAATTACTGAACCAATAAAATTATCATATATACACTTAATTATTTTCGATTCTTCCTAAAATAAATGCAATTTCTTCAGGATCAAAAGCAGACAATGAAAAAGTACCAAATTTAATTCTAGAAATAAACTAATGAAAAAACTTTTGAATCATTTAATGATATTATTTTTGTCCCTTAGATATCAGTAATTAAGGAAAAATTTCCTTCAAATCACAAATAAAATATATTATTATCAATGTACATACTGTTCCTAATTTGATTTTTGGAAAGGATAATCATTTTCACGTTTTTGTAATATTAGTTTCCATAAAATGAGCCTATATTTGATTTCATTATGTATTAGCAGCACAAAAACAATTTCACCTATTCTCAAAAGAATTTTTCTAAATTAAACATACAAGTTGCTTTTTTGTAGGTTGTAAAAGTATTTTAGAATTTTTTTTTTCTACTATTTACAAAATAATTTTTTACAACTTCTTTCCTTCGTAACAGATTTATATTTTGCATGAAATTTGTTATTAGAACTAAATAAATGAAAATTAAAAACACCATTTACAATGGAAAAAAATACCGTTTTTTATTTTATTTTGTTATTTTATGCTATTTTTTTAGATTCTAGTAGTCTAATATTCCCCGTAACTGCCAAAACTTAATTTATTATAAAAAAAAAAAAAACATTTTTTCACAATCTTTATTTTCGTAACAAGTTTGAAATTCTTAACATTGTGTTTTCGCTTATTGAAATAAGTATGAATAGCCAATAGTATTATTTAAATAAAAGTAGCTTCTTTTTTGATTAAACAGCAGTAATTATAGAAAAAAAACTAAACATGAAAGAAGCATAGCTTTCCTAATTATATTTTTTGTAAAGCATAAATCTTATTAATATTTGTATCTTTTTGTATTTTTTAAAAAACATTTTTAAAAAACTTGGCTTTTATACTTTTTTCTTATATTTTATTTCAAATTAAGAACTCTTTCAGTTTTACAACGAATTTTTAACAATCAATATTGCCAGCGCGACTGTCTCTATAATAACTTAAAATTTCTAGAAACTCTTACGATATCTGCCACGTATAAAAGAATGACATATTATCTTTCTAAAATATAATTATTTCTATAGATTTCAACATTTAAAAACATTGTTGCATGTTACTAATTTTAGAGCAATGATTCTTAGAATCAATATTTTTCTAGATTCAATTTTGCTACTTTTTTCCTGCTTGGAGTTAATCTCTTAACTATATTGGCAATGCATTTAACTCTCTCTCTTAATTATATGGTCGAATGCTGACCCGAACGGAGAACTGACGTGTTCGCTAAGGGTTGCTGGGGAACATTTAATATGTGATGGTCGCAATGTCCTCCAAGAGAAATGATACCTCCAGGGGTAGCAAATCAATTACTGAGGATTCTACTGTTTGATTCATGCCTCTAAATGATGAAAACTCTCATCCAGATGCTTCCATCCAATACTTTGAACCCATCTCAAGGATACATATAGGGAAGCATGCTGGTGGAATAATATAATTTCTTAAATGAATGTAATATAAGTTATTTTAAGGGTATTAATATGTTTTTATTGACTAAAATTTTACTAATTGTAGAGAGTTTAAAAACTTCAAGGTAAAAAATTACAATGATTATATTTTGTTTAGGATCAGCGAAATCATTTGGGACTTTATCGTTTGCATTAATAGAAATATTTATGTTGTTTCTGGTGGCTACACATCAGCTTATATATTCTATTATTGACTGTTGCTTTTCAGCAAATGAAAAGGTAACCAGGACCTGCACAAAACATATACAAATAAATTTATTCATGGTCGACCATGTCTGCATGTATGAGGGCTACAAGACAGGCCACATGTGTTTCTGCGAGGGGGATCACTGCAACTCGGGACCAAGGATGGGGATGAATCCGTGGATGATGCTCGTCCCAATCATCGTCTGCCTTTTCCTGTCTGGAAGCACGAAGACAACTCAGCTTTCATGGCCCATGTGAAAACAAGTGACTGCTGTTGGTGCTTTTTGCGATTCAGAAATGTGACCAATGGAACAAACTTTTCAGAAATCGGTGGAATAACAATCCGAAGCTTGGATTAATTTTTCAGACTCTAATATCACTGGAATTTATTAATCGGAATTTTCTATTGAAGATTCCTGACGTTCTTGAAACATCGTCCATTAATGTTCTTTTAGAGCAATGATTCCTTAAGCCTAAATGATATAATAAATGTATTTGCTAGTAGAAGTAAATTTTTGGGAGTATTTTTATTTTTTATACATTTTACAATAGATAAAAATTAACTTATAATAAAAGAAAAAAATCAGTTTTTAGAATAATGTATAAAACAAGTGAATAGAATTTAAATTTTGCATTGATTCCTTAAATCATAAACCTAATGGTAGAATTCCTAACTAAATATACAAAGAGGTTTCAATATGGTATACAAAAATTAATTTAAAATCAAGAATATAAATTTATTGTTCTTTATATATACTAAATATAATGTTATAAATAACATTAATTATAAGCTTTATTTATAATAAATATATATTTATTTTAAAAAAAATAGTTGTGAGTTATTATTTCTTTAATATCATACAGTGTTTCTTGATGCTAACATAAATTTATGCCGATGCTTCTTAATATTAATATAAATTATATTATGCTAAGAGAAAAAGTGATGTTGTTTAACATTTAGCTATAAAAAAGAATATCATTACAGTTAGAAAAATCTCTTTATTAACAAAATGATTTTATATAGTAGTTTATTTATTATTTATTTATTTAATTTTATTTTTAGCCAAAATCTGAAACTGGAGAATACTTAAAATTTCAGTTTAATCAGTACTTTCTTATATATGATATATGTAATTGTTGAATATTATTTAAATATCCTTAAATAATCAAATTAGAAGTACATAATAATATTCTCAAAAATATGTTTTCCGGGAAACATTGCTCTAAATAGCTTTTAAGGAAAAATATAAAATTCTTAACCAACAGTACTATCACAAATATTATGCACTGAAAAAAAAATGCTGTATATTACACTGTAAATAATGAAGTGCTTGGGATTATTTTGGTACATATACTGATTTGAGAAATTCTCATTATATGTATTAACTTTTTTTTTGATAGATAAAATTATTTTTTCATAATAATTGCTAAAAGCACTCAAAAATTATATCTTCATATTTCATGCACGGAATTCAAAAATTTCAGTATAACTAATACATTCAAATGAAAAATGGAACCAAATTTCAAAATTACATTTGAAATTGTTCACCTGCGAATCTTTATGGTTGATATTAGGTTAAGCAAGGTCCAGATGTATTAAAACAATTGTGCCAGAATATTTAGATTTAAGTGAAAAAAAAAAAGAAATGTACTATATCAACTTTGCTATGAATATTTTTATGATACAACTTTTTATATATGTAATACCTTTTTCTCTTCTTTCTCTTTAACCTATTGATTCAGATTACTAGATTACCTAACAAAATGTTTGAATATATTATAATGCTTGTAGCTGACATAATTTAAAAATGAGGTGTTTTGTAGAGCAGTGTTCTAATAGGATAGTAAAGGTCACGTGATTTTTCTGTAAGAGTAGCTATGAATACCAATTGTTTTACGAGATTAATAGAATTAGGCTTACAGAGAATTATTTACATTTGCCAGCTATGATGCAATAATTATATTGTTAATAGTGTTAGAATATAAAATTTTACTTTGAAATGTTACTCTAATATATTTAAATACAAGGTTATCTTAAAATTTATTTATTGTAACTATATAAAAAATAATCCAGTACTCAAGAAATTTAATGTATGTAATTAAATTATGTTTTTAATGTTATTAGGAGTTTTTGATAATGATAAGGGATATCTTTATGAACTGTTTGGTGTCAAATCATTAGTAACTTAGAAGTTTTCTTTACGAGTAAATTTATTTTTATTATAGATGGATTAATTTTCAAAATGACATTATTTTTAAGCTTTTAAATGTCTCATGTTAATATATATATATATATATATATATATATATATATATATATATAGAACATTTTATTTTTTTATCAGTAAGCGATAATTTCAAATGTAAATGAATTTAGACAGACATGTAAAATTAAATCTCTAAAACGCCAATACTTCAATTTGGCGAATTCTACTTTCTGGCAACCCATTTTCAACATTATATATATTTATATATTAAAAATGGCACAGGTGCCGTATAATCTATGATTCCAAATTCTGAATTGTTTTGGCGATGAAGAAATGTCAACAAGATGAAGTAACGTGACGTGCGAGATGACGTAAATACTAGGGTTACCAAAATAGAATTTTCCCAATAATTCTTATAGGTCTCGGTGAAAATGTGCTTTGGGTCCCCTGCTTGGCGCATTTTCAAAAAAGTCACCAATTGGCACGTTTTTGGATGTTGTCTCGCGAAGTTGAATGTTCCGAGAGACACTACGCAAAAACGGCGTTTCTATGGTGACGAAATCGAAATATGTGTTTTTAACGAATTTCACCGTTGGTATGGCAATGAAAACAAAAACAATGGTTTTTTTATGAATTGTATAGCAAAAAATACACATATAATTGTATAATAAAAAAGATAGGATTGCCACAAAGAGTGCATTTAGGATGAAATAGTCAGGGTCACGCTTGGCGCGTCTATCGCCCATTTGGCGAGGAAGGGGTACTTAAACCACAGATTAACCTAGGTTTATATATGTATGATGTAAAAAAACGAGGTTACCAGATACAAAAGAAAATCCACCAAAAAATCTTCAATCTCAGAATTTGGAATTAGGGATTATACGGCACTTGTGACTTAAAAAATTTTCTAGAATCTTTTTTTCATTTCTGCCATATATGCTACATAATATATTTACAGTAATTTTTTTTACCCTATTAAAGTAACATAACATGACAAATCTAGCCTAATTGATTATTTTTAGCAAAACATCCATAATAAGTGTTATTTTTTCTTTTTTAAGTTATAATTGTACCACTTTTGACATACTCCCGCTAAACCATGATCATTTTTATAAGACATTTTATTTCTAAATATTTTATTTGTATAAATGTGTAACATGTTTTATTTGATTAATTTGCTATATTAGACAGGATTTTTAAATTATGTATTATATTTCTGTTTTAAATACTAACTTAAGCAATCTTGCTACATATATAAAAGAATGTATGTTTTGTAATTATTTAAGAAATATCTTTTCCATTTTAACATTATTTATGTAAAATTGTAATGTTGTTTACTCTTCAAAACATTTGTTTTCTATGATAAATGAATATTAAGACGCTTTATGCAATTATTTACATTTTTAAAATTATATTTTGAAACATTTTGTCTTGGGTTTTAAATATGTATACAAAATTAAAGATTTCATTAATACATTTAGTAAATAAAAACGGTACAATAGTTTCAGTTCTTAAAAAGACTAACTTTTATATTCCTTAAAAGCTAATTTTTCAGAAAATAAAGAGTACAATGAATTTTAGTTTATTTAAAAATAAGAAAATATTACACATTAATTACTTGCTTACAGCAACTTTATTGTAAAAGACTAGAAGTTCCAGGTATGAAAATACAATTAAATAACAAGCATCATAATTTTTCAGTTTATATTTCACCTTGCTTAAAACATGTTCTTCCAACTATTTTTGATAATCTAAATCTTGCATCTATAATATTTTAAAATAGAAAAGCCATTTTCCCCCGCTTCAACAATTTATGTACATATGTGTGTATTTTCTATGAAAATAAATACACATTAAGCGAATTTGTGTATAGAGAATATCATATATATATTGTACATAAAATACTCAACGGTACTATTTATGTATATTTAGTTACTATTCATACACAGAATACAAGTCTATGGAATTTCTTTATGAATTATTGATATAAAAATGACATATTTTTACAAATACTAAATTAGAAAATTGGCTGATTAAACCGTATACATTAAACTTTATGATTGTTCATATTAAAGATTCAAACATTATTTATGAAGAATTTATTTTTATATACATTAAAAATACAAATAATAAAATTGTTTTAATTTAAGCTTGTGCATTTTTATAAATATATTATCAGTTCTCTTTTATATATATTTGTATTTGCTTTAAAAATATTATTCATGGATTCAATATGTTAGAAATTGTATGCAATATAATGGAGGCATATTGTAGATATTTATTTTAATCTTTATAAATTAAAAATCAATTACGAAATTAACAATTCACAAAATACTAATCGAATTTTTACCATAATGTAAAATAAATTTATTAAATGGGAACAGTAATAAATGTACAGCAAGCTTGTTTTATATTGGCATTTCAGCTTCAATATATTATAAATTACTTTAAGTTTTTCTTTGAAATCCTAAAAGGTAGATATTAAAAATGAATAAGATTTATGGATTATATTTAATTAATTCTGTTAAATAAGCAAAAATTATTCTTTTTTAAAATTACATTTAAAATTTTTTGGGTGTGATAGCAACAATATCTTATGTATTTACGTATCTTTTGCGACACATTCCAATTGGCGCAAAAAATTCTATGAGTTTGTTTTTGAATAATGTATAAATAGATGTTCACCAAAATGAGTTATTTCGTACTACTCGTATCACACAATTTATTTCGTTATTAAACAGAATAAACTGCTAATATAAAATATTAAATGAATTAGGAAGAGTTTGAATAAAGGGGTGGTTTAGAAAATTGTAATTTTGCTCTTAACTCTTTACAAAATTTTTGTTCACATTAATTTTAAATTTCATTGGTGCTATTGATATTTAAATTGTTGGTTTTTGTTAATGTATCTACAAAATGATTTTGTATTAATGATTTTAGAAAAGAGTGTATTTAATTAACTTTATAGCATTTTAAATGGATTATGCAGAATTTATGTGTTTAGTGTACATATTTTTAAGAATTTTTATAATTTATGAAACAATTTACTTACGCTATATTTGCTCTTTGAATGCAGCTATTTATTTCTTCATAGTAACTGAATGCATTAAGTATTCCATAAGAATATATTTTGTTTTACTAAATTTATGCTAATTAAGGAGAGGGTTAAAGAATAATATATCTTGATTTATTTATAAATAGACAATTTGTTTCAATAACATTGTATTCTGTAAATAGTAGTCTCATTTCATTAATCGTTCAATATAATTAGGGTAGAAAAACTTATTAACGTTATATCATCTAAATAATATTTGAAATATATCATAAACATATATTTCTCTTTTTCAATTACTTTGAAAACTTAATAATATGCATATAATATTACATATTTTATATTAAAACGTAAATGCAATCCTTTCAAAACTTAAATTTCCTATAACAAACGTTATAGTAAATAAATTTAGTGTTTTTTACCTTAGTACTAAAAATAAAGTAACAAAAATACGGTGTAATTTTAAAGCAGGGTAAATTTAATATTCATTAATCAATTTAAAATTTAAGTTATGCGCTCTTTTAAATGTTTTCTTTTTAAAATTTCCTCTCCAAATCAATTCTTGCTTAATCTTTACTTTCGCTCAGATATTTTGGCTAAATTTTGAGTAAAGTAGTATATTTTAAGTAAACGCTTAACGTTAGTTGATCATCATAAAATTTATACAAGTAACAAATTTTGAAATATTAAAAAGTTATCTGATTTCTTTTAAATTATATTTTCTTTTGAAAATTTCATCTTCAACTTAATTATTACTTCATATATAGTTTTGTTTAATGATTTTAGCTTGAATTTTAACCCTTTTGTAAATTGTTTTTATGATATTTAAATAACAAGTTTTTAAATAACATTTGTTTCTTCCCCAACAAAAATCAATATATATATATATATATATATATATATATATATATATATATATATTATATATATATATATATATATATATATATATATATATATATATATATATATATATATATATATATATATATATATATATATATATATATATAACAGTTTCTAATAATAATTTTTCAATTAGGTAAAATATATTCTCAAAACACTCTTGGAAAAAGAAATACTACTATGTGATAATTTTTGGCTTTTTACTTATAATTTAAATCATTAAATATTTTTATTTAATAGTTCAAAATAATTTAAATATTATAAATTGGAAACTACATTCTAATGAAGTTATTATTCATGATTGCTCGATTTTTTAAAAAGTTTATTGAAATAAATTAAAAATAAAATGGAAAACTGTTAAAGCAGTTGATTGATTTTGAAGAAAATAATTTCATCGTTAACAAAACAATTTGCGTGACTATATCTTGAGAAATATATGTAAAGTGAAATATTTCCTTTAATTTAGTTTTTAATTAAAATATAACAATAACATTCAATCCTTTCACATAATAATAATGAATGATTCCACTATTTATAACAATAAATACTCAATTAAATATTAATAAAATATATAAATTTTAAGCCTGTTTTTGAAGCTCAAAACCTATTGAAATAAATTATACAACTGAAATAAAAATGCACAGTTACAAAGTTAATTAAATTATTCAAAAATTTATTATTTAACGAATATTAATTTGCTTAGTTAAATTATCAAAAATAGTTTTAAGACTAAAATTTAGAAATTTCAGATTTTATTTAATTCCGAATATTTCAACTGTGATATTGTCTACTTAAAATCTAACTAATGGAACAAAATCTATATTTTAGTTAAAGTGTAAAATTTATAACTAAATTAAAAGAAATTTATCTTTGTAAAAATCAGTTTGACATAATAATAATTATTAAAAGTGAGACCATAATATTTTTTCACCTATTATCGGATCATTCTTGTAATACCTATTTTCCTTAGTAAAAAAATAATTATTTGATAATGGCTAATAATTAAAAGTAAAATTAAGTAACGCTTAAAATGAAATAAATTTTTAATTTGGATAAATATAAGAAACTTGCTAGTAATATGAGAACTATTATCTCGTACATAAAAATTCAAATAAACTTATGATTCGAGTCCTATTTTAATTATTTCGGTATTTTTCGTTATTATTTTGAAATCAATAGTTTTTAATGAAGTAGTATATATACATTATATCAAAATTATTAGCTTTGTTATTTCAAAACGTATGAAGTTTTTAGTCATTTCACTTTTCACTCACAAATTTCAGGGATGAGAGCTTGTTTCAAAAAAAGTACTTTTTATTCAATACTAATTTTTCTCGCTGGTATTTTTACTTTTGCTTAGATAGAAACTCTGTAAAGGTAAAGAAAAGTACAAATTTTAATTGTTCGCATTCAGGTCCATTTTTCTCTTAAGATTTAAGGACGTCCATTGCATACGCTTAAGGAAATTTTTAAATTGGTTACATATTGAGAGGGAACAGATGTAGCATAATCCCTTAATTTGGCTTTTTTTCTTGGGTGGTTGAAAATGTCACCAGTTTTGGTATATTATGAAAATGAAAGAAATCCTTATTCTAAAACTTCTAATGTAAAGTACATAAAATGCATGAAACCGAGCAAAAAACGCAATATTTGCAAAAATTTAAATTCTATTTTCAAGTAGGATTAAAGGCGAAAATATAAATCAAATACACAGAAAATTAGTAAAAAAAATCCAGATTATAATTTTGAAATGAATGTTGAGATTGAATCCATATTTCAAAACATTAAATAAAGCATAGATTGTTTAAGAAAGTAATCAGAAAATAATCCAAATAAGTGTTGTGAAATGAATCTGTATACATATAATAAAAGAATGATTCAAAATTTTCATTTCCGAACAATATATAATTAGATTTAAAATAACTTCTAATGTTTTTTCCACTTTATGCATTTGCCTAACCAAAAATACTAAAAAAATAACCTAAAAAGAGAAATCTGTTCTGAAAGGGTTGCCAGTTTATAGAAATTCTCTCCATAACTGATTTTGCAAATAAGGGATTATTTTACATCTGTATACTATTAGAAAGGCAAATCGCCAAGTAATAGTTAAAGACTGAGTTTTTTGTTGCATGTTCAAGGATTCTAGAGTTCTTAGAAATAGCTATAGAGTTGTTGATATCTCTTTTTTTATATATCGATTGAAATATAGTTGCGCAGCGACATACATTTTAACTTTGCTTGTCCTTATCTTGTTAAGAATATAGATACAAGTCTCAATATGTGATGACATGTTAGGTATGAACTTTCATAAAGCTGAGACGGCTTTTCAAAACTATTCCCAAAAGTCTTTCAAATATTTCTTAGAATTGCCATGCTTCTTGCGAGCAAGTTAACACTTATTTGAGCATCAATTGTATGCATATGTTATGTTATATTGTGAATTATCATTTTCCGTTTCATTGTCTGTACATATTGTGAATATTGTGTACATTATTAATAAACTTTATTTCAACACTGATTGAATTGTTTCTTTCCATTTATTTGTTTTACACAATTAATAATAAAATTATAAAATCAAAATATCTTTGCCACTTGACAGTAGTGTAAAACAAGAATGACTACTGTGGTGAAACTTCATGAATAATTATTTTCTCTTTAAGATAATTTTGATTTTAATAAATTTTGAGAACTTAAAATAATGTATCTGTGTTTCTTTTATATGGTCACTATCAATAACGAACATGAAGATTACTCCAAAAATAAGTTGTTTTACTAAGAATTCTCATTTGATTCCAACTAAATGAACAGAATGATACAATCAAATTTAATCTACAGAAAATTGTTTTTTTTTTATTTATATGCAAACTCGTTTTTCAGAAAATGCGGAATTTTTAAATACTGTTCTCATTAAAAAGAGATTAAAGATGTTAAAAATATACCTACTATTTGAACTTTAAAGCAAGTCTAATAGTTTCGATTAATCAAAACATAAAAATAATTAATTAGTTCTAACATAAATTAACCTAAAATTTAAAAGAAGATATATAGAATTAAAATTAGAGTTGTAAAATACACACACATATATACATATGTGTATTATATATATATATATATATATATATATATATATATATATATATATATATATATATATATATTAAATAATAATAATATAATAAAAAATTAAATATTAAAATAAAAAAATTAATAAAAGTTAATTAATAAAAAATAATTTAATATTTTTAATATATATATATATATTAAAAAATTTAAAATTAATATTATATTAAAAGAATTGTTTTCCAATTAATAAAATTAAATGGTTAAATGTAATCACAAAATTGAAACAATATATTAAAATTTTCAGCAATTAATTGCATAAAATTATGGACTGATATTCATCTTTATAGTATTTAAGCAGAAGTTGTTATAATGATTACAATAAAAAATGCAGGAAATTCTAGAAATTTCATATTTCCAGACTGCATACATAAATTCTCTATCATTTTAATGGAACTAAAGGTACAAATTGCCAAGAAAGTAAGAAAAAAAGATGCCAAAACATTCTCCAAATACAAAATCGCGCCTAAAGTTTTACATATCTGTACAGTAATAATTACGGAAAAATGACCAGAAATAAAGAAATATAAAAGCAGTAAATCAAAAGGTACATTTTTATTCAAAATTTGCAAATATTTACACTAAAAATAAATTTTAATCCTTAAATCATACTTTTAGCTTTGAACATGAAAGGGGGCAAAAACAATGTTTCCTTTGAGTGGTGTTCTATGTATATGAATAAAATCTTATCTATTTAATTGCCTCCTTTAAATTTTTAATAGTTCATTGAATTATTTATTTCAGATATAAGACTTTTATATAATCTATCTGGATACAAACATTTCGGTTTTCAAATATTGATAGGCTTCATTTAGTATCTGCAATTTTGCATTCATAGCAAAGTATGCACTTTAGCACATTTGTATCTATTTAAAATAAAGATATTTTACTAAAAAAACAACTTAATTTTTGAGGTCTTATAAAGGCAACTACGATGATTATGATACTATGATATTATTTATAAAGGCAACTACGATGATTATGAATAACATAAAAATGAAACTACGTTTTATATTTATTGATAACATCGTAATGCTTTGAATGCTTCTTACATTGGCATTTAAGAAAAGTAGAGCATTTTAATAGAACAATGAAATAGTCCATAATATTTTCAGTGAATGGTCAAATTAAATAATATACATTATTTACATAACTCAAATTTTGGATAAAAATCACTGCTTCCTTCCATGAAACTTTAAATTGAGAATAATTTGAAAATGTTAAAGACATAACTGAGTAAATAATTTCAAACACAGTTCATGAAATTTTTTCTTTTATTTTAAAGACATCAATTGTTGAAAAAAATAATTTTGTTTATAAAAAAACATCAAATCAAACATTTTCGAATGCTCCTTTTACAGATAAATTTTGGATTAACGGCATTTTTGTTTGATATTGATCCTTTATGCACACACACACACACACACACACAAAAGCAGAAGTGCCTTTATAATAGTAATTTCATAATTAAATCCATATCGAAAATATGCTGTAAGGTGAGGAATTTCTTTTAAGTTTTAGAAAACCTAATAATCTGAAAAATAAATTGGATGATTTACACGTTGTAAACTTTAATTTATTTGCAAAAACCATTACAAAACAAGAAGCATATTTGGAATCAAGTGTGGCTTGAGAAGCTGATAGGTATTTTTGCGATAGGCACCTTAAGCATTTGTGATTCAAAACCAAAATCTGCTTAAAAAGCCCAAGCAACTAATCAATATTTACTTTCAAAATTGCTTTTTCAGCAACGTAATTTCTTAAAATGTGACTAAAAAGAATCCATACAGAATACTGTAGATAGACAACACTATAGATAGATATCTTCTTTATACACAAACAGTAATCTTGCAGAATTCTTATGCTTTTTCAACACAATACTCTTTTTTATTGGTCAGCAGGAAGGTGCAAGAAGAAAAGAGTGATTCCATGTGATTCAATTTACAATTTCTTTTTCAAACTTCTTGTTGCAGAGGGGCAATCTTGCTATCCTTGAAAGAACTAAAAACTAAACTCGGTGGCATGATAGCCCATATGGGGGCCAAAATCTACAGTGCTAATTTTTGCTTTCATAACCTAGGGCCCTGGGGTGCGAAGGTCGAGGTTGCATTGGGGGTTCCGCATTGAATTGATCTCGAACTCATTCAATTTCAATATTAACTGGCAATAACTAGTAATGTACGAACTTTTTTCATAGTGGTATTCGATAGTTTTTCAACACTTTCTTTTTTGTGAGTTAAGAGTATGTTTACTAGATCCAATTATCCAAAGCATTTTTCTTTTGCTTTTTCTAATATCTCTGTTCTCTAAATTCACAGAAAGACTAGTGTCTCTAAGTGTCTGATAAATTTCATCAACGGCATTCATATGTTCATCCCAATATTTTGTAAAAAGATAGCAACATCATCAATATGCGAACAACAAAAGTTTTCATGAAGTGAAAGAAATTTGTACTTAAATTTTCAAAATGTAGTTTCTACTATTTTCATGTTGAATGCTGGCATCTTAAATTCGTAATATTAAGCTTGTGTAGTGAATTAATTATATGGCTTGGCTTCTTCTTTCATAAGAATTTGTGCCCAATATCCTTTAACCCAACTAATCATTCACATATAATTAATACAAACAGCCACAAACATCAATTTTCGTTGGACATGCATCTAGAATTATAAATCTGTTTAAAAATTGAAATTTAATGTATAGTTTATACCTTTCTTCTTCTTTTCGAAAATTAGACAATTAAGTAATTGTGCCTAGTAATATTCAACGGGTTCAATTAAATTTGAAACTAAGAACTCTTAAACTTGTTGACCAACTTCACCACGTACAGCTATTGAAACCCGATATAGTGTTACTTTAAAGAACATTTTTCAGTTGTCTCAGCAAAACGTTTTATAATATAAGCATGATCAGTTTTGATGTAATTAATGGAAAATTCTTTCAAACACCCCATTAATTGCCTTCTATTTACGAATCACCAGATATTTTATGCTTGTAAGTTCTCTTTTTAAGTTTATGATCCTTTAGTTAGCTGGCAATTAGTGCTAAAACACATTATCTCCAAAGTTTTCTTCTTTCTCAAATGTTAAGCATATATGGTTAGTTCGTCTCACATATGGTGAAAATTTGTAAACATGTAATTTTCTGCTAGTTAACGTAACATGAATTTCGACGAATCGGTTCGATTATTGTAATTGATACTATCCACGTATTCAACAACTTAGGCGAAGATGATGGGGAAATTAAGAACATTTTATCTCCGGCTTTGAAGAACATTTCGTTCGTTCTCAGTTTAAACAGGAAAGTTACATATTCTTTTTTGATTTTTTTAGAATTTTCAGCAATAATGTCAGCTTTTTTCACATTTTCTATTAAATACCTTAAATAATCTTCGACAAAACAGGATAAAACTAAGAGGATCCATCTTTCCCCTATCCATATTTTCCTCGGAAGTTCTAAGAGTTGGGGGATATCTTCATATACCAATTAGAAAGATGACAATCTTTTAGTAAAACATAGAACGATCCTAGATGCGAATAACTGGTAAAGAAGACATCAGCTCCACTTGATACTATCTTTCTGCACATTTTTGTTCAACACATACCTTTGAATTCTATTACTGCATTCCTCTCTGGAGGAATTGGAATAAAAATCTTAGAGATATTCCTAAAATATACAAAAATGATCCATTCATCTTTTGAGAAAAATTGCTTCCCTGATCAGAGCAGTCAATGTGAGGAATCTAATACCTGGTGTAAATAAGCACAATGAAAATAAGGGTGTTTTTGAAGTGATATCTTCATCATTTATAGGTGATGTCTTTCTAAGTTGTCATAACTTACAACTTCAGCAAAATAAATTTACTCTATGCTTAATTTTTGGCAATTAAAAGTTAATTTTTGGACTTGTTTTCTCGTAAACTAGATGACAAACGAAAATTGCGGTTTATATTCAAAACTGTTTCGCTTTCACAGCTGGGCAAATTAATCAACTTGATAAAGTGTAAATATATATTCTTTAAATGTATCAAAAGATCATTGTTTAATTAAAAAGAAGAAATTTTCTTGAAGTCCGATTACCAAAAATAAAAGATAAAGCAACTTCAGATCATTAAAGCTCCATGCAATTTCTCATATTTTCCCCCTTGATTTTTGAAAATTACCATGTGTTTTAGCTGATGTATTTGCAGTCCTCCTATTATCTTGAGTAAAATTTTCTAAATATGTAACCATTCCTCTTTCTTAAGCATTTTTTTCAGAAACTTTTTCATTCTATTCCTCATCCGAATATTTTTTCAAGAGCCACTTAAGTTGTTGTAAGGATCAAGAATTGATTCACTAGTTTGTTTCAAGTGGCAAGTTAATGCCACTGCCTCTTGTCTAATTCTCATCATCTATTTTATTGTTAAAAATTCATAAAGATGTTATTTTTTTGACGAAAATTAATTTAATTTCAATTTTTCCTTCCAATTGAGCTATTGTTGTTGTTATTTATGACACGAGGACAAACCAAGCTCGCGAGGCTACAACTATGAAAAATGAAGTCAGTACGATGTGTCTTTCACTTTAACTAGATCACAAAGGTGAAAATACGTCTTATCTCTAAGACTCCTCCAATAGATGATGGCACCAGTGGATAGACTCCCTCAATTTTGATTTTGATATAGAGGGAGTGAAAATTTTCTCCAGACCATTACACCAATGGTAATTGCTCAAAGACCGACCACAGTACTTTCGATTTCACAGATTTAATGAGCAAGAATATTCCCTGTATTCGTCTCTGGTGGATCTCTTTAACGATATTGGGGATCAAACTCAGCCCTTCCAAATGGATATCGATGCTTTAACCACTAGGGTTCTACGGCCTTAGTTCAGAATCCCGGCCCAACGAAAATCCGTCGTGTCACTAAATGTGGCTAGAGCATGTTAAAACTGGGCATGGTAGCAATGTCCTCTAAGGGAAATGATAACCTTAGGGGTGGCAAGTCAAGTATTGAAGTTCTTCTATTTGGTCCCTGATTCAAAATCACGAAGATTCCATCCGACTGCTTTTATGTACTTGTAGAGTCCAACTCAAGGCTAGGTACAGCGAAGCATGCTAGCGCAACAACGGCCTCAATTTTTCCCAAGTACAAACACTGACTAATAAATTGGAAACTCCTTAGATTTTTATTCAATACTTATTAGGGATAAAGTATGCAAGTTTTTTTTTTGTGACGTTTTTTATACTTTGTAAGAATTCTAGCATAATTTAGAGTAAAATGGGAAAAATGATAAATCTGGAATCATCTAAAAAATGGGCTTATTGTAAGTGTCCACATAGCAGACACCACGATGGCGAAGAAAACTATCTTCACTGGATCCTCAAAAATCGACATATAAAAGATTTTCAAAAGTTGGAATCAAAATCCATTATTCTCATCTACAAGATGTAAATACGGTTCGAGCATAATTTTTCGAGACTTATTGTCCAGTGAAACAAGGATTCCAGGAATTTAAATGACAAAATCGTCAACCAAATCTCTTTCCAACAGATTTGAGATTGAACTATGCACAAAGAATCACAGAAGAAAGATATGTATAATATGAGAAAGCTGCTCGAATTTCTGCTCGAATTTCTAAATTATGTTTGTGTGGTGATGAGAAAGAAGATACTGGAAATCAAAAAATTAGGAACAGGTAATGTGAAAAGATGAATAACATTATAGCTTTTCTTGCATTGATGGAAAGCATTATTCAAATTATTTAAATATGTCGAATTTGGCAAATGCATCAGAAAGGAAAGAATGCATCTTGCCATACTTGTATACGCAATAGTCTGGTTAAATTATTATGATCATGGTAATGGGATTGAAGCCTTGGTAATTTTCGATTTTAAACAAGCATCCATGTGATTCAAAGATATATTGGTAGATCAAAGGTGCCTTACATTTTTTACTCTGTTGCTGACAGATACTTCATTGATAATAATTTAAGTACTTACCATGGCGGAAATCTTCAAAATTGATTCAATGAACAACGCAGTCTAACTTCCAACACTTTCCCTAGTCACAACAGAACGTCGGTCATATTCAATAGAAAATGTGTGAGGTAGAAAAATGAATTTAATAGCACTTCATCTTCCATATCAATTAAAAGATCTGGAAAGTTTCATAGCCAAGGCATGGTATTCGCAGGACACCAATAAACTCTAGAAGTATAAAGACACGATGCTCAAAATGAATAAAATCTATGTCACATGCAAAAGGGGCAATCCAAGAAAATATTCAGTTTACATTCCTAATTCATCGTCCAGAGTGTATAGATCACCACATACTACTGTGATTGGAGGATCTGAATCAGAAATACCTTTTAAATTTTTCCACTTCTAATGTTAATTATTTTAAGCTCGCCCTCATTTTTTTTGTTGTTTCACTTGATCAGGAGACTGAATAGTAATTTTAACAGTTAAAACATATGACTCAATTTCGTTATTTGGCTTTATTACCCTTACAGTATTACTTTGAACTATTTCATTAGAATTTCTTTTCTAAAAGTTCTTGTTATACTAAAAGCGGAATGTATGACTTTCTATTCCACATGAGTGACACTTAGGTTTGTAATATTTTGGTGCAGTAAATCTGCTTTGCCTAGGAAGGCAAAGATTGCCTAGGAAGGCAAAGATTGCCTAGGAAGGTATTTCAGATTTGTTGAAATAATCAATAAATAGCTTAACTTTCTTTTAGAAATTTTATCTTTGAGGTAAATGTGTGGTAGAAATCAACCCTCTTTTTATAAAAAAATAAGTACAGATTTTGGTTCTATCCTAACCTAAGCTTTTGGCGAGAATAATTTTGGTTAGAAATAATTATGACTTGCGCCAATCCTGGTAACCCTACTTCGATACACTAAATATGGTTAGCCTAACTATTTCCGGAAATTTGTTCTGTATTGGTACTTTTTTTCAGTTAGCTACCAAGAGTATGAGTTCTCCTAAGATTTTATTCAGCTTTCTTCATATCAGCTCAGACACATGCATATGCATCCAGATTTTCATCTAATTGAAAAAAGAATTTCATTTTTGTCCAATCGTTCAAATATTTTTTCTCAGATTTTGTTTCTTTTGTTAATAATTCCTGTAATAGATACTTAACTGCATCTATTATTGTTAAATCCTTTATTCTGAAAGTCATTAATTCCTAATCTTTCAAACCATTCTTCGAGGTAATTCCAAATCTCAAATATAAAGTTATTTTCGTGATTTCAAAAGCATTTTGTTCCATCACAAACTTTTTAGAGAAGCTTTTCAGATTCATTTTGAATGTCTAATAAAATATTGCTCATAAATGCATAACATTCAAAACTGCCTTCGGGTATTTTTGGATAATTTGAACATTACCAAATGGTATAAAGTCAAGACATGATATCTAGTTCTTAGACTTTCCGCCTATTCTTTTTAGTTTGTCGATCAGACAGAGATGGATAGATTTTAATGTCAAATCTAACCTTGTCATCAATTTCACATAACTTGTCACAATGAAACCAAATGAATTGACAAATGTGTAACGAAATATTTGTTAACTTTTATTGTCAACAGATGGCGCTATAAGCGCATGTTAGAATTTGTTTATTTTGTGATTGTGGAAAAAAGAGTGTTTTCGTTTTCTTAGAATTTGTTCGATTGTAATACGTGCGTATAGTTTTGTTTGAAGGGATTAATATCCTATGATGTTTTATTCCATTCAATTTAGATTTATAGAGGCTTTCAGCCTATTCCTTTCATGTAAATATTGTATAAACATTTATTAAAATATATAGAAAATTATTCGAGCTTTTGCACCTTTAGTTATTGAAGTTGTTCTCAATGCTTAGTTTCGATTTTTAGTTCTTAGTAGAAAAGAGTAAATTCTTTCATTGGTGTATCGGCCGGGAAGTAACCCAATTTTGATAGCTAGATTAGTATAGAATAAAAATTTGTTTAGTAATTGTTAGAACCTTAATTGATTTAGTTCAAGGAACATTGGATAGCATTTATATGCGAAGACTGAAGACTGCAAAAGGTAAAGTTTTTTAATACTTTTGTTTATGATGGATTCCAAAGCTTTAAACAAAAAAAGAGCTACACTTCGCAGTTCCATCACAAATATTTTTAAGAGCGTCAACAAATTTATTGAAGATAAAAATTGTGACGAATTAGACGATTGTTTGGAACTGTTAAATTCTAAAGAAATCGAAATTAGGGATTTAGATGAGAAAATTCAAAATTTCATTAAAGATGATGATACTAAATTAGAATCAGATATTAAAACTTGTATAGAATACAGTGATAAAATAATAATAACGAAATCAAAAATCAAACGTTATTTCAAGAGCGTTGAAGCTCAAAATGTGAACTTAAATATTTCTAACGACTCACGTTTAGAAATCGGAAGTAAAAAAGAAAAGGAATTTGAAAATAATGTTAAATTACCTAAAATGTCAATACAAAAATTTTATGGAGATTATAATGAATGGAGCAATTTTTGGAACTCATTTAAAATTACAATTCACGAAAATTCAACGCTTTCAAAGATAGAAAAGTTTAACTATTTAAAATCTTATTTGGGAGGAAATGCTTTAAATTCTATCGATGGATTTTCGATTTCAGAATCCAATTATGATTTGGCTGTAGAAATTCTTACCAACAGATTCGGCCAAACCCATTTGATAATAAATACGCACATGTCAAACCTCTTGAATTTAAACCCTGTGCAAAGCTCGAGTGATGTAACAAAATTAAGAAAATTATATGATACAATAAATGTTCAAATTAGAAGTCTCTCCTCTCTCGATGTAAAGCCAGAATCTTATTCTAACATGTTAATTCCGGTTTTGATGAAAATCATTCCCAACGATATTGCTTTGGAGTTCCATCGTACTAACGAAGATAGTCCAACCTTTAGTTTAGACACTTTTCTTAAATTCTTACAGACTGAAATAGAGTCCCGTGAAAAAATCTCCTGTTTGTCGCTTTCTCAGAAATCAAAACCACAACTTCCGGAATCCAACAACACGTATAACAAATATGATTCTAAGTATAGGTGGAATTCCAATGTTAAAAAAATGACTTTAACAAATATTCAAAACAAAAACCGTCGGTCAGCACACACGAATTTATAGCTACATTACCAAATCAAAAGTGCATTTTTTGTTCTCAAGAACACTTATCAGAAAACTGTGGAAAGTTTACAGCAAATGAAAAAAGAGACATTTTAAAACAAAATAATAGATGTTTTTTGTGCACGCCTTTGAAACATAAAATTGCGTCTTGCCCCTATCGACAAACAAAGGCTTGCAGGATTTGTGGGGGAAAGCACTTTGAGGGGATTTGTTTAAAATCAAATGCGGCAGTCAAGAATTCGGAACCTGATAAATGTGAAGTTTCTTCTATTTCAGAAACTGAAACACAAGTTGAATCGCAAAATGGAAAAATTGTTTCCGCCGTTTCGCATGTTAACAATGTAATACTTTTGCAGACCTGCACGATAAAAATTAAAGAGGGAAAAGAAAAAAATGTTTGCCAGGCTACTTCTTGATACAGGATCCATGAGAAGTTTTGTCACTCGTGAATTAGCCAACAAATTAAATCTCGAAGTAATTAGGAAAGAAAAATTAACTGTTTACACCTTTGGGAACACCACCCCTCTTCAAAAAAATTATGACGTGGTTAAATTGAGTTTGGAACATAGAAATTCTTCTGATTCTAGAATAGAAGTTGAATTATTGGTAACTGATCAAATATCAGGCTCAAACATTCCGGCTCCTAAATTACAAGAAATTAGACAAATTCGTCAACTAAAGAATTTGATACTCGCAGATTCGCTCGATAGTGAGGAATCTATTGGAATTTTAATAGGAGCAGACTACTATTATGATATAGTTATGGGACACATTAAGCGTTTAAATAGAAATCTTGTCGCAGTTGAAACTATTTTTGGTTGGTGTTTACAAGGAAAGGAAAGTCACAATGAAGTCTCTCTATCATTCAATGTTGTTGTAGGGGAAGATTTAATTTCTAAACAAATAACAAAATTTTGGAGTCTAGAAAATTCAGGACTTAATAGTGAGAAAGAAATTTTAGATTCAACCGAAAATGAAGTAATTAAGCATTTCAAATCCAATATAACATTCGAAAACTCTCACTACAAAGTTAGATTGCCTTGGAAATGTGACACTTTAGATTTGAATGATAATTGGGCAATCGCAAAACAAAGGTTCGATCGTCTTAGGAAACGGTTTATAAGAAATCCAGACCTATTTTTCGAATACCAAAATGTAGTACAGGATTATTTAAATCAAAATATCATTGAACCAGTAACAGATGTTTTAGGTGAGGAAAACGTTACATTTTACTTGCCACATAGAGAAGTAATACGCAAGGATCGAACCACGAGCAAATTGCGTATCGTCTTTGATGCGTCATCGCATCCCCCAGGCTCGACTTCTCTAAATGACTGTCTTCATGTTGGACCTAATTTATACCCTGAGATATTCGACATCCTATTAAGGTTTAGATATAATCCTGTTGCATTTACTGCAGATATCAGACAGGCCTTTTTGCAAATTGTCATAGATGAAAGAGACCGAGATGTAACTAGATTTCTATTCTCCGATTTTCCCTTTGATGAAAACATCCCCCCTAATATATATAAATTTACTCGAGTGTTATTTGGAATAAACAGTAGCCCGTTTCTCTTAGCAGCAACTATTAGACACCACCTGAAAAAATATAGAGAGGTCTATCCTGCAACTGTGGAGCTTTTAGATGAGAATATTTATGTAGACGATGCAATAGGAAGTCAGCCGACGGTCAGAGAAAATTTAACTACTACTCTAGAATCGATCAAAATTTTCAAAGAAGCTAATATGCATTTGCATAAGTTTCGTACTAACTCAAAAGAATTAAATGACTTGTGGATAAGGGAAGGTGTTATTTCAGATGAAGATCCCGATTCCTTTGATAAAGAAAATCTCCCATTTAAGGTGTTAGGTATGGCATGGGATAATTCCAACGATCTGTTGTATTTTGATGTTCGAAGCTTATTGTCATTTTTGTCTAAACCTATAGAAACGAAAAGATTTATCCTACAGGTGTTAGGTCGGATTTTCGACCCTCTAGTAATTTTGGGACCTTTTACTGTTAGAATAAAGTGCTTGATTCAAAAGATCTGGTCATCGCGTATAGATTGGGATGAACCACTACCAGTAGATTTGACTTCCCAATGGAGAAGCTGGTGTGAGGAGATTCCTCAAATGGCCAAATTATCTATCCCTCGTTATTACTTTTTCAAATTCTCAAACTTTGATGTCCAAAATATCGAGCTTCACTGTTTCTCAGACGCAAGCACGAAAGCATATGGTACAGTTGCCTACTTACGTTTCACAACAAGCAATAATGAAATTAAAACTGCCTTCGTTGCTTCTAAAAACAGGGTAGCTCCACTAAAAACTCTCACTTTGCCAAGGTTGGAATTGATGGGAGCATTATTGTCAGCAAAGTTAAGTAACAATATTTTAAAATCGATAAAGTTAAAACTACCGTGCTTTTTTTGGACAGACTCGACAATCGTTTATTTTTGGATAAGAAAACAACCCGAATCCTTCAAACCCTTTGTGAAGAATCGTGTCGAGGAAATTCAAAAATTAACCTCACCTCAAAATTGGCATTATTGTCCTGGCGTAGACAATCCTGCAGATCTCGTATCTCGAGGAACGAAAATCTCTAGATTAACGGATGAACCCATTTGGACCCAAGGTCCAAAGTGGCTTCAGCTCTCTCCTGATCTTTGGCCGAAATTAGATCATACAGATACAATTGACGAAGCCAAACTTGAATATCGAAAAATATCCACTGATTTATATCAGAGCTTGAATGCACTATCAAAAATATTGATAACCTTTTTGACGTTTCAAAATATAGTGATTTAGAGAAACTGTTGAGGGTCACCGCTTGGATAAAACGCTTCGTTTCAAGATTGAGAAAGTGTAGCAGATTTGAGGGA
Source organism: Latrodectus elegans (assembly GCA_030067965.1). Lineage (NCBI taxonomy): Eukaryota > Metazoa > Arthropoda > Arachnida > Araneae > Theridiidae > Latrodectus > Latrodectus elegans. The sequence continues at coordinate 88,876,361 of CM057816.1, forward strand.
ACTCTAAAAACAGAAGAACTACTAGAAGCTGAAAATTTCTGGATTCGGTCTGAACAAAAAACATTTTTGCCGAAGAATATAAATCCTTGGAAGAATGTAGATCGATTGACAAGAATTCCCCTCTGTACAATTTTGTCCCATATATTGATGAAATGGGAATCATGAGATTAGGAGGAAGATTAGAATTTTCTGACTTTACCCTAGATAATAAAAATCCAGTAATACTACCTAAAAATTCTAGATTGACCTATTTAGTTGTACGTAAACAACACGAGAAGATAATGCATGGAGGGACCGCTGCAACTTTGGCTAAGGTTAGATCTCGTTTCTGGGTCCCGAAAGGTCGTCAGTTAGTCAAAAAGACGATAAAAAGTTGTTTCATTTGCCAAAAATATTCAGCCAAACCTGCAAACTAGATGACAGCGCCCTTACCTGAAGACAGAATCCTTGAATCACCCCCATTTTTTGTTTGTGGTGTTGATTTGGATGGACCAGTTTACGTAAAGAATTCAAAGGATACTCAAAAATCATACATCGCATTATTCACATGTGCAGTAACCCGAGCCTTACATCTGGAACTAGTTTCAAATATGTCGACAGATTCATTTTTACTTACATTTCGCAGATTTTTGAGTAGAAGAGGAAACTGCAAAATCATCGATTCTGATAACGCTAAAACCTTCAAGAAGGCTAAAAAAGAAGTTGAGAATTTTTCTAGAATTTTAGAAGATGATGTGTTTAAGAATTTTATTGCCAAAGAAAAAACTCAGTGGAAGTTTATCATTGAACGAGCCGCATGGTGGGGAGGCTTTTACGAAAGACTAGTGAGATCCGTCAAAAACTGTTTGAGGAAAGTTATAGGAAAAGCGTTGGTAACCTTCGAGGAAATGTCTACTCTACTCGTCGAAGTAGAAACTGTTCTTAATTCACGACCTTTGAGCTACGTTTATAATGAGAATGATGAGCCACAACCCTTGACTCCCATGCATTTCCTGAACTTTGGACAAAGTAATCCTAAGTACCCTCTAACTTTCGCTGAAATTATCAATAGCGAAACAACAAGAAAGACTCTCTTAAAAAGAAAGCGCTATCAGGAATTGCTGTTAAAACAGTTGTGGAGTAAATGGAAACAGCAATATTTGTTAGACCTTAAAACTGCTCACACTCTTTAAAAAATCCTGAGTTTCAGCCCGAACTAAAATTAGGTGATGTTGTGCTGATTCAAGGAGATAACAAAAACAAACTGTTATGGAAACTAGGCAGAATTATTAAAGCCGTTCCTGGACGTGACGGTAAAGTCCGATCCTACGAATTAAAAACCGGAAATGGAACTTTGAAAAAAACTGTACAACATTTATATCCTCTTGAACTATATTGAACTCTAACATTTCTCATATTTATATTTTTTATTTTATTTAAATACTGAATTGAATAATTTGAATTTGTTTAATAACTTACTTTCTTAATATTTGTATTTATTTTGATAATAATTCTTTTTAATTTGTTAAATGCTTTCCTATTTGATTTTTAGATAAAATTTTTATGTTTCTTGTATATTCTAGATATTGAAAAATATTGTTGATATTGATGTAATTTAATTCAAGTATTTACCTTACTATTATTATCTTTTTTTTGTATTGCATTTTTGAAAAATCTGATTGACAGAAATTTTGCTTCTTAGAAGTGTGAATTTTTTGTTTATGAATTTATTTGAATAGATGAACTCCTGTCAGAGTTCAGGTGGGGAGTGTGTAACGAAATATTTGTTAACTTTTATTGTCAACAGATGGCGCTATAAGCGCATGTTAGAATTTGTTTATTTTGTGATTGTGGAAAAAAGAGTGTTTTCGTTTTCTTAGAATTTGTTCGATTGTAATACGTGCGTATAGTTTTGTTTGAAGGGATTAATATCCTATGATGTTTTATTCCATTCAATTTAGATTTATAGAGGCTTTCAGCCTATTCCTTTCATGTAAATATTGTATAAACATTTATTACAATATATAGAAAATTATTCCAGCTTTTGCACCTTTAGTTATTGAAGTTGTTCTCAATGCTTAGTTTCGATTTTTAGTTCCTAGTAGAAAAGAGTAAATTCTTTCAAATGTTTTCTTTTTTGTGCTTTAATTCTTAGTTTTTCACGTTTGAATTCCATTCGCCTCTAGTTCAGCTTCTCATTCTATGCGTTTCTTTTTTTTTTTTTCTTTTCACTCACTGCACTCACTTTTGACAAAATTGCTTAATTAAAACTTAGCCCTCAGCCTTTCTGTTAATGATTAGGATTCTAATAGACGGGATTTAAACGCAAATTAATGATCTAATATTCTCAAACACATATTCGAACATTTTCTAAGCTCTTTCAATAGACAGCGTTATTCCTCTTATTTTCGTTCCTTAATAGTAAAATGCCATATTTGCCTAATTTAACAGCTCTGTATTTAAAATATCTATTTAAATATGAATCCAAAATATTACCTTAATTTTTTTTATCTTATCTATTTTAATTTCAATAATTTGAAATAAAAAAGTAATGAAATTAGTACAACTCATTGCTTAATATTCTTCAGGCTTAATTTTACGAATGAAAAACAAATGTTGAAAATAATTATGAAAAAATAAATAAATAATAAATAAATAAAATAAAAATAAATCAAGCACTATTTCATTTGAATTTTGTTATTTTCAAGTAAATTCTTAAATTTTTTTATTCATAAAATATTTCAAATTAGTTTGGTTGGTTCACGATTTTTTTAACTCAGTTAAAAGTGAAATAAATCTTATGTGTGCAAGCAAAAAGGTAATAATTAATGAGCCAAATTGAAAATTCAAGAACAATAGTATTGTGTTTTAATTACCACATAACGATTCCACAAAGCAATATCAGTTTCGTTTCTAGAAAAGCATTCAGCCAATTAGCAACACCAATTAGTAATTCAAAATAACAAACACCTTCTTTGATTATAAGATTTATAAATTCCTGATAATATTTTGCAATAAATATTTAATAACAAACATTTTAAGCATACACAGATTACAAATTCTTTTGATTCGGAAACTTCTTTGAAGTGGAATCATTATTCAAAATATAATTAATAATATAATATTCAAAAGAAAAAACATTTATTAATCTTGTAGTTTTTAATAAAGTTCAAATCTTAAAATTAAATTTTAAAAAATTTCATATCTTTTCATTTTACAATTCAAATTTTAACTTAACACTCTTAATATTTAATTTATTAAAAGTACTGAATATAATAATGTTTCAGATTTCCAGTTTCAACCAAAATAACGCATTTTCTTTAATGGAAAAGCATAATTAGACTTAAAATAAACAAAAATCATTTTGTAGAGTAGTAATTAAAAGTAATAAATGAGAGAAAATGTTACTGAAATTTTATTGACTCTATATTTTAATTAAATAAATTGGAAAGGTTACTTTTGTGAAAGTTTAATTGGAAATGTCTTAACGTCATATATTATTACCTAATTAAAAATTAAACAAAGAGGAAGAAAAATAATTGTAAATTGACTTTTTAAAATCGTTTGAATTGAAATCATGCATAGTCAAAATAATTACAAAATAAAATTCATTAGAAAATCAAAATTAACGTTAAAACAAAATCATACACACACACAGTTACATTCTTAAATAAAATCAAGTTAGACTCGTTTATCTGCAGGAAAAATACAAATCAGTTACAATAATATTGGAAAGTCTATCTGAAAGAACTGTCATCCGTATAATGCAGTCGATTGCATCAGTGGTTGTCTACTTCTTTTTGAATAATAGGAATCTATCAATAGTACAAATCAAATACATATGAATAGAAATTTGTGAAAGACTTGGAGGAAAGAAGATGACAAACAAATATTAAGATGCTGATTTTAACTTCATGAAGCAAGACTTGTTTGGAATCAAGTATGTCTTTAGAAACCATATATTTATAGATTCTGGTGCCTAAAAAAGTTAGTATTTGGATCTTAAAAAAAATTATAAAGCCTAAATTATTAACTAGTTATAAAATATGAAATTGACGTCTATAGTATCAAAAAATTTATCTATAGAAAATGTGACTTAAGAATTCTAAATAATCCATAATTATTCATGATGTGAGTGGCATGTTTAACAAAATTATGATTATTTAAGTTTGGATTAAAAAGTCTAAAAAAATATCGTAATTATAAAGTTAAATTGTTACTCACTCAACAATTTTTTTTTTGTACACGAGAGATAATTAGACCGGAACCTATGGTTTAAAGTGGATTACGAACCACTAGAAACATCCATATCTAAGGTGGGATTTGAGCCCCACGAACTACTGAACCAAAGGCAAGAGTGCTAATCACTCGGTTGCCAGCTCGGCTGTAATTATAAAAAGATGTCGTCTTAGAAAATATACAGCAATCTCCTAAAAGTTTGCCTTTTCAACTCTCTTCTCCTTCCTTTTGAACAGCGAGATGGAAAAAGGAGCGACAAGGAATGATTTTAAGCCAATTTCTATTTTATAAAATGTTGAAAATATGAACAAATGAATTTGTATGTTCTCGAAAACTATATTGTACAAAAAATATCAATTTGACATAAAAGAGTTTTTGAAAGCCAACTAAACATTTGTTTTGTGTTTCCAAACTGGACAGATTTTTCATAGACTGCCATATTTAGTAATGCAATGGAGTAAACGTGGAAATTTCTCAAGCATCCACTTCGTCAGATATACAAATGTTTATGGTAATATATTACCGATCTTCCGTTACTCAGAAGTAGCTATGATTGAACTCAAGATTTTCTAAGCGAGAAGTAGAAACTAAAACTTTCTGACCATAGTTAGTTTAAATTAAAAAATAATATTTTCTGCAATTGAACCCAAGACCTTCCAAATAAAGTAGAATTTTTCACTTCGAAGACTGTTCTACAATTTGACCATAATGAGTCTAAACTTAAAAAAGCAGCATTAGCTGTAATTGAAATCTGAATCTTTAAAATGGAAGATCGAAACATTAATCTTGAATAATTTACTTAAAACATTTTGAAATAGGATTTTTATCAGAATAAATAAATCATCATTTACTTGACTCAGAATTAGAGAGAGCGTATTTATACTAAAATTGTCTTCCTAAAATATTTAAAACTTTCTGGAATTTATTAAGAAGTATATATTCAACATTAATATTCTTAAAAAACACATTAATTTTTTGAGAGTATTTTATTTACTTAAATATTTATCTCCATTGTTACAGTAATGCTATTTAGGAAATATTCTTCATATTAAGCTAAATATTTTTAATTATTTCATTATGAAAAAATGAAATGAAAAAATGAAAACACCAAAGATATTTTTAGATAAGTAAATATTCTGTTTTCTGAAAGTGTAAATGAATATTATTTTTGTTTGATTTGTTACATATTTGTTTAAAATTTCAGATAAGGAAGTTCATTCAAATATTTTTATGTAATTCTTATTCAAATAATTAATTTATCTTTAAGTTCTTAAGTGAGACTAATAAAGATTCATTAAGAATATACTACACTTGAATATAAAGCTCACATTATAACATTCTTAAATAGTTTATAACAATTTTATATCATTACACCGATTACCCTTAGTAATAGTTTTATTATTTAACCATCCAATACGTAAGAAACTATAAGGAATTTATAAATCTAATATAATAAGAGACTTTTGTGACAATAAAAGCATGGGAATGCTCAGGAAATGCAAAATTAAAACCAAAATAAAAATACGAAAAAAATATATATATATCATTTTTCGAAACAATTTCATGAACAAGCTTTTAAAATATTTTCGTGTTCCATTTCTTAGTCATCGCCAAATGACAAAAGAATTGAAAACTCTGTGGGAAGGCGTGTCAGCCGAGAGCCAATCAAAGACAATTCTGTCGGAGACTCAATATTTGATTGACAGATTACTCAGAAAGTTCCGAACAAGGTGAAAAGTGGAAGCGATTCTCTTTTTAATAGTAATAAAAAAAACAGCATTAGTGGAAAATCTTCAAAACGTCGTTCTTGATATCGCGTTTTCGCCAAACCTTACAACTGGAAATTTCATTTCGCTTCATTCGAATTTTGCATTTGGAATTTCATTTTCATAGGGGAATTTTATTTTAAAATACTCGTAAATTTTATTTTCCTTAAATATCTAGTTTCAAATATTCAGAATTCCATTCGCTTGTCATCACGAGTGATGTATATCAGTTCTTGATACATCCCATGCTAAACCAAGGATTTCGAAGTCTCTTGAAAAATATTCGATTGAAGTACCTATGGATATTCTTCTTTTTAATGCTTTTTTGTACAGGGGCTGCACTAGGCTGTTTACCGGGGCGCGGAGGAGGTAGGCGCCGGGGTCCCAGGAAGCTGACTCCTTTGGTGTTCAAACAGCATGTGCCTAACGTAGCGGAAGATAGTTTAGCAGCAAGTGGTCCATCTGATGGAAGAATAACCCGTAATAGCTCAAGATTCAAGTTATTGGTACCCAATTATAATGAAGACATCATTTTCAAAGATGAGGAAGGCACGGGAGTGGATAGGTTAATGACTAAGGTAAGTTTTATAACTACATCAAATAAAAAATAATATATTGATGTGAAATAGAATAATGCAATTGTAATTCACTAGGGAATAAATTAAAAATCATTTCTATTTTCTCAAATGAATCTCAGCATTTATTTAAATCAATAAATAACAAAATCAGGTATTTATGCTTAAAATTATACAATTTAAAAATTAATTTAAATTAAATAAATTGTATACAAATTTGGTAATTAAATAATTTTAAATTTAACAGTTGAATATTATGTATTATAAATAAATTTATACCTAAATTGAGCTATAATGTAGAATGATATAGCATTTCTTATGTGACATAAAATAATATATTGTTTTACGGGAAATAATGTTAGTTATGAAATAAAAGAATATTTATTAGTCCATTTGAATATCTAAAAGTCCATTTGAATACTCTTAAAATTAGGAATCAGATACAATTTTATCGAATAGTTGCGCTAATAAAAAATTTAAAAGACATTTATAGTTAAATTGAAGTAAAAAATATAAAAGAAAACATTCTTTTGGAAAATGAAATTAAATAAATGAAATAAGGCTCGCTATGAAATAAAATAAGAAGCATGTTTAGATACACGTCAAATTTTGTTGTTTCAATCGGCAATAAAATTAATTATTTATATAAATTCAAATAGTCTAAAAATTCATCAAAATTTTAATGACTAGCATATAGAATTGTTGAATTTAAAAAAAAATTAAAGCAAATTAACATCTGTTTATTAAAAGTTTCAAATAAATTTAGAGTTTTATTGAGCTTTACTATTAGATGATATCCCCTTACTGTAAAATAAAATAAAATTAAAAATAACATTTTTTAGAAAGTATATTTATTTGAATTTAAAAGAATAAAAATGAAATACTCGTCTAAAATGCAAGGAGTTTAAACAATATTCATGCATAAACATGAACATAAATTTTAGTAAATATTTTTGTAATATGATTATTCGCATTATTTTGGTTTAAATTTATAACTGATAATTCCCTAAATAAGGATTAAGGGAATTATCTTAAATAAATCATGTTTAAAATTTTAGTACAACTTAAGAAACAGTTAGTTTTGCGTTCAACACCACAATTTTCAGTTGAAAAGTTTATATTTAAGTAAATTAAATTAGTACAAACTAAATAATTTTCATGAATTAAATTGTATGACATTTATTTAAATATCTAATGACAAATATCGTCTGCTGAAGTATTTATGTCGAATAGATTTAAGTAATTAATTATTGAAAATTATTGTTATAAATACTAATATACCTAAAAAATTAAAAAAAATAACTAAACGCTAATTAAATTTATTTATTTGAGGTTTGTAATTTTAAAGAAAATTTTCATTACATGGGAAATAGGCGTTAACTAATGTCATTTAAAAGAATTTGAGTTAGTATTCTATTTATAATAAAAATAATTTATATTCAAATAAGAATTGTCTGAGAAACTGAATTAAAAGGTTTACCATTAATTGTCACTTATCAAAAAACTAATTGCACTATCTACTAATTTACTTTACAATTATAAATTCTCTTCTTCTAATTAATAATTCCATAGTAGCTAAAATTAAATAATACCGAATACACATATGAAACCTATTTCTTCATCCGACTCTTGTACAGAATTTTACAGCCTAATTCCAAAAAACTATTTCCAATAAAAACGTTTAAGGAAATTTATATTTTGCAAACTTAAAAATTCAGAAAATGATTTGTTAATAATTTTAAAAATTAAATTTTTTATGAACTTAACAATATACAAGATTTATGTTTATGCTGATTCAGAAATTCAATTTTAGTAACATAATTATTTACTTTACTTTATAAATATTACATAAAGCTCGATTTTCTTAGGATTTTCTTTATAAATGCACAATAATATTTTGTATTTTAATTCAGAAGAAAAAAAACTGTAAAAATTTTCATTCGAATTAAAGATATATATTTTAGAAAATATATAGTACTGTAATATACATAATACATAAATTTTTCCCGAAATAGAACTTATTCCATTGGATTTTCCTTCACTAAATTTTTTAATAAGTTTAGCAAAATATCAAAAAATCATATCAGATAAAAAGTCTAAAATAAATACATGTCAACTAATTAAACAATGTATTTATTAAAAGAAAGAAAAATAAATTACACAAAAAATTATTATGAATACAATTCTTATTTTAGAAGTTGTCTGTACCGGTATTTAGGAAAAAATGAAAAATATCTAAAGAACATATTATATAAAACGAATAATGCCAAATAATTAAATAATGTATTATTTAAGACATAAAAATAAAATACATTAATAACTATTTCAGAGGAAATTTTTTAGTAGCTGTATTTAAGAATTAAACGAAAATTTTATTTTATATAGTTATTAACATAATTTTAATTTATTTAATTTAATGTTTAATTAAACATAATCAATGACGTTTTGAATATAGCATTAGAATGGGATGAGCAATAAAGTGGATTTTATTAAATTTACATCGTAACCAAATTGATATAAATGTTTAATTATTTAATGTCCTTACTTATATAACCAGAGTTAATCATATATAGTTGAAAACTTATTACATATATTTAATGTAATAAATAAAACATAATATTTTATATTTTATTGCATCAATATTTATTTTATCAAAAATTAATTGTATAACGCTAATCAAGCATTTCCTTATAATCATTTGAATACTATTCATCCTTACTAGTTTAATCAAATTTAATCAATAAGAATAAAATAAATATAATTATATTGAGAAATTAGTAACGAATAATTATAGGTAATAATAATTTTATTAAGTAATAATAAATAATAACTATAAAGTGTAACTAATATAATAAAAAATTATTTCAATCAAACCTAATTTTAAAGTGAATAAATTATAAAAATCCATATAATATTAAGCATCCGACAAAAATAGCAAAATAATCTTAGTTTTCGTGGTAAAAAATGTGCTATTGTTTTTGAGAATTCATTCAGTTTTACTTTCATAATTCTGTGACACAATTTTAGATGAGTATCCTTAGGATTTTTATGCAAATAACCATTCTAAAATGAAATATACTTCTATTATTAAGCTGAAAAAATAAAAATATTAGTTTTATTTATTTATTTTAATCAAAGTTCCATATTGTACAACTGAAAAATATTTTTTAAAAATCTTATAATTGATGCCATAAGTGAATTTACTTCAAATTTGAACATATTGAATTAAATTTGAATAATATTTGGTGATAATAGTTACTGGCTTGTGTAGTTATCAGAAAAAAAGTACCATTTCTGTCTCAACAAATTTTATCTTAATACTTAATAAGGATTTCATATATTGGAAAAAAAGCAACCTCTTTCCAAAACAAAAATTAATTCGTAGAAATTAAAAGTATTTTCGTTTTCTAAACCAAAACATTTTATTAAATTCAAAAGTTACTGGAAAAAGGGTAAGCAACAAATTTCTTTGAGATTTCATATATTGCAAAAGGTAATTAAGACTTTCTTAATTATATTAGATTAATGTACAAAAAACTGAATGAATGTAAAAACAAGTAAAATTGTTGAAATAAAATTCAATAAATGTTGTATCTATAAAAAGTGATATTATGTTCATGGCAATAAATCTGTTGCTTTTAAAAACATTTCCGAATCATTTCACATATTGTTCCATTAAAATCTAAAATTCTTACTAGAGATATTGATCTAGGATTGTATATTTTAAACTAGAACCGTGTTTTCAGAGGAATAGAATAATTCAATAAAAATTTACTTTCCAACATTTTAAAATTGAAAATATCCCATAAATTTATTTTATGTTCATTTTATAGGAGTAAAATGAAACTTTGTGTGTCTCATTTTTTTTTTGTAGTTTTATTTCTTAAAAATAATCAAAGATTAATGATTTCCAACTGTAAATTCCATAATGAAGTAAATATAATATTACACTTTAAATATAAAATTATAATTAAATTCCAGTAAAATATAAATAAATTGAATCTGATTAAAACCTGTTGAATTGTTTTCTGAAGGGACAACTAAAAAATGCGAAAGAATAGTAACATAAAATACAAATTTTTTAAGAACAGCTGGAATTGTAATTTTTCAAATAAAACTCATATATCTACTGTCCAAAATTTTGGGAAAAATATCTTTGTGATATTTTGAAGGAAAATTAATGAGATTATAAAAATGACAAAAAGAAACATAATACGCGTTTATGGGTAAATATTAAATTTCATAGTTATTGGAATTATTTTCGAATTCTAAGACATTTTCAGCGTTATTGAATTAAAAAATTGTACAGACCACCGTTTGATATCATTTTATTTATATTATTCGATAAAATAAATTAACGATATAATAAGTTTCAAACGATAAAATAAGTTTCAATTTTTATCAATAATCTTTGAAAATAGAGTAATGATAGAAACTGCGTTGTTTGCATGTATTTTGAGCATTTTTAAAATAGCAGTGTTATATATTGATTGATTAAAATATTTAGCATGTGTATATAGTATATTTTAAAATTTTCCTATATTTTCTGGCTAATTGTTTTTAAATTCCTGCACAATTACAATAACTCATTTAAAATTTCACAAAGAATTAGGTTTTATAATTGATTGTTCAATTGGTTAAAAAACTTAAGCAATTCATGCATACTACAGAGCAACATATTTATCAGCATTTGTATTATCAGAATTAAGTTTATGAAGTACCAAATTTATTTATAATCTAAATAATAAATAGTTAAAAAAGAACTTTAACTTAAATTAAGAATATTTTCCACCGATTAAAGTACCACTTTTCAAACGGTAGAGTCACGTTTATTTTCCATTTTAACTTATGATTCCTTTTAAAAGTCATGAACTACTCATATTTTCTTATAAGTTTTACTGAATTTTTAGTTTGTTCTGCATCTAAATAGTCTTTAAGAAATAAATAAAAGCAAAATTTTCAATGCAAATTTTATTAAATTGTTTAATTTTATAGATATTATTAGTAGTTTAAAATGGGAAAAAAATAATTTAAATTAAAAAATAAATTAGTAATTAAGAAAAATGTAAATTTAATTTATCCATATCAAGTAATTCATCGATAGATATAACAATAGAGATGAAGACTGATTGAATGGTTAATATTTTGGGGGCCTTGCAGTTAATTATTGTTACCAACTCTATTATTTTAAAGTTATTAAAATAATATTTTACAAAATATCCTCAAATTGCACTATTTTCATAAGGCATTGCGAAAATCTTTTGGGAAGAATACAAACCTTAATTTGAATTCAATTCTCAAACTATAGCTTTAAAATAAAAGGATAACTTAATGACAGATTTATATATATATATATATATATATATATATATATATATATATATATATATATATATATATATATATATATATATATGAAATAAGTTTTAATATTCAGCTTGACAATAAAATGCATTTTGTCTCTAAATCAGTATATGCCAACAATCAACAATAATATCAGTAATAAAGCTCGTTTGGGACTATTTATTTATCAATTTGTATTCACACACAAAAAACAAATGAGGCATATTTAACTTTTTAAACTTATCACAATCATAAGTTGGACGTGATCTTTTTGCTTTTTTTGGCAAACACATTGTTGTAATATGCTGCGTCATACTATAGAAGTTTGTGTCGGCATGTTTTTGTAACATACTGAGTAGCCTTGTGCATCTGGTTTTCTATTGAAATCACATTCTTTCTTTGGAATTAAAAACTTATCAAGATTCGTGTGAAGGCTTCATATTTTTAAACTCTACTTTCTAGGTATTTTCTTTCACTTTCTTTGCATTTGTCTTATTTATTGCGTATTCTTTGTGGCCCAAATAAATATTAATTAAAAAAATTAATTGAGATTGAATCCTAATCCATTATATAATCGATTGATACTGAATCATAATTCATTAATTGAAATCAATCTGTAAATGAACTAATTGGCATTCAATTCATTGAATTTTTCATTCGTCACGTCAAAGTTTATTTTATTTACTAAACTGACTAAATTACATCTGGGATAGCTTCCCAGATGTAATATTTATAAAATCACTCAAATATAAATTATAAATTTCAAAATTTATAAAATCACTCATCATTGGCAGGCACAATCTTTTCTACTGTGCTTTTAATTGGTCTGTGGCCTCTTAGAAGGGAAGGGAGTCTTGCAGTGTTCAATAGAGCAGAACTATTCATCGCACTTTATACTAAATGGACGTTTTGTAAGAAAACAATTTCTTTTAAAACAGAAAGTGAAATCTTTAAGAATTAGAAAAATGATCATATGTGCAAAAAGATTATACAAGAGAAATTGACGATTATATGCATGTAAAACGGAAATGAAATTTCCAAACAAATCTATAAATCAATATTAAGTACTGTCTTTATAACATGTATAATATATATATTCCAAGCAAAAGATTTTATAGGAGCCTTTCTCAATTTTATTTTATTAAAATACAATCGAAATCGAAGATAAAATGTAAATCGAAGGGGTTACATCAGATTTTGATTTTGAGAAATGCTTAGGTATTAAACTCTGTCTCAGAATTTTTCTCGTAACTCAAATATTCCCTTTTTAAATTTGAAATGATTACACGTAACTGAGAATTTTAAATGAACAAAGTAAGAAAAGGAGTAAAAAAGAATTCCATTTATTTTGATCAATACCAGCTGGAGTCAGAATTTTTCATTTAAATTGAATCCAGTTCTTTCTTTTCAAGTAAACATTTATCTCTTCTTGAAACTGAGAATTCCTAGAAGCAAACAGGACTTTCTCTGGAATACCAAATCAAATTTGGGGTTTCTAATATTTGCTTTCAATTATTTAGATATCTTATAAATTCATTATAAATTCAATTCATGGCAAATACTTTGCTTTTGTTAACAAAACACACATTATATATATATATATATATATATATATATATATATATATATATATATATCAGGATATATTTTAATAAAAATATTGCACAAATATAAACACATTAAAAGGTTTTTCATGTAAAAGGTGGTATCAGTTGAAATTCTTTTAAAAATAAATTACAAGTTTTTTATATATTTATCAAAGAAAAACTATTCGACGCACTTTTGATATAAGAAGTTCTCTTGTACGAACTTAGTGAAAGAAATTTGATTCTCTTGTTACGCTAACGGATGAACTACCTGTTTACGAATGTTTTATAACAATTTTATAAATTCTCTTTATATTTTTCATGTTGGTTTTCAAAAACATAAAGTTCAAAATTTCTCTCTGGTAATTTTCATTTGATTTCTATTCCAACTTTACAAGTAAACTGTTTTGAATTTGAATTCTTATAAACTGAATTTACTTTTATTTTTGTTAAAATATTTCATACAATTATATTTTGTTTATATAGTTTAAACACAAAATATTGATTATAAATACTGATTAATTATAATCACATCAAAGTAAATAAATATTTAAGGAAATCACTAGAAATTAAGAAAACCATTGTTGAAACAGGCAGTCAAATGCAAGAAAGCGTAATTAATTCATATACATTCATTACAAAACTGCTTAGAAATTTGAGTGCAAAATAAAGAAATAAATTATAAGGGTAAGTAATAAATTAATGCATAATTATTTACAGAAAAATTTATGGAAATAAATAGCATCTTTCAAAATGTCATTAAGATTACTTTTTCCAATATTAAAAGCATGGTATAAATCAATGCATTTAATGAATTTTGGTATTTGCTTTTAATCTATATTGAACAAGCTAAAATTACGTTAATAGGTTTTAGATACAGTTTAGTTTGGTTTTGGATTATCGCTCACAGGTCATTTTTAATCAGTCCAAGACGTACGGTGTAAAATATATTCTGAGTCACTACAAGCATCCAATCCCTAGGTAGCATTCGAACCCGCAAACTGCTGAACCGAAGGCTACCAGTTCAAAGAACAATTTAGAGATGCAATTTGAAGTTTCCGTTTGAAACAGTTCTGATAATTTTCAACTATTGTAATTTAACGAACTTGGCTCCTGAAACGTCACACATTTTTACGTCTGCAATTCTAAATGAAAGTAATTAACAATTACATGCTTAAAAACCCAGGTATAACCAATTTATTATCTAATTATTTAAGATCAAATCTGCTAATCCAAAACATGAGAATTTGGTCTTTAACCATGTGGTTCCTAAAATTTAAAATATTTCCTTTCACTTTTCTTCCTTTTCTTTTTGAATGGAAGATATATAATATTTTGCTATATCAGAGAAAGGAGATAAAAAAAAAAGCGGAATATAAATATAAAATATTTTATTGTTTTAATAGACTCAAAACTACCAAGATAAGAAAATAAGACATAATACGGTAACATCTTATGCATTAAATACTTAAATAATTCCACATAAGTACTTTTAAGAGATCAGGAAATTAAAACCACTATAATATTTGAAATTTATGACCATATAGTATAATCAAATTTTAATATATAATATGTAAAATGTATAGCTGCTTCATATATATTATTTCGTTAAGAAAGCGTTAATTTAAAGCCGAGAAATGAATTAAATTTAAATAAGTAATTATTGGAGGCAGACAAAACATTTATGAACATTATTTATAACAATAGTTGTATTGTTTTACAGAAACTCAATTTACCTGCTGCTTTGTGATCTTTTCTTTGTTCAAGCAGGTGTATAAAATAGAAATCATATTAGTTGTTAATAATCTATGTACTAACTGCAGATAATTTTTGAATAAAGTTAAGAACTTTTTGTAAGTTCAATGTCCTTAAAATTATTGATATATTTTTTCGAAAATTTCCATTACATAAAATTTAAAATCCTATTTCAAATAAAAATTATATCGAAATTTTCAAAATGTTCAAAATTTTCTGATATTTAGTTTCTTCAGTTTAGTTCTTTCAGTCCTTTTTTATTTTTATCAAACGAATTTTTCAATGATCAACAAACAAATACATTGAAGGAGAAACAATAATTGATGAGGTTTATTTATAATAAAGCATATATTTTAGAAGATAATAATTTTGATTTAATAATATGTGTTGGATTTACAGGCATTATATGTACGAAATTAAAAGCCTATATAAATTAAATTTCTTGATTAACTGTGATGCTACATCGCATATATTTTTCTAGTTTTACTTTTGTCAAACTGTAGTTATTTGAAATTTGTTTCCAGCGTCTTTTGTTTGTCCCTATTTGTTGGGAGTTATGGATAGCACATCACATTAAGTGTACAAATGTATAATGTGTCATCATACACATTGAGTAAAATAATCACAAACATAACAGGAAATTATTTATTTAAGAAACAAAAACTTTAAGCTATGAACTGTAACAATCACATATAAAAAATGACATTTTTTATTTTCTGGTTTGAAGAGACGTATATAATGCACAGCGTATAAAATCCATGTGACAGCAAAGAACAATTTTATAAAACATATAAATTTTATAGGACAAATTCAATTTAACTACTCTTATTTAAAAAAAAATTTATATTCTATGAAATAAATGTACGCATCATTAAATTTTTAGAGATACGAAAAAATTAATGTTTTAACTATCTTCATTAGATTGATATGAAAAATCATCAATATAGAATTTCTTCTTATCTTAATCAGCATGTACAAACAAATTACAAGTCTAATCAATTGTATGTAATATGATTTTTTTTATTTTTTACTTTACAACATATACCAGAATCTTGAATTACATAAATTTTACAAAATAAAATCAAATAAAAAAATTTAAAATTATTTATATGTTGTACTTTAAAAATCAAATATATACTACTCTTCCCTAACTATTTTGGGTTAAATTTGTAAATAAATAGTTCAAATTAATTCCTAATATAATAAAAAAATAATTAAAAAAGATTTTTTGAATAAATCATAATCTTAACAATTGATTGAAAAGTTTGAAAATATATTAGCAAAAACAATTATGCAAAAATGATTATTTTTATTTTACGATGAGAGGAATATACAATCATAAAATTCCAAAAAATATTGCTTTGCCTTATGAATTCAAATTTCTTATTTAAAAAGCACCTGTAAATCTACTTATGATGTAATATTCAGTTCAGTATATAAATTTATGACTCTATAATTACGTTAAAAAGCGTGAACCTTATTCAGAAATGTCTAGGCTACGCGACTATTGTAAAAAATATGAATATAATTCAAAACACAATCTTCACACATCTCTTGATAACCATAAATTGTTTCTTAAATTCCATCACATATTGTGTGTAAATCACGCATTTTTTTTTTTTAAATGAAATTTGTAAATCGCGAAGGCCTCCGACGCCGCCTGTTAACTGAGTCGGAAGAGCGCGTCTGATTATGTGCAAATTGCTTCCACGCTTTGGGCGGGAATCGGAGGACGGTTGTGTATCGGATGCCTGTTAGCAAAATAGGTAATTCGATCGCGGACTTTTGAGGAGCGATCAGATGTTTGAAGACCGGAAGTTTCTCGTGGATAAATGAATGTGGCAGGAAGCGGCCAGTTTCGGATTACTCATCTCAGCTGGTTAATATATTTTTCAGAATATGCCAATGTTTATGTGAAAAATCAGAAGAGACACATCATAAAAAAAGAAACAAAGGCCATCGACACACACACACACACACACACACACATATATATATATATAGATATATGCATATATATATATATATATGTATGTATGTATATATATATGTATACATAAATATATACACACATATATATACACATATATATATACACACACATATATATATATATATATATATATACATACATACAAAAGAGGCTGTGATTTGAACTTTGTGTAAGGTGGTAGCTCGTATTTGACAAGTACATTTGAATGTGGTATTTTTGGGTGGGCTTTTAGGCTCAATATATATATATATGATACATTTTTTATCAATTTTATTTCGGTTAATTATTTTAATCTATCTTTAAAGATGCAAATCTGCCCAGTTTTAGACAAAGTTAACCGTCGGTTCATATAAAAATAAGTATATTTTTATATGAACAGATTTCATTTATCCACTGCCATGGTTATGGAAATTTGTGGCTTGTTCAGATGGGGCTCACATTTCTTAATAACGATTTTATTGTCATATGATATATTTCGAATGATTATAAATGGCTTTTTAAATAAACGTAGAATAGAAATATATTAATATATGAATATTTTTTCAAGTATATCTTTTACTTTGTTTCATTAATTGTATTTTCAACTAAAATTTACATGATGTCTTTAATAATAAGAAAAGATTATAATACTCATTACTGAATGTAATCATTCAGTATAATTGCTTTTAAGATGAATTAGAAAAACTTATTATTTAAAATAATTGTGCTTTGTGATAATATTAATCCTTTTACTTTTAGCCAGTTTCTGCATTTTATGTTTTTAGTTAAATTTAAACACAGATTTATTAATTTGCTTTTCAAATTAAGAATTATTTATACTTTTATTGATCCTTACAAATATTAATAAAATTAAATGACATGGATAATAATTTAATAACAAAACAAGAAAAATTAAGCAAATATTTTCATGCAAAACTTTTATCTTTAATTCAGTTTCTTTCTACTCTTTGTCAACTTTCTAATTTTCTTCTGCTGCATATTGTTATTAACAGAAAGATTACAAAAATTAAAGACATTTTATGATATTTTATTGAACAAGATTAAGCAGCTTCATTTGAAAAAGTCATAAATATTCAAAAGGCGTAACAGACACATTTGCAAATATAAATAAACTTAATGTAAACATCAATATTCAACTATACAACATGTATTCAATGTTTTTGTTTCTTACGAGTTTTTTTTTATGAAAATAAACAAAAATATTTCTTTAAAATGTATAAAAGTATTAATAAAAGATAAAAATGAGTTACAAATATAAATATTTAAAAGAAGAATAAGAATTATTTTCTACTTTTGCATCTAAAATCAAAAACACACACACAGAGTTAAAGATCGTAACAGATATGAAGAAAAAGTTTTTGGTAAAATATGACATTATTTCATTAAATTTTGTTTGAATAGAAATCGACCAAAAAAGGAAAGAATCACAGTGCATGTATTATAAAGTACAAAAAATAATAAATTTTCAGTAACATTGGTTTGATGTATATAAGTTTTCCTTGAATTTTTTTCAAATTTAAATGAATTTTGATTTTAAAGAAATGTTGCAGATTTAAATAATAATTAAAGCTAATACTAGTGTTTCTAATTTAAAAAATATTTGCTAAAATATTTAAGTTTTATAATGAAATTTTATTTTACTTTTTAATTTATCTTTCGTGTACGAATGTCATGATATCATAACAAAAAGATCTATTATGGCCTTATAAAAATATAATAGATGAAGTGAAATGGCCATTAATATTCATGATTTCATTTCGATATAGATTACCTAGAGTGAAATATTGGGAAAGTATAATCATATTATAAATTCAATACTCCTTGGTGAATTTTAATGTTGTTAAGGAATGGGAGTATATATACTGGTAGTTATCGTCTATTATGATATCAGATTATCTAATTATTTAAGCCGTAATTTCTATATAATTTGATGAATCTATGGTGAAAATTTTTTTGATTATTCTCCAGTTTAACAAAAAATAGCATTTTGGCAACAAATGGGGTTACACTTGCGTTCAGATTTATTTATTTGCAATACTCTTTTACTAGCTTGTTTTCACCTCTTGAAAAGTCAATAAATATAGGTAATTGTTTCATAATTTTGAATCCTGTTCAAGTGTTGAGGTGGACTACTGAGCTAGTAAGCTCACTCAACCAGATGACACCAGCGGAAGGACATTTGACCTAATGAAACTTTTAACAGTCATAGGTTGCTTAAACACTGTAATTTTGGGTCTAGTATGGAACTTATTGTATCATGATATTTCATAAAAAGTGTTTTTAAGTACTTGGTTATTGTTGTCTCCTTATTCAGGTAAGGATGGGTTAGGCTGTTGTGATATGCTTTTAATTGTCTATATCTGCAATCATTGTGACCTAGTGATAGAACCTAGCTCATTGGAGAAAAAAGTACCGGATTCATTACCAGCCATTGTTGACAACACGAGGAGAAAATCTTTTTTCTTCCATATACATGTCATTCGGGAGTTGCTTGGGAATTTCCTGGGTTTGCTCCTTTCAGACTCATAAATATGACCCACTATCTGTGAAAAATCCTTCCGAAAGGTAATGGAGTTTTAAGTATCTTGCAAGAGCCTAGTCTTGCAGACCACGGTCAAATATGAATCACCTATTTCTAGGCTCTCCCTTATCAGAGCTTAATGCCACGAATCTCATTCCAATCTCTGTCGAAAAATAAATGGGTTCTGTTCGTCGGCTTATTGTTTGATCGTCTATTCAAATTAGGAGTTTGAGATTCTTGAGGCAAGTAAGCACTGTTCACTCTCTATGGAAAGTCTTTTGGGGGCTGTCCAAAACTATAAATTTCTGTCTGTCAGAAACTGCATATTTCTGTCTATCAAAAACTGTTTATTTCTCTCTATCCAAACCTGCATGTTTTTCGTTCAAGTTTGTCTATCGATCAAAAGGTACAGAAACACAGCCAACATTTTCGTAAATTTAAACTATATTTCTCAGTAATCAAATTGATAACTCATTTATCATTATCCTCTCTACCCTAAGCTATACATTGACTCCTTATTATCCAAAGATTCCTCATGACCTAAGAATAGGTGAAATCTCTTCAAAGTCATGTCACAAGATATATCTCCCATCGCGTCACGTGTCACACTCTCAGACAGATCTGAATACTAAAAGCAGCTAGCAACAGCTACCTTTATTTGTCCTGCATAAAATAGGATTAAACACAGGACTATAAATTTTGCTTAGTTTTCTTGCGTATAGTTAAACTCAAAGAAATTTTGAATGACAAGGAAAGAAGGTTCATGTCTATATAAGAAATGTTTATTGCAATTCATTAAAATCCTTCTACTTCAATGGCCAGACAGTCCAGAAAAGGTTTTTACCTTTATCAGAATTGAATTCCAAACCCTTCTACCCTTGGCCATGGACATCCAGTTTGTTATTTTTAAAAATCTTAAATCCATTTCCAAACAGTCCAACCACTTAATTTGTTTATGTCTCCCTCTTTTTCGGGTGCCAAATGGTCTGGCCGAAAAGAGCTTTCTAGTTATACGATTTTCATCCATTCTGCACAGGTGTTCTGCCCACTTAATTCTCAGAATCCTTATATGTTTTCTATATCTAGTTCATTAAAATATTTATAAAGTTCAGAGATACTTCTTCTCTAGATGTTGTTAGATTTAATGCCACCAAAAATACTTCTCAAAATTTTTCTTTCAGAAACAAAAATGATATTTTAATTTTTACTGTCATTGCGCAGATCTCAGCAGAGTATGTAAGAATGGGACTGATTTAGCTTTTGTAAGGTTGAATCTTCTTTTTTCCGCTCGTGAAATTAGTCTTCAAGTATGTTTTGAGATCGAAATAACATCGATAAGCATCTGTGACTCTACCATGGATCTCAGACATTGAATCATTGAGAGCATTAACTTCTGATCCTGAATTTTTACATTTGCTAACAATTTCAAATTGATTCAAATTTTTGGGATTCCAATTTCCTCAACTGAATACATGGAGCTAGTCAAAACAAGAATAACTGAAAATAATCATTTTGATTGCAGAGTTCTAAGGTCTAATCCAGAATTCGACACGAAATTTAAGAACTTATTAGTTTGGTGTGTTAATGTCTTACTATGAATGGAGCAATCTAAAATGCTATATTTAGGGAATATTTGCAATGCCAAATAGACGTCGTTGCACCACCATACCTCCCTAACCCATAGTTAGTTGAGCTCTTTCAGTTAGTGGAAGTAGTCGGCATCAAATAGATTTCTGAACATCATATAAAAGCTTAGGAATCCATAAAAACACATTTCCATTAAAGAAACAACAATAATCGAAACTCACATAAACTGGACACATGAGCTTGATGAAAAATTGGTATATATATATATATATATATATATATATATATATATATATATATATATGGTATTGGGTAAGCCATTAGTATTTTTTTCTTGTGTCTCTAAGACACTTCATGTTTCCGATGGCTAATTTGACTGGAACTTGTTGCTTAAAATGAATTCCCAACTTGTTGTTATATTAGGGTAAAAGAAAACAGCTTCGATGTACTAATACACCTATAGATCAAATACTATCTTCAATGCTGTATATTATTCTTATGGTGATGTATACTTTATAGATGATAATACTTCATGGTTGATGAGCCATAGTTTTATTATACATCGTGACAGGAGTGATCAAAATTGATTCGTTGATAGTTAGCCTGACTTCCAACACTTTTCCTGGTCACCGTGGAGCCTGAATTTTAACCGCATGAAAAATACGAGGTAAATGATGGGAAAACACTTCCGGCGAGCACTTCTTATTGATTATAAATTATATGTTCTAAAAATATGCGTTTCTATTGAATGATATTCTTTAGATCTAAATACTCATCAGAATATGTAGCTTTTTCAAATGAATTAGAGCTGTTATTCGTATAAAAGATGATCTTGTAAAATATCGGTCTTGTGTTCCTAATTCATTAAATAATGTTTACAGTTAACCATTTGTTATAGCATGGGTTTCAAAAACTATATTTCACAAGGTGATACCAATCACAAATGAATGATTTTCAAGAAATATTATGAAAAAGCAAATATTCTATGATTAATATGGTATGTTTCAATCGAACAAATTATTCATTATAATTCAGTTATTCGAATTCTTTGTGGCTCTAATCTCATGAAAACAACATTTGCGATTAGTCAAAAATAAGAATACCAAGAAACCAAACCTCAATGAGTTCCCTTTAACTTTCGGTTGCAGTGGTATACACCAGAAATTAATGGATTGGTTGTGAACTAATTAGATACATGTGATAATAATAAAGGAAAAAAATAGATATTGGCACATTGCAGGAATATGATACAGCCCAACTCTGGGCTAAATATAGGGAAGTATGCTGGTGCAAACTCAACATGCCTTGGTAGCCTAATGATTTACGCATCAGCTTCCATCTGGAAGGGTAAAGTTCATTTCCCAATGTGGCCAAAGACCCACCGAGTACATATGTACGTGCTTGTTAAATCTGTTGTGTCGAAAGTCCTGTGGTCGGTCATTAGGCAGTTATGGGTGTCTGGACAAAATTTTCTCCCTCTCCAGATCAATCTCTAAATTAAGAGAGTGAATCATCTGGTAGAGCCATCTATCGAAGGAACATTACAGCACAGTTGCACTTTTACCTTCGTGGTGCTCTGGTTAAACGAAAGACGCACCACCTACTCACTTAAATTCACAAAGAAAGCGGAATAGCAATCTTGGTCTGTTCAAATGTCATAAGTAACAACAACACAACAACATCATTCTGGGAATAGTCGTAGTGTTAAATGTACGAAAGAATTTTGGAAAAACTTGGCAGTCATCATCATTGTATATAAAATTGGGAACCGTTAATATAAACCGTTTAGTTTTTTGTGGCTTTAAAAACTGGAAACTTGTCTCATTTCTGGTTTCTATGGATAATTCTACACTTTACAATTTTAAGGGAATTTTAAACAGCTACAAAAATAATTATGTCGAAGTGGGAATAAAACATATATATAAATTGTTGACCTGACAAAAAAAAAAAAAAAAAAAAAAAAAAAAAGCGAGTAATTTATTTTTTAGCATTTTCAGACTCCTAGCCAGTTTCACTTGTGTGAGCAAAAAAGAAGTATGAAACTAGATCTATATTTTTATGTGGAATCTTCTTGAAGAACGTTGTAAAATACGAAGCTGAGGTGGAAAATTATATGGAGAGATAGAAGGCGCTTTGAATCTATAAAAATGTTAACATCTATGATACTATTAAACCTGAAATTAACAATTTTGCTTGACTCGCTGATGCCACAAAAGTTGAGAATAAACCTACTTACTAAAAACAAAAAAAGGTAATTCTATCTATAGAATCGGAATAACATTTTAAAAACATTTTATATTAAAAAGAAAGCCGCCCACCCTGTCTAGTGGTCAGAGTACCTGACTGCGGATAGGGAGGTCCTGGGCTCGAATCCCAGTTCGGGCATGCATGTACTTTCGTTCTCTCACCAGTCTTTGTCCTTTCCTAGTACGAATGGGTTGTGAATGGTTGCCTACCCTATAAACAGGTCCCTATGGCATGTGTGTGTACTGAGGAAGTCGGACTCCACACAAAAATTGGTTCAGTTGGAAAAGTGGAACAGTGCACCCCATTATTACGACAACAGCATTGAGAAGAAAATAATGAAATAGAAAAAAAAAGTAGCGTGTGTAAATTACACTTCTAATACATAAAAATCTTATTTAAATGAAACTATAAGCCTCTTCGATTATGCATATGCTAATACCGAATACCTTGTATTTGTGGCTGTCGTATATTAATATTATAATAGGTAATGTATTTTATTAGTGCTATATAAATAAATTATTACTAGTTTTGTTTTTAGTAAATGCAGAAAAATGTTATTATGCAATTAGTTAATAAGTATAAAAGCTGTTGATAATATGATCTTAAGATATAAAAGAATGGGTCAAAATGATTATTTCCAGTACAAAAATGTGCTCTAATCAATCTTCTCACAATAATAATATAAAAGAGAGATTTGAGATTGTGTTGGGTTCACTTTTTTCGCATATAAGTGACATTCCTGGTATGATAAAACAAACATCTAGTTATATCATTATATATATCTTTGCTACAATGTAATTAAATAAAGCATAATTTTCTAATTGAAATCTATGGAAAGACTTCTCTTAACAAGACAGGATTTCTGCTGATGCTCATTAACAAACTACAAAGTACATCTTACAACTGACTTGAATATGAGTGTATTGATTCGCATTTTGTTCATCGGTCAATTTGAAAGTCTTTCAAATCATATTGATTAATAACCATACTAATTAGTACTGAGTTTCATACTCATTAGTATTATATTGTATATATTGAGCTGCATACCAATTAGTTTTTTTGTTACTCATCGATTAATATTGAGTATTATTCCAATCAGAGTATGTATTGCCTTACATATGGATATCAGAATTAAGAGTGATTTACTTTATGTATGGAAATTTATTCATAGCAAGATAAAATTTCTTATAGACTATGAAAAATGTATTCATTTCTTAATTATAAACTTTCAAATTATATCATAACTATTAGCCAAGTACAAATTCGAATATATGTGATGTTAAACAACAATTTATTAATTAGTTATCAAATTATGTGAAAAAATAACATGAAAGTTATTTTTATTTAATGATATAATTTAAATTTAGTATTTTTCAAAATCTGGATATAAAACAAACAAAGTATGAAGTATAATCTTAATAATATGAGCATAAATTACACTATGTTATTAATAAGAGCATGTAATATGCTTAAAAATATTTTTAAAATTATGTCTCATCCCTTAACACTGGAATGTCATCAGTACGATCGTAAAAATTGTAACAAACGAATAGGAAAGTCGCCATTTTCTCTTTAGATGACAAAATGACTTGCAGCGCTCCTAGCGGAAAACAAAAAAGTATGTGGTCACATCTGGAACACAAAATGAGATAACATGTATTATGCAGTTGTAGATTAAATTCAGTATAGGAAGAACGGCTTACTGCATTCAAATATGCATGCGTAAGAATAATGCATTCAATCCATAATTCATTTGAGAGCGAATACCAACATCGTTATGTCAAACGATGTGTCAAAATGAAAATATTTTTCAGGATTTGGATGTTCATTGATACTGAAGTAGATCAGACTGTTTTTTGGAGGAGATCAAGTTGATTTCTTGCCTTCGGTTCAACAGTTCATGGGTTTGAATCCCACCTTGGGCCACTTTAAACCGGTGAGAGATAAACAAATTGAAACCAGATTAATTACTGAAAAAGACCAGATTGATATAAAAAAAAGCTAAGTCACACAACTAACTGCGATTTTTCTAACATAGTTTAACTACTCTGAGTAGGTGCCATTCACATTTTCTGAATTTTACTGACTATAAAAAGATCCTTCACTATATCAAGAAAATATCTTGGCTTCAAGCACTTCAGTGTATTAGTCTGATTTCAGAAAGAATGTGCCAAAGCACGCAGATTCAAAATTAAAAATTTTTAATTATCATTAAATTAGTGATTTAATAATATAGTGAGTGAATTTTACATCCAGTTTATATTCAGTCTTTATTTAGTTTTTGGGACAGATTAAATATTTATTTTTTAATACCTTTTACTAATAATATTAAATTATAATAATAACGTTCTTTATAATAATAGATTTTTATTAATTTATATAAAAACTTTAAAATTATTTAAATGAATATTTACCTTGATTTTCTTATTGTATATGAATATTCTCACAATATCATTTAAATTATTTAACTTGTGTTATTCTTATTTGTTTCTTAATTATTCATCTAACAAGTAAAACCTTATGTTAGAAATTTAAAAAATATTTAATCACGTTAAATACCCTTCAGTGTGTATTTGACACGATTAAATATTTTTGTAATATCTAAAGTGATTATTAATTTAATGTGGATCACGCTAAAAGGACCATATATCGCTTACGAGGAAATCAATTTTAAGACATAGAAGGAATGCATTAATTATCATAATCTATGATGGATTGTCCTTAAATTGAATTCTTAGAATTTTCAGTTGAAATACTTAACGATTTAATATGTTGTTCAAACAAATTAAAGCAGTTCCTATTGGAACGCAACTAAATTCCAATAGGATAACGCAAACTAAATTCCATTTTCTATAGTATATTTCTATAGTGAAACAAGACGAAAATATGCTTCAAATTTAATTTGTGTAAACATTCTAAACAATACACAAATAAACTATTTCCAATACTTTCATACATGTGAAAAAGAAGTAAAAATGTTGAGAAAGTAACAAAAATTAAGGAGAACAAAAAACAAAAAGACTAAAATTTTTACAAGAACACACACACATATATATAAATTAAAAACAATTATCTGTCTTAAAAATTGTGCGGTTTTCTAAAGTGTGAATCACACAAGTAACAAACTCTCCTGAATAAAGTAAATTGCAGAGCACAGCGGTTAAAAGCGAGACAAAGGATGATTGATCTTGTGAAAGAATCTGTAGTTTCCTCTAAGTTGTTTCTGTCATAATCATTGTCCCCACTTGAAGAGAACACTTAACCTTTAACATCTCAACTTTTAACTCCTTACTCACCCTAGGTTACCAATCAAAGACAATTAGTTTGTGGTCTCTTTGGATTTCGTAAGTCTTTAGTTTTTTTTCAGACGGCTTATTACACTGCGGTAAAATTTTCTATGCTGTTGTATTCTGCAAGACATTTGTCAGTGAAAAGAGACAGTGATTTCAGTGATAAAAAAAAAAGTTCTGAGCAAGTTTTCCAATTTATCATCGAAGTCCACTTTAAGTGTCCATTTCTAGCATTCTAGATCGTAAAAATGCAGAATTAAGGTGTATTAAGTTAAATAGGTATACTTCTATCATTTTGTTTAGTTAGAATGATCTGAAACATTTTCACCGGGTTCGTTTTTGGCTTGATGATAAAGATTGAGTTTCTAATGTACTTGGAGCTTTGGATCGTATTTGAATCTTATTTAGTTTAAATTAATGGAGAAAAATTTTGTCAAGGTCAACTGTTTACTGAAAGATGATTTTTTCAATTTCGAACCTAGTCAGAATTTTACATCGTGTTTTTAAATTCTATATGTAATCTAGTAATATTGTATAATCTTCTTAATATTATGTGAAATATTAAAGATCAAATTGATATTTATATTGCCTAATTATTGTGGAATATACATAGTTTGCAATATATTTAAGATATTTAAATGGTAATTTTTTTTATTTTAAATTCTTCAGGAATAATTGTCATTATTTTTTATTTGATTCGATGATAATGATTTGAATTCTGGATATAGTAAGAGTCTTGTATCGTATTTCTTACTTCTACACTATCATCAAATAATACTTCATATTTTTAAATCAATCGCATATTTAAGTTTAAAGATGCGATGCAACATATAATTAAAACTTAATGTTAAAATGTGAGATATAAGTAAAGAGATGATGTGTATATATAAATAATAGTTTTAATATATTTAAGGATTAAATCGAACTTCAATTTAGATTTTCTAAGATCCATTAAATAAGCATCAAATTATAAGAGCATTTACATTTAAAAAATAAATAAAAAAATACCTAAATAAAATGAATTATTATAAGTTACTCAGGCCTTTTAAAAGGAGATACATTTCAGAAAGCCTACCACACACATGCTGAATTCCACAAGCTCATATATATTGCTGTGTAAGTGAGGTAGAAGCCTTCAAAGTATGCATAATCCCCAACAAAAGGTTGAGTTTTAATTTATTTGAATTAATGTAGAATAATACTTACAAGGTAAAATTTTGGACGGATGATAACAATTTGATTACTGAAGCTGCAGTAATCCTCTCTATAACACGGCGCTCCTATAACACATTTTCATTTTACGCGATTTCATGTCCCTCATATAACACGCGTTCTCCCCCCCCCACACACACACACCTTATAAAGCGGGAATTCCCCACGTGATATTTCTGTACAGGGAAATTTATAAGTTCACGATCAATTCCGCGTACGTTTTGCACATTGTGTCAATTGTTTTCTTATAAAATTAAAATATTTTATTAAATTGGTGTTTTTGGAATTATTTATTTAAAATAAACTGTTTTTTTTAATCACATATGTATAAGCTTTTATATAAAATGCTCTTTATTTAATTTTAATGAAGCATAGATATTTCATTTATAGCATATTCTTTCTTTAATATTCGATTTAAATCACATTTAATAAGATAAAAGCTGAATATGAATCATTTGTGCATAACGCGTTATCCGAAGTCCGTTTTACAAGAATGCTCGTACAACGAGTTTCCCCATGCGTAAGGTGCCATGTTAATAAATAGTATTTAATTATTTTTATGAACATCTCTAAAAAATGTACTTAAACAATTTGTTAGGGTTTATTATATTTTAAAAAAGTCACCCAAATATTTCCATTTCAGTTGATAATTTATATTAAATGCAATTTTTATTAATATTTGTATTTCCTAATGACACAGCTTCTTTAATGTATTCAACATGAAATATAAGCTATAAATATTATAACTATAAATATTTGATTTCTCTGCTGACAAAATAAAATTATTAAATCAAACCATTAGACATTTGATAGTAGGACTGTTAGAGAATTGGTAAATGAGTGTTTTGATAATATTGGTTGGTTTCCTCGTACGCAAAACTTTTTCTCAAATGTATATTGGAAATACTATAAATAAATAATAAGGATGCATAAAAATGGCCTTCATTCAGTCAAAGTGTCTTCAGAAATTTAAACTGTACTTCTGAATCAATTATTGTACGCTTGTACATAAATCGAATGGAGTCAATTCATCAGTGGAGGGCGCTTTTTACACTTGGTACTTTTCATGTGATAAATACCAAGTGTTGTTTATTTACATTATTTTTTGTGTATATTCTTTGTAAATATGTTGAATTTAATTTTAAATAGAAACTTGATGCAAAAGATTTTTTTTTAATTTTTTAAAGATTTTATAATAAATGAACTGTTAAATATTTACACTTTTTTTTGACAAAGCTGAATAATTTTTGTAAACATATAAGTGAAAAAATTTTACGAAAAAAAGAAATGAGCTTTATTGTAGAAAGATAAATTTGTCGCCAGAATTTTTTTGTGAGAAACATTAAAAAGACAATAAAGTATTTTATATTTTTTATATTATCAACAGTTGCCAACAAGCCAAGTAACTTAATTCACTATAAACTTGTCTCTATATTCATTTAGAAACGAAAATAACATAAGAAGCTCAGCTAGTTTTTATACTAAAATTTGTTTATCTACGTAAGACTTTTTAAAAAGTAAAAAAAAAGATTATTTACAAATATTGCAATTATTAATTTAGAATTCTATTGAATAATGAAATTTTTAAAAATTTAAATCTTCCTAGCCAATTTAAACTAACCACAAAGGGGATGTTTTGCCTTTTTTTTTCACTTTGCTTTTCTTTCTATTCTATTTTCAATCTGTTAAGGACTTGAACCAATGAAAAACCGTTTCTCAAAACGATGCTTTGCCCTTTATATATTAACAAAATCAAATCATTTTATTAACAAAATGAACTTTGACAGTATTCTCAGGCATTCGATGGTGAACTTCAGTTTGTTTGATGTCGCTCGAAGAATGCTAGTTGAAGGCAGGCAGAAATTCTTTGACAAATCAGATTTACGACGCCGTCTCAATACCATGTAGAAATTAATTAGGTGTGACATACATGAAAAGTTGTCTGACGTCATTTATATTTTAAATCAATGAGAATTATAAAAGCATGACGATCTCAACTGCGTATTTTATTAAAATTATAGGACCTTTCGTTGATACATGAAATTTGATAAGTTTGTTTAATGTAAGTTAGTTAATTAAAGTGACTCCTTATGAAAAAATGCAATCAACATTCCAACATTTCGCAAAAAAGTAGATTGAGTGATCAAATTATCTCCTATAGAGGTCAAGTCCCATTAATTATTTTGTGATTTTCCGTCCTCAACTTGTCCGCTAATACCATGATTTATTGTATTTTTTAATCATCTTGGCAGCTTCCTACACCATCTTGAATGTGTCAGTCGAAATTTCTTAACACCCATATATAAATATGTAGTAGAAGCAAATGTTCAGTATTCATTCCACTTAGATTTCTCCACGGATCGAAACACTCTTATACTATTCTTGGACTTAATGAGAAAGAGAATTTTGTTAATTTCTAATTTTTCCATTGTTTCTAATGTATATATATATATATATATATATATATATATTACCAAATAATGTCTTACAATGATTTTGAAAATGCTGGTGATCTATGAAAGAAAACTGCTACAAATAATGTTAATTTATGACATTTAGACAAACAAACTCACTCGAAGACAACAATGCGAAATAAAGTCAGAAGGGTGTGTCTTTTTTTAACCAGAGTAACAACATCTTTCGCTATCTTCTTAGAGAAAATAAGTACTTTCAGCTCTGTAAAAGTACGCCTTTGCTCTAAGACTTCTCCAATAGATGTCACCATCAGACGCTCCACTCCTTCAATTTTGACTTTGATCTGGAGGGGTGGAAGTTTTCTCCAAACTATTACACCCATGGTAACTGCTCCACGACTGACCACAGGACTTTCGATTTCAGATTTAATGAGCCCGTATATCACATATACTCGGTAACAAAGAGGCATTGGGAATAGAACCCAGCACATCCGAACGAAATGCCGATGTCTTAACCACTAGGCTCTATGGTTCCTATGAATATTTTTAGTGTTATCAATGACTGTGGAAATTAGTGAAGATGGTGCAACTTTAAACTACAATTTCTTTAGAGATGATGACGTTTTAGAATTTATTAAACTGAAGACACAGAATGAGATGGGCCAATCCAATCATCTCATGAGAATGGAATTGGTAGAGCTACTTTGAAAGTTTTTAGTGCAGATTCTTGGAGACAACGACCAAGGAGTCCTTCAAACAGGTGATGTCCAAAAGGGTATCAAGATCAACTGTTCCCCAAAATGAACAAAGATTGATAGATGAATTGGCTAAGGCAGTACGATATATTAATAATCGTCTACCTAAAAATAATCTTGTATAATATGTAATCTGCCCCTGAGTAGAGGATAATTTACACCTCTGATGATTGGTTTTATAATCTTTATATTCCTTTTAATTGAGATGTTGTTTAACAATTGAAAAGTCTGATTTCATTTGGACATTCGAATGATAGCACTAAAAGTCTCTGTCGTTTCGGTGAATGAAGTAGTTTAGTGTAATTCCACTGCGAAAACATGAATGGTGAATTTTAACTGCATGGAAATGAAATTGCAATTGAAAACAATATATTCCTCTGACTATTGCGAAGCAAAGAGTCCGTTACGCAAATTACCTTAGGCACAATAATTTCTGTAGCAATCTCCTCTATGTGACAGATTGGCAATTTTCAGATTCTTCTAGATTTTAGTATGTTGAATTCCTCTTACCGTAAACGTTTTTAGAAGTGATTATGGCTATGTGTTTTTTACCCTTAAAGGTTACGTCTTCCAATAGTTTTCCCAAAATCTGTATGAAATGATTTCAAAAATATCTTTCAGTTGCTGATTTGCTTGAGTGCTCTGCCCTGAATTAACCGAATTCCAATAATTAGATCACGCTTATCAGAAGTAATGTTCTTTTTTATCTCCAAGGGGACGAAATTTACTTTTGTTTTCTGCATGATCTTCTGTTAGGATGGTTACACCATTTAGTAAACAGCCAAATGGTTGAAGGCCGTTATTTGACATTTTAATTATCTAACACATAAATTGCCTTCCTGGTGGATTTTATAAATATTGGGCCATGTTCACGTGACGCGTGAAAGAAAACTCTCAAGCATCTTTTTCACAATAGAAATACGACGTTTATATCCCGTTGATCAACAGTGCCCAGGACCTGGCGTTTTGAAGAGCGGTGTCTTACCACTAAGACACTGTGAAGCCTAAGATAAGTCCTTGGAAGATGTTGGAAAGCTTCCTTTCTATAAATTAAGGATAATTTTAAAAAAATTGAAAGTTTGAAATTGAGCTAATAATAATAATATAATGTTTTCGAAAGAAATGTCACAGCGTTTACGTGATTAAATATTAAATCTTCAGCTGAACAACGTATTTTTTATTCTATTCAAAATAATAAAAATATTCAGAGGTTTGTAAAATGAGTTGCGCATATATAAAATTAGTGAAAAATCATCAGTAGCATCAGTATTCATAGATGATGAAATATAATTGAAAATAAAAATGTACAGAAAGACAACGTGTGTGCCAGTTTGGGATTATTTAAGTTTTAATTTAGTCGCGATTATTAAATCTCTATTCAGGAAGTAAAAAATAATGTTTTGATGACTTCATATTATTCACATTTCATACTTTAATAACTTTAGTTTCAAAAATTAAAAAAAAATTAATCAGTTTAATATTTGTATTTTTATATTCTGTACTTGTTATTTGTTATTGCATTTGTTATTTATCATTATAATCCTATTCGTTATTCCTAATTTGCTTACATTCTTAGGTATAACTATTCAGAAATAAACTTTCATAATGTATCATATTAGCCTAGTTTAGAAAAAGTAATTTTATTAATTTAATCTTCCTAATGGATTCCTCAATAAAGTCTCATAAATTTGTACAAAATGAAATTTACTAATTGAAAATAAAAATGTACAGAAAGACAACGTGTGTGCCAGTTTGGGATTATTTAAGTTTTAATTTAGTCGCGATTATTAAATCTCTATTCAGGAAGTAAAAAATAATGTTTTGATGACTTCATATTATTCACATTTCATACTTTAATAACTTTAGTTTCAAAAATTAAAAAAAAATTAATCAGTTTAATATTTGTATTTTTATATTCTGTACTTGTTATTTATTATTGCATTTGTTATTTATCATTATAATCCTATTCGTTATTCCTAATTTGCTTACATTCTTAGGTATAACTATTCAGAAATAAACTTTCATAATGTATCATATTAGCCTAGTTTAGAAAAAGTAATTTTATTAATTTAATCTTCCTAATGGATTCCTCAATAAAGTCTCATAAATTTGTACAAAATGAAATTTACTTTAAAAATATTTGATTCATTAAATTTATTTTCATTAACATATTTATATTATTAATTTTATTTGCTGCCTTAATTAATTATAAAAATTTCGATCCGAAAGCAAATTAGGATAATTTTGCTACACTTTCGGTAATGATTCAAATATGATTGAAACTATTTCTAGCAACTTAATGCGTAAGCATTCAATTATTTCACCGCAATTATAATTGAATCTAATTTTAGGTCAGATTTCATGAAAGGGGCTATTGTTTCATCCTTTTGTTTAGCTGGAACAGAACCAAATTGAGAGTTTGCATCTGCAATTTGCAGACAGTAAATACAGCTTATCTGCGTTAATCTTCATCAGCAAAGCTGTCTCCTTTGGAAATTCGTTTCACCCGCTGCATTACATTTGGACTTTAGAACCAGCTTACTAATTATAAATCTATTTACATCCTTTTGTTACGAAATTAAACATTTATTTTCAACATGTGTATCTATACCATTTATTTTCAAATGGTTATTTTTAACTACACGGCAATTAATGTACATTGTACATTAATGATTAAAATAATAAATCAAAGTAAAATTATTTTATTTATTAATAAAATCGATAATTTTACATAAACGTTGGTTTGAGTACTAAAATTTCAGTCATTTAGGTTTTTGTGTCCAAGCAGTTTTGGGTCACTCTGAGTAGGGAGAAATTTTTTTCTTGCCTTGACCAACCCTTCACCATAAACAATTACTCATTTATGGTAACCCGGTGGACACCTGTGAACGAAGTCAGAACAGCGAGAATCATTGCCCACGTCACTCCCCCACAATCCCATTTATAGAGGGGGAAACATTCAGTCATTATTCTTGAAGAAATGCTAAAGAATCATTAAAAGGAAATAAACATCCATGTTGGAACCGGGATTCCAACCCGGATCTAAAAGTTTAGGAGTTAAAAATGCTAACTACTCAGCCATCGGAAGAGGGAAGGGAAAGTGTGCTTCTGCTATATGCATGTCTGTGTAGATTCTTGAGAGTTTTCCTAGTTTCCTCCTTTGAAACATAGGAATACAGTACACTATGAAAAGTCCTCACAGAAGGAGAAGATATGGTGGCCAGTCAAATGTTTTCATGAATGGTTTTGGCTGCCTAGCCATCTATTGGTCGTTATCAACTTCATTGAATATTTTAATTGTTTTAAGTTTTAACACGAACCATTCATTACGATAAGGCCCGTTTGCTTTTTAAAAATGCCAATTAATTTCACCTAAAATCAATATTTATAGAAGCTATTAATTTAAAAGTATTTTTAATCACATCATTCTTATGTGTCTTGAAAATACAGAGCACGTGGTGCATCAACAATATAAAGACACGTTTATTTAAGTATCAGTAAAACTTAACAATTCATGTCAATTCTTGTTATAATATAAATGTGCTTTATTAAATATATTTTGTATTTTGGAATTAAAAAGGAAATTTTACTGAAAATGACTTGCTTCCTGAATTTACATTGATAAACATAAAAATAAATTCTATACAAATATTTCAGTGTTGATTTAAAATTTTAGTACAAATATTTCATACTCACACGTATTATTCGATACCTCTTTGAGAATAATCAAATTCATTGATTAATGGGTCGTGTTAATAATTGTAAATGATGCTTTACATTTGTTTTGGGATAAATTAATGATGACAATATATGGCACTCATATATTGTCATATAGAGATGATTTTGGAAATCATAAGCAGATTTATCACCAAAAATTTCATTTAAATAATCTAAAAGTTTTTTTGTCACATTTTTTCGTTTAAAGATTGAATCTTTGCAAAATTGAATCGTCTGATTATTTTATACAGACTGTAAAAATAATGATGAAGACAGTCAAAACTTCTGGGAATATTTCATACTTCGAATTTTTTAATTTTCACCAAATTTTGTTCAATTGGCGAAATATCTATATCTATGATTTCAATCCCTATAACAAAAATACTTATATCAGATGGTTTCTAAAATTACTTCACCAAAGCGAATGACTATTCTTGTAGGTCCTCAGAAATGTTTTATAGTTCTTGAAGCTAATAATTTTTTTAAACCTAAATACAACCAACTTCTGCTTTTACTTCACTTTCCGTTGATATTTTTTGCATTTCATATCATGATAAAGGTATGAATAGATTGCTTTTTAAAAATGATATCACTTTTATATCCTTACTTCTGACTCTGAAGAACTATTTACGAGTAAAGTAACAAGTTCTTCAGAGCCTGCATTTTATTTACTGGTGCGTATAATGCCCCGGATTTAATCTTATCCAATACATGTTGGACAAATTGGAGTTATGGTTACGAAAACTTATATTGCGTCTTCTGTAAAGCGCTTTTCTTAACTGCTCTAATAATCACAAAAGAAGAATGAATTATTTTTACATCTATCTAAACATAATTTGAGGAAACTCCATCCCCATTTACAAATAGTACTAAGTATTGTGTCTGTAATATTAAGCGTAGTTGTGGCTACTATAAGTTTCCAAATAGTAATGGAATCAAATTATATTTTTTAGCTTGATATTATAATGACAAATACATAAAATCAAGATTTATCAATAATATTTATGCATTACGAATGAAGTAAATAATCATGTATAAAAATTTAGTTGATTCAATTTACTGTGCTAATAATTAGGTTAGGATCTAATAATTAGGTTATTCAAGATATAGAGTTTATGAATTAACTTTTTAGGTGTGTTAATTATATATATATATATATATATATACTACATATTTTGCATTTAATTTTTGTCAATTTTTTAGGTGTTTTATGAATTTTTGATTTTTTACACACTTTATTTTTTATTATTTGCACACATAAAAATAATAAAATCCATCCTAAATATATATTTATAAGCAAGTTTATAAATTTCAAAAATGTCTTAAAGTTTATTTATTTCGATGTTTGCTTACATTTGTGAGTGATTACAAGGTTAAAATATCCTATATTTAAAAAGAAAAAAAAAAAACTATGAATAAATTTAAGAGGGATATGTTACTGATAAAATATCTTACTGTCAGAGCAAATGCATAATTATTTTATCAATAATAATGCTAATAATTTTGCAATTATAAAGCGTATCTTTTTAAATTATTTATTCAATTATTTAACGAATTGGGCACTTAATTATTATGTATGCTTTAAGTGTGAAAACAAAAGAAAATTTTTCTTATTTTAAAGTATTACTTAAAAAGGCTTTATATATTTTATCTAAAAAAATTTTAGATAATTTTTTGAGAGATGTGCTGTCCATCCATTTAATTCCTCTGAATATTTCCATTTTTCGGGCAGCGATGCAGGGAGAAGCTGGATACTCTGGCTATTTCTGTGATGAATCAGTGGCCGGGGGTCAGACTCAGAGTGACCGAGGGATTCGATGAGGAAGGCCACCACTCACCCAACTCTCTTCACTACAGCGGGCGAGCTGTGGATATCACCACTAGCGACAGAGATCGCGCCAAATATGGCATGTTGGCGAGATTAGCAGTGGAGGCCGGCTTCAGTTGGGTATATTACGAATCCAGAGGTCATATTCATTGCTCGGTCAAATCTGGTAAGAAAGCATTTATTAGCTTTTTGAAATATGTTTTATTTTTCAACATATTTCGAAAAATATCGATAACAATGTTTAAAATTTTTTTATCATTTTTAAAATAAATTTTCCTTTTAAAATATACATCCACGTTTCAATACATTTCTAATTGGCGCTGTAGTGAGAAGACCAAAAACACGTTGTCTACATTGAAGGAAAATATTACTTTTTAAAATCAAAAACCAATAGTAAATATAGTTAATTTTTCAGAACATTTTCAATATAAAAACATAGAAAGAAATAGAA
The DNA here is from genome assembly GCA_030067965.1 of Latrodectus elegans. NCBI lineage: Eukaryota > Metazoa > Arthropoda > Arachnida > Araneae > Theridiidae > Latrodectus > Latrodectus elegans. The sequence continues at coordinate 88,913,619 of CM057816.1, forward strand.
ATCCGGTGCTGTACGTATTTTTTCTTTTTCTCTAAGGGTTGCTCATACAGCGCCGAATTTTAAAAGCGAGGAATGAACCTCACTCTTCTCTTCATGAAGCGAATAGAGTTCCGAAACGGCGTGGATTGGGTATTTTATATATATATATATATATATATATATATATATATATATATATATATATATATATATATATATATATATTATCAATTTTCCCATGAGATCAAATCATAGTTAATTATAGTCCAAATTAATAGCTTAACAAAATTAATAGTTCAAAATTAATGTTTTTAATTACAAACACTGAAATCAAAACTATTGTTTTCAGTCATTCAAAGGTCAACATCCTGATGTAAGTTTCGCTTCCTTTCTTACAACCCTTTTCAATTCCATTCTTTGGCTATATTCAACTGTCACTAGTTGTCCTTCAGAGGGCAAAAATTAGGACTTAAATAAATTGAAATAAAATCTCTAAATCTACATGTGTAAAAGAATTTCTGAAACTTGCAAATCTAATAGAAAACTTAATAAGGTAGGTAATTTATTAGATTATATAATTTTATATATATATGTATGTGTATGTATATATATATATATATAAATATATATATATACTATATATATATATATATATATATATATAAATATATATATATATATATATATATATATATATATATATATATATATATATATATATATATATATATATATATATATATATATATATATATATATATATATTATATATATTTATACAAAGCAATTTATTTGTTACTTTTAAAAAGAAAATTTTTTCTTTAAACACAGATTATATTGGAAAACTCATGTGAAAATTCAAAATGTCACAAAAATTTTATGCAATATTGTTAGTCATTAAGTAGATATTTTAATAAAGAAAATTTAAGTTAACTGAAACTTAAATTTAATTCGAAAATATGGCTATAACAATGAAATTTTACTTTTTAATTTAATTATTCATATAAAATTGAAAATTTTATGATATTTTTTTTAATTTACATCGTTCACATGCGGTTTTTGTAATTTCTTAATTATAAATTCCTGAGGTCTCATCTCAATTTATAATACCTTTTTAATTTGTAAACAAAGGAGAAAAACAATTTTTGCTTATGTTTCAAAGAAAAGTGGAAAAATAGAAAAATTTTTAATCAAAAATGTTGATTTTTTAATGAAAACAAGTATGTAAACTTTTAATTAGAAAACTACCTTTTACATCTGAAAAAGTGTAAACAATGTTTTGAAAGCAATGCTTTTCGCCTAGTATTAACTCTAATTTCCACAACATTAGCAAATTAAACATATCGTAAAAAAAATCTCTCTAGTAAAAAATAAATAAATTTAATGAAACCGAGCCCCTAATTAAATGAAAAAACAAACCAAGTAAGGAGAGTAAAACAATTTAAAACAGAAATTAAGAGATTAACGGGAAAAACAAATTGAAAAAAAGCAAGAAAAATTTAGCAGAAAACTTAAGAATAAACACAAAATTTGATGAAAAACAAAATTTTAAAACAAAAACAATTAGTTTGAGTAGAAAAAACGTATAAGAACTTTATGAGAAAAAATCAATTTCAGGATAGAAACAAATTTTTAGAAAAAATAATTAATAGAAATTACAAAAAAAAAATTTAATTTTTTTTTCGAAATATTTAATTTTAACAATGACTTGTTTACAAATGAAAACCTTTTACATATTATAAAAATTTTGAAAGTTTTAACCAAAAAAAAAATAATAATAATACAAAAATGAATTCCTTAATTCATGTTTTAATGAAAAATTATTAGTAATATTGATATAGTTTTCCATTTCATTTAATGAAAAGTCATACCTAATAATTAATTATAATTATTAAATATGCTATCGCATTATAATAACTAAATGTAATACTATATTACAGTTTCAATTAAGAATACTTGTTTTATTCACATATGTCATTATAATTATGCTAGACAAAAAATATCAAAATACTTTATTAATATTTGTAACCATAAATTATCAAAAGACAATATTATTTTGATTATTAAATTTCTCATTTCACATGTATAATATATTAGTTGTAAAAATTGTTATTACGGAAGTTATAGAGTAGTTATTTTAATATGGTCTACAGATATATACTAAAATATTTTCTTACTGTAATATTGTCGTGTGCCAGGGAGGCTAGCATCATGGAGTACTCTACCCCGCTTTTCCAACTGAACCATTTTTGGTGTGGAGTCCGACTTCCTTAGTACACACACATGCCATAGGGACCCGTTTATAGGGTAGGTAACCATTCACACCTCATTCATACACAGAAAGGACAAAGACAGGATAGATAGAGAGAGAAAGTACATCTATGCACGAACCGAAATTCGAACCCAGTATCTCCCTATTCGCAGTCAGTCAGTTATATATATATATATATATATATATATATATATATATATATATATATACTACATTATACTGCATAAACTGAATGTAAAATTTATTTAATTCTTTAAAATAGAAAAAATTTTCAAACATTGAAATTATTTTAGTATTAATTTTTTAAAAGTGTTAAGAGCTTGGGCATAAAAATTATTGATTCATTGTACTTATCAAAATATTTTTGGTTTTCACATTAATTGATTTACTTCATTGACTGTAACTTTGATCAACCTTTATTCAACAAGATAAATTATTTTCTTGCGTTTCCGGATATTTATTTTTTAGTACAGAACAGCTATATACACAACTAACTGTGTCGTAATTTTGAAGCATGTCAAATGATGAAGTTGACACTTGAGCTGGAACGTTGTTTTTTTCTTCATGTCAAGTATATGTATTCCTTAAGTTGAAAAAAATATCTATTCAAACTTAAAGAATACATAGAGAGAGAGAGAGTAGACAGAAAATATCATTTACGGCAATAATATTTTAAATGTCAAAACTCCAGATTTTCAAAAATTTACATTTTTGTTTCCGATGAGGCAATGTTTGGGAAGAAGCTAAATACACTACTGGCCATTAAAATTTCTACACCAAGAATGCGACATGCTACAGACGTGAAATTTATACGAAAGGAAGTTACTTCAATTTTTTAATATGCATCATCTCTGTTGTCATGATGATCTTCGATGAAATCGGTAATCGAACTCAGTTTTTAATCTTCTAGGCACAATCCCTTCCCAAGCAAGTTATCATATCCTTCACATTTTAGGGTATAGCTTTAAGGTATGCAGTATTATCTAAATTATGAAAAATCAATTTTATTTGTTAAAAAAAATAATTCTTATTTGTAATGTAGTTAAAAAATATATGTTAGAGTTGCGAGCTCTACTGTTTCAGTCGCTTTACACCACTTCCCATTAAGATCAGCAAGGTGAAGCATTGTTTGCCACAGGCAGTGATTGAGATGGTGACAACATCCTTGCTCTTTAGGTTGCTGGAGCTTCGTGAATTGAAGACGTGCCCACCTTTATCTGCGATTTTCTAAGTCGTTCCACTGGTGTGGTGTAAATGTGGAGAGGAGGGTGCCATTTCAGGTGTGAACTCGTCACTTCACTGTGGATCAAAATTATAAGGCGCTTGGCGATGGACAAGTGTTTCAAATCAGTTAACCTTAAGGTACAATCCGGTGCTCGCCTGCATCACTATGTAATCATGTAAGAGATGTAATGTATCTGAGCGAATATACATTTTATTATTTTTATATGAATTACTCTGTAAAATACCATTGAATGTTTTAAATATGATACATTTTTCAATTTCTTAGAAAATATTGACATCTTGTGGTAAATACTGATTGTCGTTTCTTTTCATGTTGCTGAAATTTATAACAATACATACTATGCCAAAAATATAACTACGAATTAGAAAAGCAAATTTACTTGACTTCATGGATATTGAAATATTGAAGATAAACGTAGGCTTCCTTTTTTTTTACTTCGATTTATTTCTTTTCTTTTATACTGAATAATTCATGCGATATTTGATACATTGCTGTTAAAATCAGTTAAGCATTTTTTTCATGAATATCTTTTATTCTTTCCATTGTTCCATTTTGTGATGATATTTATATTTGTTGACAGAGTTTATTATTTGGTTAAATAAAATACCAATTGAAATACAATAGACTCGCGTTATTACGAACTCATATGGGGCCTTTAAAGTAGTTCGTAGAATAGAGAAATAACGTATTAGATTATTAAGATCTTATTTTGTTTACCAAACTGCATTTTCTTTCTAAATAAAATACAATTAAAAAGAATTATTTAGAATGAAAGAAAAAGAATAAAGAAGCACATGCAAAATAAGATTTATGTTTAAAAACAACACTTACTTTCATTCATTAATTGTTCTTCACTAAACAATTATCTAAAGCTCAAACCATATCTGAGTATAAACATTTGCAGTCAATCATTTGGTGCTTTGAAATCTTTTACGTTCAGCTTCATAGCAGAACAGTTGTATATCTCTTTAAACACGTTACCATCAACAGAAATTCTCATTCCCTTCTTTTTCTCAGCCGAACTAGAAAAGCTTTTTCCAGTTTAAGACAATTTGTATTTCAAAATATTTTGGAGAGAGGACTCTTTCAAGAGAGGATACTGTTTTCATTTTCAAATATTTTTCTAAGTTTTAAAAATTTTCGAGAATTGGTTCTTTGGATTTCCATATATTTTGGCATTTTTTGTTTATTTAATATGTTTATGACTTCTTTCAGAATTTTCATTTTTATTTCAACTGATAAACACGTTCGTTTCTTAACTGCAACAATTCCTCAATGGAATCTACTTAATCTCTTTCTCATGAGAACTTCAAAAAGTGAGTTCAAATTTAACGAAACCAGCTACAGAACAGAAGAGCACAAATTTTCAGAGTTTTTCTCCTGTCCGTCCTAACATCGGGAAATATGTATGTTAAATTCGGCATCAAATTTTTTTTTCCATCAAATGTCTGATAACCATATGTTTTCTACTATTGTTCCACAATATGTAGAATACTTGCATGGGTTGTTACTTTGTAGTTCAAGAATGAATTAATATCTCAGGCGTTATATAAAAAGAATTCAAAAAAAAAAAAAATAATTAAAATAATATCAGATCATAAAAAAAGATACGGAAAAGAAAACTATTTTGCTGAAACGAAAATTCTCAAAAAATCGATTTTTCAAAATCTTAGTTCGTAAATGGGATTTAAAATTTTCATTGTACCTATGGTGTCAAGGTAGGGACTAGCCAATAATTCGCAAAAGCAAGAGTGTTCGTAAATCAGAGATTCTTGTAAAAAAAAAAGAGCGCTATTGTACTTATTTTTATATAAATATCAATATCAGAAATACTTTTCTTGATTTTAAAACTGTTTTTTATTCTTTAGATTCCGTTGGAAATGTCAAAACCAGTGGATGTTTCCATGGAACCATGTCTGTCTCCACCAAGAACGGAACCAAAAAAATTGTAGATCTGAAAATTGGTGATGAAGTAATCTCAAATTCTTCACCTAACGGCTCTATTAGATTCAGTCCAGTTATTTCTTTCATACATAGAGACTATGACTTTCAAACTATATTCATAAATATCCAAACCAACTCAAATGAAACACTTTTAGTGACGCCAAATCATCTCATTTTTAAACAGGTTCGCCAAAATTTGGAAACTGTTTTTGGTCATGAACTGAGAATTGGTGACGAAATATTGGCTGTAGTTTCAAATAATACTCTAGTAAAAACATTTGTGACAGACATAACTATCTTATCTGCGAAAGGAGTATTTGCACCCTTAACAGCTGATGGTACTATTGTAGTGAATAATATTCTAGTGTCCTGTTACGCCTTGATTCATAGCCATGGATTGGCGCATGCGGTATTTTTACCAATCAGAGCCAACTACGCACTGAATCAGAGAGGCTTGGACCTGGGTAATATTTTTTCAAATGTGATAAAAATAATAGAAGTAAATGGACCACCATCAATTGTAAATTATCTAACAAAAATTAAAAATGCATGGACGTCTAAAGGCATTCATTGGTATGCAGAGTTGCTTTGTTGGCTTTGTTCTCCTATATATTCTATTTGTGAATAAAATCATTTTTATGTTTAAATATAAGAATATTATGTAATATATGTTTATTTGATATAAAATACTGCATTGCATTTTTTTACCTCAGAAAAATGTCTTGGAAATTTTTTTCATGAAACTCATAATATGATTTTTTTAAAAATTCGCTACTTAATTATTTTTACAGGTCTCTATTCTGAATATTTAAAGATCTTCGTTAATTCATATTAAATCAGTATTTATAGAGTGTTCAATTAATCATTTTCCCCAAAACATTTGTCACCAATTGCTATAGATTTTAATATTTTTTAAATGTTTTGAAAAATAAGCAACAGATAACTTAAAATTTCCTTGAAATAAATAGTTAAAAATTTTACTTTATTCCTTATTCCAATTTTTTAATCATATATTTAAAACTTGCTTCCATTAAAAATATTATAAACTTAAATATAATAAAATATATAAAATGTTAGTGTGGTCATTACATTTCGACTTTTGGCTAAACATACACAGAAATTCTCAACAAGATAAAGCCCTAAATACATTTGAATTTTCTTTTGTTGTCATGTAATTTACGGTTGCTCTAATTTTGTGATTTTTCATTAAAGCTTTAATGGCTTTACCGTTTCTAACATTTTTCGTAGCATAAACTTTGCAAGATTAAGTGTTCTAGTACCGTAACAAAGACATAAGTGCACAATTAACTGTCGTTAATTCTACCCTAGTTTCTGTTAGTTATTTTGATTAATGACGGTTTGCATTTTTTTGCGATTTATCTCTAAGGATCATAAAAATAAACCACATAAACAAACAAAATTGAACTGTCATACGTAACTAAACAAACATTAAAAATTAATTTTAAAGAGTCATATATCATTCAAAGGACGCATATGTGAGCAAAGGACATGAAAATTTAAATTTTTATAATCCCCAATTAATTTGATAACACCAAATTGGGTGATATGAAGCGCTAAATTTAGCCATTTTATTTATAAATTTTAAATAACTAATTATGATATCATTTTAAAGAACATAAATCATTATTACGTTAATTATGAAATTTTTTGAAGAGATAGACTCATTCCAAATATGATAAAATTATAAATTATATTTTATAAAACACTTAATTTGCGTACAGATAATTTTTAAGATCGTTAGATAAGAGTTGATTACAGACGTAGATATCAGATACAGGAACTAAGTTTATGACTGTTAAAAACTTTCACGTTAGAAATATTATATATATATATATATATATATATATATATATATATATATATATATATATATATATATATATATATATATATATATATATATATATATATATGTATATTATAATCATCATTATTATTATTATTATTAATGTATCCATTAAGATACACGCAACAACCACAATATAATATAAATTATTGTTTCTTTTTTGCTTACATGTTTATTAGAAATATATTTCATTTATTATTCATTATTTGTTTTGCAAAGGTATTGAATGGAGTTATAAAAGCTACACTATAGAATATATAAACCATGTTAAAAAACATCGCCTATTCTTATTCTGCTACAATTATTCTGAAATTATCTTTAGTAGATGTGTAAAAAGAAAAAATTAGACACAGCTGCCGTATAATCCATCATGCTAAATTCTGAACATTTTTGGCGACAAAGAAATATTAGCAGGATGACGTAATCGTGACATAATGAATTCTTTTCCGGAAAATGCTTACGCATATAAGTAATAAACCTAAACCTAATAAATATAAAAATCTTATATATATATATATATATATATATATATATATATATATATATATATATATATATATTTGAAATATTAGGGTTCTTAAAAAGAAAGCATAAGAACATTACTTTAATAAATGCAAATTAGAAAAAAAAATGCAAACGATAAATTCGAAAATGTAAATACGAAAAATAACAAAATAAATTCTAATTCTAAACATAAGAAAATTAGCAGAAAAATAAATATTAATTATAAGGTATAAGGAACTGAATTTTTCATATTTAAATGATGCAATTTAAATTAACAATTGATTTTAAAAAGATGTTTTATTTTAATAATATAAACAGTAAAAATGCCATGCCCAAACTAAAAAACGATATTCCGACTCTATTTTAAACAGTAACTTTAAACAATTAATACAGAATAAAAAAAAGAATAATTTAAAATATTGAAAAAAGGACAACACAACCTAGAATTTAAGTATCCAATAGGTCAAGAAATCTGTAGAACACATTAAAAAAGTTCAGGCCAATCACCTTCGCAAAAATGCTTAATAAAATCTGAAAATTCAATAAAATGTTCTATATCTCCCTGAAAGCCGGCCAACTTGTCTAGTGGTCAGCGTGCCTGACTACGGTCCTTGGTTCGAATCCCGGTTCAGGCATGTATGTACTTTTTCTCTCTCTCTATCCTGTCTTTGTCCTTTCCTTGTAGGTGTGAATGAAGTATGAATGATGCCTACCCTATAAACGGGTCCCTATGGCATGTGCGAGGGTGCGATGGTGGACCACCCCCTATGGCTCACCCGGAGCAATGCCTCGGCGGCGAAGAGGTCGATGTGTCTGGCCGGTTCCTTGGTATCAGAGAACAATAGATTAATAGTCTCTGTTGCAGTTGTAACTGTTGACAAACTGCCATTCGAAAAAAATATCTCGCATCGATGATATAACACTAGAAAATATAGAATTTTTATAATTCTTGATCTCTGAGACGTAATAAAAAGCCAGATAATCAGATAAAACAAAGATGTTTGCCAAAATGTTCACCAAATTTAGAAATTGGCATGATGGGTTATACAGCAGATGTGTCAAAAATTATGTTACGTGTTATAAAAATTCTTTGACTCTTCATGACTAAAATCTAATGCAAATGTCATAAAAACGTATACCTTAACTATCAGATGATTTAAGTGATTTAAATCGACAGATTTGCAGATGATATGATAAGCAATATTTACTGGATGGATTACAGATGATTCGTATCAGATTTTGGATGAAATAAATTTAATAAAATCTTTCATAAAATTAAAAATACCACTTTATGCAAAAAAACATTTTATTGTTTCTTGCGTATCATAAAACAATTTCCAATCACTCTTCTACAATTACAGGATAAACATCTATATTATTGTCTGGCCATTCTCAGCGGTCAGAAACTAAAAATCAAGCGATATTCAAATATGATCAATTGTAGATGACTTAGAAAACGTTAGCGATTAAACATTTCCCTTTATGTATCTCAACAAAAACTAAACTAAATGGTCAAAATATGTTAAGAGTTTTTTTTACAGAATCATGGAAAAAACATTTACAATTGTTTAATTATCATTATCGATTTTCTTTTGTCCTTGAAGAATGACAAAGGGTTAGTAATGATTTAGATAACATTTTAAAATATGGTCTTCATATTTCAATGAATCTTTTGAAAAAATAATATTATTATATTAATAAAATGCTAACTAATTTGCAAAATAACTCTTACAAAATTTTGTATTCCATGTATGCTAAAATTATAAACTCATAAAGAGAACATAATTACATAGCTGATGTGTTTTTTATTTATGTGGATACACACACACAACACACACACAACACACACACAAAATAATCCATATTCTAGTTTTAACAATAGATAACTACATTTGAAAAATAAACTTATTAAAGAATAAAGCTATAGTATGCAGGACTGTTATATGAAATGCAAGTTGACCAGACAGACACGCAGATTAAAATTTAATAATAGGAAGAAAATGAAGATAAAACAAATATGTTTTAATTTCACAAATTTATCCATTTAATTAATGATATTATTTTATTTTTTCACATTCATCTTTGATTTTTTTATTAAATAGTATTATTTTTTCTAATGCTCTGCCACTAGGTATATCTAATTTCGGTACAACATTGAGTACTGTTTGTGTAATCTTTGTGGTATTACTTGTACCATAGTACGTCTAAGAAATGGTAAATTCTTGTAATTTTGAATCGATCTCCAGCGGATCAATGGTTTCAGAACTCTTCCAGGATGATAAGCAAAAATAGAGCATTGCTTGCCGCGGTAATTGTTTAAGAGGGTAACATATATTTTACCACAAAATAACTTAAAAATTATAACTTAATGATTATAATATTAAAGTATTCAATGATTAACATCCAAAAAAAATAAACAGCAAGACATCATCTTGAATCACCTGAAATTAGATGCGTATTTATGACAACTGCCGGAGTCGTTACAAATAAAAAATCCAGTTACTCACATAACAAAATTCTCAGCTAATTTACTGCAGATGGATTAGGATAGATTATTACGATGCATTCAGTTGCCTATTTATACTAAATGAAGCTGCTAAGTATAGCCAACCGTCTCATTATTTTAAACCATGATTGAGTGATGAAGTACACCTAGGAGCTGGCATTCTCCTTTTCACACCCCACCAACAGTGATACATTAGTCATTAATAATGTTTTATGAGCTAATAGATCCCCTCGCAACGACGATTCTTAGCTTGAAATGAGTATCGAACATATTATTGAACGGTGATCAGAACGAGATGAGTATTTTTTGATCACACAAGAAGTTTGGTTAGTTCATCATTCATTTATTACCCGCAAGAAGTTGTTCAACAGGAGCTGCTATTTAAAAGGAATTCCAGACCACTAAAATATCCATACAAAGTGAGATTCAAAACCACAGATTGTTGAATAATAGAGCACTAATTGTTCACTTGTCAGTCCCACTCTATATGAATTTTACGAGCACAACATACTTCTTTGTACCTACCACAGAATTCGATTGTACCAGTTAAGGTGGAGATGCAAGAGAGTCTTTCTTAATTTGAAAACGGACCAGATAGAAAAACCCCAGTGCTCTACTTTCCCTCCCAAAGTATTATTTCACTTGGAAGACATTGCGACCATTATCTATTTAATAAATACGAAGAATCTTCAGTTAAGTTGGGATTCGAACTCATCTCTTTTTCGATAGTTAAAACAGTAGCCTAACCTGCCGCGCCCATGATACGAAACTGTTCAAAATGCTGCAAGAATATGATCACGCAGTTTATTTTGCTTAAGAATAGTCTTTGATATAGAAAAATGTTTAAAATATTTAATATTTTAAACATTTTTCTTTATCAAAGACTACTTTTATGAAGTTTTTAAAAGATTTGTATTCCAGAGGTATAACTTAAAACTCGAATTTTGAAAACGTGATATTCAATACAAAGAGAAATATTCTATTCTTACCTTTACGTTTCTACAAGTATTAAACTATACACACGTTCGAATGTTTTTATATTTATAGAGAGCTATCAAGTACAGGAAAGAATAAAACTTATAGTGTACTTGTATGAGTACTCACATACAGTACTCATATGAAATTTTCTAATAGGGTGATTCTAAATTGTGTTTACAAATTAAGAGGGGTGATAGTACTCGTCAAGACAATAATTACACAGGAACAAAGAGTCGCATTTCACTCTGAGTAGCAGAAAAGAGGAATGTTAGAATTCCAACTTGAGTTTACAAATGTTGAGAAAGCGAATGAACTATATTAAACATTGCATAGTTAGATTTTTGTTTAGTGGAAAATCACAGCAAATGCTCAAAATGCTGACAAGGCGTATCTTTGCATAATTGACATCGGCGAAGGCATGACTGGAGCAACCTCTCGATAAAATGACGTGTGTATTTCGCTTGTGGCAACTACGATTCTTGCCTTAAGGTCTTCAGCTCGGTCCACAAACGTCTGGTACTCTAAAGATTGCATGTACTTTCGGAAGAAAACGTGTGTTGAGGTCTGGTAAACAAGGTGGCCAAGCTACAGTTTCGCCACGTCCGATCCATTGTGCTGTATAAGTGGCTTTCAAGATGTTGGGAACTGAGATGATAACATGTGATGGGTCTTCACTGTTCATAAACCACATCGATGGTGAATGGAAATGCCGATAATAAATTGGGAATCACTTGTTCCAAGAAGATACGAAATATTGCACCTGTCAAACGGTCTGACTTGATGTAAGGGTATCAGGGAGAACAAGTACAAAGAGTACTGAACATTCAGCGTGCCTTATTGGAATCGAACCTATTAATTCATAGACATCATGCAGGCAGAAGAAAGTTCGCTTAATTCCCCTCATCAAATGTTTGGATGACCATGCTTTTGCTTGATGCATTTCTACTTTTTTTTTTTTTTCTGACTCTCAAAATGGAAAGATGCCAATGTTCTATAGTAAATATTGATCTTAATTGGTATTATCAATCTTCGTAATTTGTAAAAAGAATTTAAAACCACCCTTTATAAAATATTCAATATTTAATTGACATTCTAATTTTCTGAAAAAAAATATGGCACTTTCAACAAAAAAATTGTTTTAAAAATTTATCAAATATAAATCTGTGAAAATATACTTAAATAGTTTCAGTGATTTGTTTTAGAAAGGTGGTTAACTTAATTAATACTAATAAAAGATTATTTATAGTAATGAAGAATTTTCTTTGTTAAATAAAAAAAAATTCTAAATTAAAATTTGTGTGAAAAATTGCAGTATTCAATTTACAAAAAGCATCATTATTTATACCTTTAACAGATATTTATTCAATAAAATTACCCATATTTGAATAAGTTTATTATTTTTACGCTTATTGCAAGATTCAGAATACTCAGAATATAGTTTAAATGATTATACTTTCAATAAGCGATTCCCTTCTCCAATGTGTTAAGTTCATGCATTGTATTTACATACACCAACGTTTCTCAAAATTTCAGAATTCGCCCAATTTTTAAACCAAATGTTTCTCACTCCCCACCCCCGCATACATTAAATTCTATCACTAATAATACGTTTTGAGCATTTTTGCACTAAACCTATATTACGACCTCAATATTAAACCTTATAAAACACAAATAACATTGAAATTTAATGACATTTGACCACAAGATGATCACCACAGGACCACAGAATGCCACAGGACTACAGGATGCCATCTCCAACATGGCAAAGAATTTTAATAAATATTTTCTTACTGACGACAAACTGATAACAAGTTAAAAGTTGGTTAGGGATCTAATTCACATTATCCCAGAAGGACTCTCAACTGTCGATTAAAAGTGCTGTGACCAACTGTGCTAGATTACGCGGGTGAGGATCCTTGCTACGAACAAACCGATCCAGATGGTCTCACAAATTCTCGATTGGGTTTAAGTCAGGTGAATTTGCTGGCCAAGGAAAAACGGTGAATTCTGCCTGGCACTCTTCGAACCACGCACGTACGTCAGTTTATGACACCTCGTATTGTCCTGCTGGTAGATGCTATCATTCTGATGATAAGAATGCACATATAGGAGTGAACATGGTTCGCAAGGACAGATTCATACTTGTACTCATCCATCGTGCCTTCCACAATAATGAGTTAACCCAGAGAATATCAAGAAAACCATAATGCTCCCGCCTCCTGCCTGGACTGTTCTGGCAATGGTTGCAAGGTGTTTGCTTACTGAGGTTTCTCTTTGCATACGCCAATGTCCATCTGCCCAATTGAGTATATAACATAAATCATTGGAAAATGCTACCTGTCGCCTCATTAGATGTCCAGTTGTGATATTTTCATGCCAATTCCAGCCTTTCACCATCGCTGAAGAACAGCAGCCAGCATTGGTACATGATTTAGGCGCCTGCTTCTGAATCCCAGACGCAGCAACCTTCACAAAAAAGCGATTTGGAAGACATTTTAGTAGCCCCTTGGTTCATCTGGGAGGTCAGCTGCTCAACGGTATCATGTATATTTTCCCAACATTAACTTTGCAGCCGCCATTCACCTCGATCATCTATCGCCCATGGTGCACCGCATTTACTACGTCGATGATTTTGGGCAGTCCCATTTTGTCTTGCACTGTATACTCTTACCACGGGGCCACGCGAACATGTCACGAACTTAGCCATTTAGGAAATATTTCCCTCTTTGACCTGAATGTCAATTATCATACCCTTTTGGACATCAAGTAAATCGCGCCGCTTCTGCATTCGCCAAAGATTTCAATTCTTTCTAAAGCCCTCACACACCTTTTATATACGCTCGATTGCATTGTTCTCCTTCTTGCCTTCTCTGACAGGTTATTCAACGTGGAAATTACGTGGTGGTCAAATTAATGTGACTGTACTGTTAAGAGAATTATGTAAGTGAAATTTTTAGACAATCTTAAAATAATTTACCATTACTTCGTCAACTTAAGTTATGAGTTTTTTTATTTATATTTGAAGCAAAGAAAGTAATTAAATATATTTAATTCATAAATTTCTTAAAGTTTTATTCTTTTTTCCATCTTATTCCAAGCTTTTTTTTTTTTTTTTTTTTTTTTTTTTTTGAAAAGATAATTAATTATGTGTGTAAAAATTTTTGACTTTTCCATTTTAAATTTATTATTATAGAATTTATATTTATGTAAGAGATTCTGAGTATTATTATCATACAACCAATCATACAATGGATCAAGAAAATTAGGGATCTTTTATCCGAATTTTTAATTTTTATTCTTGAATTTTTATTATTTATTTCTGTTTATTTATATATTTCTTTAAAATCGCTAATTATAAAAAAAGAAAATTATTATAAAGAAACTATAAAAGATTAAGAACAAGAAAATATTGAAATTGGTTATTTTATATTTTAATTTCATTTAATTTTGTGAAGTTTATTATACAAACAAACGTAAAACATTTGACATTCCAAAAGTTCAAAAATTGCAAAAATTAAGGTTCCAATATCATAATTTATTATAATCTTAAATTATTATGATAATTATGATATTTACCAATATCACATAATTATCATAATAATTTAAGATATGCATTTTTATTTTTGCTATATTGAAGTGATTTCTAAAAATCAATAATTTTCAAAAACAAGTCGTTAAGAAGTAATACTGAATCGATCTCTCAACCATAAGAAAATTTAACTTAAAAAGTTCTTAAAATTACTTTCGATGCTGTTTTAGTGACATCTAGCGTAATCTGTTTTTACTATCTTATAGATATTAATTGTTTACTTTTTCGAAATAATTCCAGATTTATATTTTATTTGTATCACATCAGTGAACAAAATATTTCATTCCAAATAATAAATGTTTTTTAAAATATTCTAACATTTAATGAATATTTTTTCAATAAAAATTACATTAAAAGTTTTTTTTAATTCCCTATTAATAAAATGTTTGCTATTTCACTTTTTTTTTTTAAATTTTATGTGTATTATAAGAAGAATTTTGTACACAAATGGATAATTCATATAGCTTGTCAACTTAAGTTATGATTTTTTTTTTTTTTTTTTATCTATTTGAAGCAAAGAAAGTAATCAAATATATTTAATTCATAAATTTTTTAAGGTTTTATCCTTTTTTCCATCTTGTTTCAAACTGTTTTCCTTTTTTTATTTTATTTTATTTATTTATTTATTTATTTTTTTGAAAAGATAATTATGTGTGAAAAGTTTTAACTTTTCTATTTTAAATTTATTATTATAGAATTTATATTTATGTAAGAGATTCTGATAATTCATATAGCTTCAATTTTGCGCCATAACAAAAAAGATATTATTAAATGATTTAATTTTGATATGAGGGATTTTTATAATCAATAATAAAGTTTCAACTTTGACTAAAAACGATAAGAATTGCAACAAGTAAATTTAAATTTGAACAATATTTTCATATTTAAAGGAAAGTTAGGTTCTCTTATGCTAATGTTTTTAATATTACTTTTTCTTTATAAGAAATGTTTTTTATAAAACATAAAAATATTATTCACAAATGAAAAGTTTGAAATCATATTTTAGCATTTCATTTTGATTATAATCCGTAGCACATTTAAGCATGACTCTGCAAAAGCGAATTTAATAGTTTTCCATTATAAGCTTTTAAAATCGTCGTAACGGGAAAAAAAAAAAAAAAAAAAAAAACACACACACACACACACACACACTTACACACACACAATTAATTTTATTACTAAATTAGTTTAAAATAATATTGCAGCATTTATTTTGCATTAAATAATTTTTTAATACACTGTTTTTCAAGTAAAATAAAAATAAAATCTACCAATGAGATACTGAAATTTTAAATATCTTCGCTAAAAATATAGTTAAAAAAAATCAGCCACAATAGATATTCTCAGTCCTTTATATTCCAAGCATTTTTAATACCAATTGTTTATAATCAAAGTATTTTAATCCTAAAGAATATAGTCAAAATATTTCAAATGCAAACATTAAAAATTTTATTTTATTTTTGAATGCTTTTCCTGTATTGTTACAAATCTAAACTATTTTCTTAAAAAATACAAGCAAATTATTTTGGTGTTATAACTATAATAAGTCATTTTTAAAATAGGTTTCTTCATACCAAAATACAAAATAAGGACATAATGTAAAAACAACAAAGTATTTATATTTATGGAAATGAAAATAAATTAAAAGGATAACTATTACACACTATAATAAACATCTTTATATTAATAATTTCAAGAGATTGCAGCTTTAATTCTATAATCAAAAACATAATATTTCTTATTTTTAAAACTAGATGGCAGCATCAACCATTTAAGCATTTAGTTGTATTCATAATTTTATTACATACTTTTGTACATAGTGTGAGGACTTAATTCATTAAAGACGATTTAAAAATGTTATTAACTTTAAAAGTTAAATTGAATTTCTTTAAGATTAAAAATTTTCAATTTTAAATATAATGTTTGACAATTTAATTTTAAATATATTTTTAATTCGTTGGCTTTATACATAGTTTTAATTTAAAAAATTTAAGCGCGTTCAAGATTTAATTTTAATTATTTTCATGTAAACTTAAGCCTTATTTTCTTTGAACTTAAAGTTTGATGAGAAAATTTGAAATAAAATTTAATTTATAAAAGCTTAAACTTAACTTTTTTCAACATTATATGTAACTCTGTGTTTAGCAAAAAATACTATTTCTGAAAATATCATAATTTGTTAGCTATATCACTTTTATTTAAAAATGCTATTTTTACTTTATAATTAAATACAGGTATATTCTTAGAAACGCTGGTATGTATTACTTACCAGTGTTTCTGTGTATTGGGATCCTGTATTCTACTCTATGTATTACTTAGAGTAAAATACAGGGTGTCGTTAGTAATTAAAATAAAAAAGTTTACTAAGAAAAAGCTTGTTTGCATGTTTTTGAAAATTATTTGTTCAGAAGGAAGTACTATCTGGTCATTTATCTTCCTTTGTGTAAAAAAAATAACTATTATTATTACGAACATTTTTTACATTGTAAAAAATCTGATAATTTTTAATTTACTGAGAAATATGAGGCTAATGGTCACATCCTTATTCCTTATGCTTAGAAAATTGTTTTTATAAAACTTTGTGGTAAATATTTGTTATATATTGTTTTCCTTAACACAATGATTAAATCCTTAATTTATTTTTTTCTCTCACTATATGGTATTGGATTATTGTAATATTCTAAAAAATAAATTAACTAATTAATAAATAAAATATATTAAGTAGAAATCTGCTAAAAATATTTCGTGCAAAATTCATTGTAAGCTAAAGTTAAATTGAAGGAGCCTTTTAATACAATGTTTATCCGATTCAATTTATATAGAGTATTTTTAATTTGGATAAATATTTATAACTTTAATATATACCTTTTTTACGGAAATCACAAAGATATTAACATTATACATAACTCTATGTATGACTTTATCATTTAAAATAATATTATGTATTACTTGTAATATGAAAGACAAAAATTATTAAATGTTATTTAAAATTTGTTTTATTTTTTTAAATTTTAATAAAAAGAAAGAATATTATGAAAAGAATATATGAAATAGTCTAAAATAAAGATAACTGTATCTTCTTTATTTAATAATTTATAATATTGATAATCATTTAATATCTTATGAATAGATTTATTATGTACTTCTTACATACATACTGCATTTTTCAGAAATACTTCTTTTAATATCTTCTCCAACATTAGCTGATATGAGTGAAATTCGATTTTCACGTGACTATTGCTGTTTTACAATTAATGTATATAAACTAATTCGAATATAAATATTTTAAATAAAAATAATTTATGAGAGAGATTTCTTTACTTTATTTGTATTGTTATCTTAATTTTTTACAAAAACTGAATCTTTTTCTAATATTCTTTAGATAGCTTTTACCATTGGCTTGTGGTAGGTTCTCATTCAGGGTGTGCAGAAAACAATTATAATAAAACAGTAAAAATGTACTCATTAAACACTTCTTTAACTTTTTATTATGCATTTGTGCCCAAAATCCATGCGTCTATCCGTATTACTAACAAAATACATGATACTAACAAATATATACTAACAAAATACATGATACTAACAAATATATACTAACAAAATACAATTACATGATAAAAAAAAACTCTGGTTTTAATTGTAATAATGTAACATTTCTTTTTTTATTGTTATTAGAGATAAATTGCTTAATCTATCCCAGCTCATTAAACAATGCGCATAATATTTTACTCTTTTCAATGCTGAAAACGAACTTTCCACGGAAGCGTTTGAAAATGGAATTGTACAAAATAAATATGCCAATTTATTTACTTCGCTTGGAGCATCTGTCAAATCATTCAGTATTATATGATGAGCAAGTTTCGATAAATTCATTTCGTGGTAGTGCGGTTGGAGAGGTAGTTATCAATTAAAAAATTAATTGGGTGGAGAAATGGAATTTAATTAGTTTGTAAATTATACTAGGGTGCCAAACTCTATCGAATGCATTTTCTATATCAATGAATATACCTCCTGTGGATTTTTTGTACGCGATTTCTTTTTAAATTTTTTCTACTACTCTGAGTAGTTGGTGGGTGGTAGAAAGTTTTTTACGGAAGCCAAATTGTTGAGGAATAATAATTTTGTTGGCCTCATCAAAGGCCAGTAATTTATTAAGAATATTTTTTTCGGCAATCTTGGCCATAGTCGGCAAAAAAGAAATCGGTCTGTAATTGGATGGGAGATTTTTGCTTTTACCCTTCTTGTGGAGCGGAATGATAACCGCCCTTTTCAACACTTTTGGAAAATGGCTTGTTTTCAGTATACTGTTGATGACTGCAGACAGGCAGCAAATTGTTCTAATAGGGAGCTGTTTCATAATTTTGTTGTTGATATTATCATGGCCGGGACTTTTTTTGGGTTTGAGTTGTTTAATAATTTCTTCCATTTCTGAAGCAGGTGTTTCAATAAAAGGCTGATTATTAATGTTGTTAGTCAGGAAATTAGTGTTTAAGATTTGCTCGTCATTTTGTGGGTTACTGAAGTTGTTTGGTTGAAATTGTTTTTCAAGACGGTTTGCCAAACATTCCACTTTTCAAAATTTGTGAGTGCTACTTTGGCGCCATCTATGAGTGGGGGGAAACCCTCCTTGTTTTTTCTCCTTTTATCAGCTGCTCTCCAGAAAGATCCATCGTCCACATTGAGATCAGTGAGGTATCCATTCCATGAGTCATGGTAATGTAATGCTATTTTATTTTTGATTATTCGCTTTAAGGCATTAATTTGATTTTTAATCACTGGAGATCTGGTTCTATTATGAATTTTCCTTAATTTATTTCGTTTTTTAATTAAATCTATTATATTGTCCGGCAAGTATTCTATTTGATGATTCATTTTGGTGAATTTACTGTGATTGAGAGCAGTATTTATAGTCCACTATACCAGTGCTACATTTGGTTTAAATTTACATTTATAGGTTTCCCACGGAATTTAAAGATTCTCCAGCTCCACTAGTAAGGAATTTGCCAATACTGTCAATCCTGATGTCAAAATGATATAATCAGAAACACCAATAGATCTTTCTGCTCTCTTTGTTCTACTTGTAAATAATTTAAAATTAACTATATGTGCATTAATTTTCTCTTTACTCAAGAATTTAACTAAACATGTTTTGAAAATTTTCATATTGTTGTTAACTTCACACTACTCAAATTTTCAGTACACATATTTTAAGCATTCGTTAAAATACCAAGATGAAGGTAGTAACAAAAAATGAAGGAATAAATCCTATTACATACGCATTTTCGAATTTTAGAATGGGACTTATGTTACTCTTTATTCCATATAAAATTATACAAATTTGTTACGATTAAGCTATAATTTTTAGAAGAAAATTTTAATTTTGATTCCAGCTTTCTCTCATTTTACATTTTATTATAGGATTGGCAAATGATAGTAAAATACATCAAGAATTGCTAATTTCAGAAAAATTACGAAAAATATTCCCTTTAATGTTTGTTTAAAAAATCACAGTTGTTTCAGAGGTATTATAATATGATTTCACCATAAACTAATGATCAAATTTAAGGGTTTAAAAAATGTTTGAATATGATAATCACAAATATTTTTCCGTATTAGGAAAACAGCGGAGAACATGTTAAATTATTTAATGTCTTTATTGTGAGGTTTAAAATTATTTTAATTATTTTTTTGTAAAATTTATGACATTTTAAACTAATATTTTGTTAGTATAATTTAAAATCATTAAATTAAAGTTAAAGTTACTTTCAAATTCCGGAAAATATGAAATTTTCTTAATCATGCAAAACAAATATTTTCATTTACTAATTTATTGATTACATTTTAAGTATTAATTTTTTTTCTCATATACTTCAATATCTAACAGCTTTGTACTAAAGATTATATTTTCACTATTTTGAAACTGAATATTCTAAATAAGCACTATGTTATGGCTTTTTTTTATTCCTTTTGTATGTTTTCGACAAAGTTCAATGACTTAATTCTAATATTAAGCTAAATAATTTGACCTTCAATAAGATGTTTCTAACATAAGAAATAAATTTTATTTTTATGATAAATTAATAAATTATATGTACTTTTAACAGGTTAAATTTAATGCAAAAATAATACTCTTGAACTAAATTAAGTATTCATTTCTGGTTAGTGAATTTATGTTTACGAAAATGAATTTTGTGAATATTTACTTATTTAATCAAATCTATTTAAAAATATTTGATTGATCAAATCAAAAGTAGCTAAACATTTTTAAATTATAACCATAAAAAGAAGAAGGAAGTTAAATCACTATTGAACTAAAGTACTTTAAAAAAATCATTCTCTAAATGTATAGCTTATAACGAATTGCAGGTCAAAGCAGTTATAATTTTGTGAAGTCAAAAATATTTAATATAGGGCTAATTAGAATTTGTGAAAAAATGTGATATTGACAAGTTCTATATTAAAGTATTAGAATTCTATTGTAAACAATAGCGTTAAGATTTCCCTGTTTTTATATTTTTGCCATTTTTTTTCCTTTTGATAAACAAATATTCATAAGAGAGACGCATTGATTTTAAAATTTGTGAACAACAATTTAAAAAACACTAAAAGATATATAATAACAACACTGGTTCTTATATGGAGTGATATTTTTTACATATTTAGAAACGGAAACCTTTCGGTACGAGGAATTTAATATAAAAAATTTTCTTTCAAAATTTTCACCAAAATTTCATCTGTTGTCAGTAGCTTACTATATACTATAAGATCTATAGTTAGATAATTAAGTTTGCATTTTATTTTATTTTAAATTATTAAAAATATAAAATGTATAAATTCTTCAATTTGTATGTATTATAGCAACAGAAGTGTTCCTTTTAATGATTTTGAAAATTATTTGATGATTTTAAATATATAACATTGATTTTGCAAAGTATCTGCAATTATTACCAATTACAAATAAGCAGCTAATTAACTAATTATTACAGATATTTAACATCAATACATTTTTAACTATCTGGGAAATTAAGAAAATTTCTCTGATTTTAACTAATGATTGAAATAATTATATAAATAAGTTGTATTATATATATATATAAATTATATATATAAGTAATATTATATACATAACTAATGATTGAGAAATAATTATATATATGTAATAGTTATCTTTTAACTTATACATATACATTAGGTAGTGATGAGTGCAGTGAGTTATCAGTACTTAGTAGAGTATACTTTATTTTTGATTACAGCTTCACATCGACGTTTCATTGAGCTGGCAAGAGTTTTAAGCTCTTCTTTCGTTATTACACAATGCAAGGAAACAACTATAGCCTCAGTTAGTTTCCTTTTATTTGATGGGCGCCTCATTCGGAGACAAGATTTTCAAACCTCTTTCTTATGCACTGCAATTACAAGTAGAAATTTACGTAAAAATTTTTAATATTTAGTCAAGAAGCAATGATGTAATGAAGCAATATTAAGTTACTTACTCTCTTGTATAATTTCACCGACATAAAAGAGCGAGCTACTTTTATTGCAATTTCAAAGTATAAGAGATCATTCAGTTTATGAATTGATCTCCCCCGGACCAGTACATATTCCTACAAAAATAAGAGATGTATAAAAGAGTAGATTGGACACCTATAAAGAGATGTAATATTATTGTGTTACGAGAAAGTGGTCTTTCCTATGCTGAAATTGCAAGACAGGTGGGTGGTTCAGTGACTACATCTGAAGTCCAAAAGTTTTTTTTTACGATATCAGGAGACAAATTCAATAAAAAACTAAGAAGGAAAAGGCAGAATAAAGGTGTACCACATCTATTAATGACATGAGAATAAAAAGACAATGTCTCCAATATAGAAAACTGTCATCAGCGTCCATCAGAAGTGGACTAAATGATGATGGTGTTTCTGTCAATTCAAGAACAATCAGGAGAAGATTAACAGATGTTGGACTGAAAGGTAGAATTCCATGAAAAAAGCCTTATCTTGATTTTCAGCAACGAATAAAGACTACAGTGGGAAAAGGAACACATTAATTTGACAGATGATCAGTGGTCACATGGAGTGATGAAACTAAACTATTGTTATTCGGTAGTGAAATGTGAAAATATGTAAGACGTAGAATAGAAGAAGAGCTAAATCTTGACTGATTTCAAGCAACTGTTAAGAATCCAGCTAGTGTTATGATTTGGTCATGCATGTCAGCAGATGGTATTGGTCTTCTTCATGTCATCGATGGGACACTGAATGCCAGAAAATACATTGACATTCTACTAAGTACTGATAACTCACTGCAATTATCACTATCTAATGTACATTGATTACTGTTATCGTTTAACTTTTTTGTATTGCAAATAATTGAATTTTGTGTTTTGTATTGAATTCAGTAATAAAATCTCTTTAAAATATTATAAATACAAGTTTCCTTTTAGTGAAACGTAACGCTTTCTATTTTTTAGCATACAAAGTTCAAAAATATAAAAATTTCCAAAAGTGTCCACAATTTTGGCCACCACTGTATATAATGATGTTTTAAAATTATAATATGATATTCATTGTGATAGCTATCTTATATTTTTTAATTATTTAAAATTTTAAATACAAAAACTGCTTGGAAATAAATTAAATTTCCTAATAAAAATTTACAAAATAATTAAAAATTCACATTTAGTGTAACTAAAAGTTATAATAAGAACTTGAAGAAATTTTCGAGCAGAACATTCAAAAAACAAACTACGGGCACATGTTGGTTTTTACAGCTGACAGCGATTGATGGGCTTCCCTGCTGAAAGTCATTAGACTGTGATTATTGTGAGGTGGTTCAGGGTACAACAGAAATACGTCTCACCTAGAATTAGAGCTTTTGTAAACTTGACAAGTGCTAAACGGGGAAAAACTTGCATTGCAGTGAAAGCCAAAACTATGCTGTCATCGCGAAGCAAAAATGATGCACTTTTTTCAAAAAACCCCTGATGGTTAAAGGGTTAAATCTATCCTGACGGTACTAAATGTTTTAATAGTTTTACGGCATTTATGTGTTTTTTCTGGTTTCTTTTCAGCTTCGTGGAGATGATTTAAATCACTATAGCCTTGTTTTGTCCATGTATATATATCCTTTTTCAATTAAATCAAAAAGTAAACATGGCTAACAGTACAACTTATTCAATTATTCAATGCACTACAACCGGTTAAACATTTAAATTTTTCATATATAGATTTTTGAAAATATCGTCCATACTGTTGTCCTTTAATCTTAGCATTTTGCGATAGAATAATATCCGACAACGGTCTACTTAATTTAACTATTTCGTTTTTTGTAGTAATGTCTGGTCTCGAAAATGGATTTTCCAATAAATCTTTTATTATTGAGACATCTGAGCTCTCCATTCAGAAATGGTTATTTATTATGAATATAAATTTAAAGAATACAATGAATAAAATATTTAACTACGAGTAGTAGAGGTATAGCTATAAAAACAGCTAAACTTATGAGAATTCCACAAGCACTGAAGCAAAAATCATGTCTTGTGTTGTATAGTGTCATATCGGCGTCGAAAAAGCAACGTTTCTGGATTTTACGAAAAACTTATATATTTTCAACAAACGTAGCACAACACGGCGCCCGCCACTAGGGTGCCTCATCAAGATGCTCATTGGTGCCAACAAACCGAACGTCTATTCCACGTGCAGAGGATTTCACTGCACACTGGCACGCACTGAATAGAACGAACTGTTTCTTGTCTGGTCAGTGTGGATTAAATTATATTTAATGAATTAATAAATATGATTTAATCCACTGATTAATCCATATCCACAATTAACAATATAAATTGTTTTTAACATTTGGAAATCATATATTCTGTGAAAAACATTTTGACAATGTTAAGAAAACAAAACCAGGGATGTGGTGTTATAGATATAACTTATACACTGTCTGTAAGACACAATGATGGTAAAATTCGGACTGTTCTGTTAAAATTGGTTTGGAAACTTTCAGCTAATATAAATTGAACTCTTTACTCACATTATTTCCCTCTACACATCTTGTCAAAGTATAGTATAATTTCGCAAATATTCTCGCTATTTGAACAACTTTATTACGAGAATAATCTAGAAAGTAACGACCGCTTAATTATAAAAAAGAAAGAAAAATATTCACTGGAAAAAATGTCTTTCTGTTACATAAGCAGAACTTCCTTTACCCCCGGAAGGTAAACTTTTGAAGTAAGTTCAAACGTAAGCAATCAACAAAAATGATTCCTCTGCCCATCTGAAAAAAGATGCACATCGAAAAATATTTTACAGGACACGACACAACCAGTAAAACATTTCTCAAAATTTAAATAATTCTTAAGTACTTTTTGGACAAACATTTTCATTAATTCACCCTCCATTGAAATGTTTGTTGACCAACTTTTGCTTATCTCACGCAATGTTTGAAAAAAATATATCATTGTGATTGATAAAAATGCGCCAGTTAAAGAATGAATCTAAATTAAGAAGCCAGTTGTAAATTGATAATGGAAATGAAGTATATATTAATTAGGCCATATCATTTTTAAAAATACTATTCCGTGTGTCAAATGCATATTTCATGCATACATACATTCATTAAAGAATCCCTGTCCAAACCCTCCATTATCCTATTGGACACAAGAAACATTTCTTGTGGCATTGGATAATTAATAGGATTTTTTAGTGAAAGTCATAAAAATATTTTGTTAAAGATTAATTAATATTAAAAATCACAATTAAAATTTAAGTGTTAAAGATCATATAATTAAATGAATGCTTAAAATAATAATGGCTCTCTCTGCCATAATATATAGAACCGCATTGTTTGGATTGGAAGAGCATCGACTTAATTTCACTCTTTTTTTTAGGAGAGGAAAAAAGTTACTGGAATTCAACTTTTCGCCATCTTTTTGCAATTTCATCTACCAACTCCAGACATATAATTTTAGTTGAAAAGCATTGCGACCACGACCTATTCAATGCGTCTTGAGTGAATACGAATTATCTGCGGTTAAATCGGGAATTCAAACTTAAAACCATTTGTCTTTGTCATGTAATGTAGAGTTCTATATTCCTTAAACAAGTTGAAATCATAATCTACAGTATAAATTTTTCAGATCAATAGCTAACTTTTAGCAGAATTACTTTGATGACGCTCACTTGGAGAAACTGAATATTTCCGGAACCACAAATTTGAATTCTGAAATTAAACCAAATACATTTGTGTCTAAGACCGTTAAATTATTTTTTTCTTTTGTTAAGTATACCATTAAATTGATTTTTGATGTTTACTATGCATATTATGCAGCAAATCAAAAGGCTGCATTAGGATTATTTCTCATTTAGGATTAATGAGGTACGTTTTAGAGACAATCGTGCGTAAACACTAACTCAGCGCTGCTGTTTGTGAAGACAAATCAAAATTTAAAATTTTGAATAATCTACTGGATATTTCTTAAATTTTGGCATCAGGTTTCTTTATTTTAGTTACTAGAAAAATTTACGTTCGGGCTATCAACCTTGTTGTTCGCACATAATCAGGGATAAAGTGTGAGACAAGTATTTCTTAAAATATCACAACATTTTGCGAGTTAAGAAATGAAATATATTACAATTCTGTGCCAAAATAAATAAAAATACAGTTGCTTACATAAGGTTGCCACTTAAAATAATTTCAACGTAAATTTAAAATACACTACTGGCCATTAAAATTGCTACACCAGAAAGAAATACAGATAACAAAATGATATTTATTGGACAAATATATTATACTAGAAATAAGAAGTGATTAAATTTTCAAAAAATTAGGCTGGATATATAGATCCTGAGAAATCAGTACCCAGAACAACCACCTCTGGCAATAATAACAGAAGTTATACGCCTGGGCATTGAATCAAACAGAGATTGGATTGCAGTTACAGGTACAGATGCCCATGCAGTTTCAACACGATGCCACAGTTCATCAATCGTAGTGACTGGCGTTTGGTGACGAGCCAGTCGCTCGACAACCATTGACCAGACGTTTTCTATTGGAGAAAGATCTGGAGAACGTGCTGGCCAGGGCAACAGCCGAGCATGTTCCGTATCAAGGAAGGTCCGTATAATACCTGCAACATGTGGGCGGGCATTATCCTGCTGAAAAGTAGGGTTTCACAGGGCTCGAATAAAGGGTAGAGCCACGGGTCGTAACACACCAGAAATGTAACGTGCACTGTTCAAAGCACCGTCAATGCGAACAAGAGGTGACCGAGACGTGTATCCAATGGCACCCCATACCATAACGCCAGGTGATGGGCCAGTAAGACGATGACGAATGCATGCTGCCAGTGTGCGTTCACCACGATGCCGCCAAACACGGATGCGACCATCATGATGATGTACATAGAACCTGGATTCATCTGAAAAGATGACGTCTCACCATTCGTGCGCCAGGTTCGTCATTAATCACACCATTGAAGGCGCTCTTGTCTATGACGCAGCGTCAAGGGAAGCAGCAGCAACAGTCTCCGAGCTGCGAGTCCATGCTGCTGCAAACGTCGTCGAACTGTTCGTGCAGACACTTGTTGTCTTCCAAACGACCCTGTTTCTTGATTCATGGCTCCTGATGTGGTTGCACGATCCATTACAGCCATGCGGATAATATGCCTGTCTTCTCGGCTGCTAGTGATAGGTGGCCGTTGAGATCCCGCATGGCGTTCCGTATTACCGTCCTGAAACCATCGATTCCATATTCTGCTAACAGTCATTGGATCTCGACCGACGTGAGCAGCAATACTGCGATAAGTTAAAACACAATCCCAGATTCAACAATAATTACAATTCAACCTTTATCAAAGTCAGAAACGTGCTGAGATACGCATTTCTCCTTCTTACACGAGACATCACAACAACTTTTCACCAGGCAACAGCGTTCAAATGCAATTTGTGTATGAGGAACCGGCTGAACAATTTCCTCATTTAAACACAATGTAGGTGTCGCTATTGGCGCTTGCTTTGTCTGAATGCGCTGAAAAGCTAATCATTTGCATATCACAGCACCTTCTTCCTTTCGTATAAATTTCACATCTGTAGCATGTCGCCTTCTTGGTGTAGCAATTTTAATGGCGAGTAGTGTATTTTAATATTGTAGATGAAGATTTTTTCTTATGAAGTAGCCATACTGAGTGCGTATCCTGTTCTTAAAGTACAAAAGAGTCCTAGATTATAAAGAAAGAATTCTCTTGGCATAATAAGCAAAGAAAAATATCCTGAAGCTCTTATGAGGTCTCAGAAACAATATAGTAATTGCGCCAAGATGGAGTACGAAAGATTACTGATCTTTCCTTCGTTCAAAAGCTCGCATATTTATTAACTGGATATTTGTTGTGATTTGGAATTCACTTTTTAAACAGGTCCTGCACTAATTATTCTAATTACCTTTTCAAGGAATTATTGATTATTGAACTACAAATTTACCTAAATGGTATGTACGTGCATAAAAGGAAAAAAATGCATTTTAATTTTTTTTGCTCAATAACAGCAGAGTTTCAACCAAAGCCGTTCAATTTAAATAATTTTTAATTTTTTTTTTTAAAAACCAACGGGAACTTCAATAGTAGGTAGGTAGTTTATGGCGGGCACTTTTGGAGCTTTATGCTAAGATGCTTGTAGCTCTCATTGAAGAAGGTGTTTGGAGAGGATTAATGCAATCAAACGACTAACCTTATTTAAGTGAAGTCAGTTGAGTTTGGTGATCACTAACAAAGACATCTTGATATGTGAAGAAAAAATTCGGATTTACAAATTCTGTTAGAAAATAGTTCAAGGTGGATTTTGAGTTGTAACTTTCTTTTTCCATTAAAATTAGAATCTGTTGGACAGGCGTAGAAAATCACAGCATGCAAGAATTTTAATTTTCGGATTTGTAGACAGTTCAAATATCCAAGAGAATGATAATGCTCCTATTCCTAATTTTTTCCGTAGTTGATTCCTCAGATGTTCGTATAAAGGACAATCTAAGAGAATATGATCTATGGTTTCAGGTTCACCGCACTGACAGCGGTCTGTATGCCAGATATTAAACCAAAATAGAATCGAATTAGTGGGAAAAGATCTTGTTCTTGCTCTGGTCAGCCATACGTCTTCTAATCGCGATTTTGTTAACAGCCTATCATTTTTGCGAATTGATGTGAGATGAGTGAATGCTTCAGCATATTTGCTATTTTTCCATTGATTGAGACTTTCTTTAAAGTAATGTTCCTTGACGTGTTGTTTCAAATCTTCTGGAGAAATAGATCGAATAGCATAATTACTCACAGTTGCTGCTTCCGCCAATGAGTCTGCAATTTCATTACCTGCAATCCTTGAATGTCCGGGAACCCAAACTAACTGTATTGATAAGCACTTTTGAGTAGATTGAATCATTTGGAATCGAAGCAGTTGAATAATAGTTGGCGATGTCCTGGAACGATTTGAAAGAGCAGAGATGCAAGAAAGTGAGTCTGTGAAAATGACATACTTTTTGGGTTCAGTGCAAATTTTAGAGACAGCAATAAGCAGTGCTAGAGCCTCTGCTGAGAAGATGGAGCTTATGGAACTAATTTTCCCTGTTATTGATAAACTAGTTGTAAAATACACTATTGCAATGCCCATAGTTGATCCCTGCTTGGAAGCATCTGTAAAAATCATCGTATCTGTCTGCCATGATGACTCGCAAACTTGGTGAAATAGCTTACAAATTATATCTTTTGGCAATGATTTAGTCTAGAAAGGGAGACTCGAGGAGCAAATGGAGATTTTATTTGACATTTCTGGCCAGCCAGTTGGGACTTTTAATATGCACGAGGTTCCTTGTTGGTCGAACCACAATTTGGCTTTAATGGCCAGAGGATGATTATGATTGACTTGATTGTAAGTTAGCTTTTCCCAAGCTGAAGCACAGGGGGATAATGATGACTTACTTAAATTTCGAATGTAAAAGTTTAAGGAGAGCATTTCATGTCTAGAGTGAAGAGAAGTTTCTCCTGCTTCTTGTAGAACTATTGGTATGGGGGTCCACTTAGGAAGACCAGTGGCAATTCTTAGGGCAGTGTGATATACATTTTCAAGGATTTTACGGTCTGTTGTGCATGCTGAGGTAAATATATGACAGCCATAATCCAGACTGGAGACAATAAAAGGACTTCACGATTTGAAGAAGATGAGCGGTACGAGCACCCCATCTATTACCTGCGATACCTTTTTAAGCATTCAACTTTTTTGATATAGCTTTTCTCTTTTCCTGAAAATGATGACGGAAAGATAAATTGTGTGAAAAATGTAATCCCGAAATTCGAATATTTTTACTCCAGGAAATAGGATGATTGTTGATGAACAAGTTGAAAATAGGTTGTTGTCGTTTTGAAGAAAAGTTAATCATAGAGCATTTTTGTGGGTCTATCAATAACTTCCATTCTTGACACCAATTTTGTAATATGCCAAGTGCAGATGTTAGTTTCTGCTGAAGTTTTCCCAAGTTAACAGATTCATATAGTAGAAATATATCATCAGCGTACATGAAGCATTTGATGTCACGGGGAAGGATATCGTAGAGGTCTGCCATAAACACTGAGAACAAGAAAGGTGATAACACGCTCCCCTGTGGAACTCCCCTATAATGAGGTGGCTGATGAAGATAGCTTATTTCTCCACTTTACTTGAAAATGGCGAGCTGTAATGAAATGTTGAATTCACAAAGCAGCATTTCCTTTTATGTTTGCTTGAAGTAATTTATAAATTAGGCCGTCTGGCCAAACTGAATCATAGGCCTGGGAAATATCCACTGCAACCAAAATAACAAATTTCTTAGAGGATCTGGCAGAGATTATCTGATGATGAATGATGGATAAAATACTGTCACAACCTCGATGTGGCAGAAATCCTTGGTGATTAGGATGAAAGAAAGATATGGTTGATATATGGTCAATAAATCTCTTCAAAATCATTCTTTCCATTAATTTACACATGACACTAGTCAGAGATATAGGACGGTACGATGCCACAAGATTGGCCATCTTTCCCTGTTTTAAGATTGGAATAACAATGGAGGATTTCCATATTTCTGGTACAATACCTGTAAGCCACGATTTATTCATCAGAGAGAGGATGTATTCTAGGTTGGTAGTAGTAATGCCTTTTAATACTTTTGCAGATATCTTATATCTTTTGCAGATATCTTATCTGGACCAACAGATGAGTTTTTGCATCTTGCCAAAGCTTCTTGCAGTTAAGATGCAGTAAAGAGTTTATTGTAAGAAAAATCCTCACTTGTACTTAAATCCAGTGGAATAACCTCTAAAATTGGTGTACGAGTGTAGAAGTCTGTAAACATATTAGCTTGATGAGTAGGATCTGTCATTGGAGAATTATTATGTAATAGGATCATATGTGAAGTTGGAGATACTGTAACTCTATTTTGAAGATTTTTTAATAAGTTGAAAATATTTTTTGATGTTCCAGCTGAAATTATTATTTCGTCCCAATTATTATTCCTGTGTTACCAATACTATAATCTTGACTTCTTTTACTCAGCCGTTTATATTTTCTAAGGTAATGATAGAGTTGTATCAAAAGAT
Organism: Latrodectus elegans; assembly: GCA_030067965.1. Classification (NCBI taxonomy): domain Eukaryota; kingdom Metazoa; phylum Arthropoda; class Arachnida; order Araneae; family Theridiidae; genus Latrodectus; species Latrodectus elegans. Next base: position 88,945,119 of record CM057816.1, read on the forward strand.
TAACTAGTTTAACTAATTTAATTTTTTTTTAGAATTTATCAGTGTAATGCCAATTTAAGCTTTTAAGTTTTTAAAATAAATTACGAACTTCAATAGTAAGGCATGCAAATTACTAAGTAATAGTTGAAAGTAATTTATTTAGTTTTACATTTTAATCCCGCTTATAGTGAGGAAACTTATCATATGGAACTTATATTGAGGATTTTCGCTTTCTTTAAGGATATTAAGCAAAAATAAACGAAGTATATTACTTCTAGAAGAAATTTCTTTTGCAATTATTCCACAATGCAGACAATAAATGATGGCTACAGAGAAATATTCTAAAAGTGTACAATTTTACAAAAAATTTAACTTTTATGCTCACATTTGCTTCTTGTGTCTCTTAAATAATCCAAAATAATTTCTTGTGGTTGCAAATTAGCATTCATGAATTAAAAAAATAAATGGCAAGGGGAAAATGAAATTGATAGTTGTACATAATAGTGCTCAGTTCTTAAGTTCTCAGAAAAGCTGCGGTGATTTGGTTGGTTAGGGCTTTCGTTTACGTTGTTGTTGTCGTGTACCAGCTAGGCTGACAATATGGAGTGCGCTGCTCCACTTTTCCAACTGAACCATATTTATATACTTGTGGAGTCCGACTTCCTCAGTACACACATGCCATAGGTACCCGTTTATAGGGCATGCAAACATTCATATCCCATTCATACAAGGAAAGGACAAAGACATTATAGATAGAGAGAGAAAGTACATCCATTCCCGAACTGGGATTCGAACCCAGGACCTCCCTATCCGGAGTCAGGCACGCTGAACACTAGATAAGTTATGCAGCTTCATTTACGTTATTGGAATGTAGTGAATTCGAGCCCCGACTCAACCGAAGATTTATCATTCCCACCATTGGTTGTTACAACACACTGAATATGTTGTAGTTACAATGTTTTCCAAGTGAAATGATAACTTTGAAGGTGGCAAGTAAATTCGAGGGCAAAGACCTACCCACAGTCGGAGTTCAAGATGGTTAGATGTATAACTAGATAACTTTTAACCAGTTCCTCCCCTTGTAACACTGAATCGATGGTAAATGGTCATAGCAGTTGGATATTAAAATAACTATTATAATTCCCAGAATGATAATTTTTAAAGAAATTAAGAATAACATTTAATATTGTATGATTTGGTTTGCTAGTCGTTCATTAAGTATTTTTAGCATATGAAGTCTAATTAAATCAAAAGAGCTGAAGTTCAAAGAGAAATTTGAACCAGTGAAAATATCTACATATGAAGCTGGAATCAACTCCCCTACAAAAGTGTTTAATTGAACCTCAGAACGCTAACAATTCGGCAGTAAGATTCACAGATTTAACAGCGAAAGAATTACATCTTTGGTTTTCTCGTATTTTATAAATATTTTAATAAACGTTAACGATGATATGGAATAGAATTAAAAGTTTGACACATAAGTTGAATAGAAATTTTTTTAAAAAAAATAATTTTTATTCATATTTTAAATTTAAAAATATGAATTGTTCCTAGAATTTATGTTAAAGGAAAATAAAAAATTTCCTTATCTTTTTTTGTACATTTATTTGTATGGTTCTTAATCTGTTACTTCTGCCTATGATTTAAAATATAATTTAACGAATAAAAATGAACTATTTTATCTGTAACTATAAAAAATGGCAATCTGTAACAGTTAACTATAAAACAATACGCAATCTGTAACTGTTAATTTTATCTGTAACTATAAAACAATACGCAATCTGTAACAGTTAAATAATTTCGATCAAAATAAACGCGTGTTGAATATATAGTAAAATTTACCTCAATGTCCCACCAGTAAAGGAAAAAAATACTTTAAACATTTGAGAGTATTTTAACGCTGCATTTAAAGTTTAATATAATTGAATATGCCGGCCAACTTGTCCAGTTGTCAGCGTGCCTGACTACGGATAGGGAGGTCCTGGGCTTGAATCCCGGCTCAGGCATGGATGTACTTTCTCTCTCTATCCTGTCTTTGTCCTTTCCTTGTGTGTGTGAATGAAGTATGAATGATGCCTACCCTATAAACGGGTCCCTATAGTATGTGTGAGGGTGCGATGGTGGCCCACCCCCTGTAGTGCACCCGGGTCAACGCCTCGGCGGCTAAGCGGTCACTGTGTCTGGCCGGTTCCTTGGTATCAGGGAACAATAGATTAATAGACTCTGTTGCAGTTGTAACTGTCTACAATCTGCCATTGGAAAAAAAATATATATAGTTGAATATAATCTTGGATTAAAATCTTATATAATAAATGAAGTATGCTTTTATAATTGATCAAAAGCCTTCATTTTATGATTTTAGGTACCTCTTTAGTACCATACAGTTATTTCTTGAAAATAATTTATTGCGTAACCAAAATTCTAGACTAGAACAAGAGCCTTTCATTTGAGCCACGTGACTTGTCGTCTCCAATAATTTACTTGGCAAGTCTGGCTCACATAAGAACCAACGTCAATATATTTTCCTCGAATTAGAAGAGTGTGTAAATCCCAGACTTAAATATACATATTTATAAATAACTGCAATTGTGCTTATATTTTTGAGTGAAAATACTTTTTTTCTGTCAATGGTTTTCTTTTGGCTAGAGTATTTGAGCTTTAATTAAATATGGGTTGTTAAATTTTAATATATAGACTTAATTACCATAGATTACATTTTCTATTAAGTATAATCTCGTTAACTGATATTCACACCCTAATAGTTGTTTCGAAGTCTATCTGATTTGGAAGAATCGCTAGTAAATCCTTTGTTTTAAAGTTTAAAGAGCAGACAATGAGTAACTGTGGTGATAATCAATTCTTTGTACTATGTGTGGAAATTCCTTCTAACGAATCTGCAGCTTGCATGTTCATGTTTCGAAAAAAAATATTTAAGCAATTAATTGCTTTTATTGAAATTTTTAGAAAGGAAAATATTTACCAAAAGATTTATTTTGTTTTTTGGACGATGATGGAAGAATGATGAATGAAGAGTCTGATTTTTGGTACGATCATCACTTACCAAAAATAAGTGATGCAAAGAATCTAATTTATGAAGATGATATGGATTGTCAAATTCAGTCAGCTGTTGATAACGGAGTAAGCACATTTATTATATTATTTCCATTACGTATTTCTAATAGTATTAAAAAAATAAATAAAAAAAAAGTAGCATTAAAATCCGAATTACTTCATTTAGTCGAGCATCATAATGGTATTATCGAAGATCGCAATACTAGATTAGGGAAACTACTTATAAAAACCAACAAGGTTAAAACAGCTTCGAAGATAAGTAAAATTAGCAATATTTTAAATGTACCAGTAAAACTTCAAACAACGAGATTCATTTTGAGTTATTCCTGCGAATTCGGCTTTAATGAGCCTAGGAGAAGAAATTTTCTTAAATGGTCTTAATGTAAAAAGTATTTGAAGATTTACTAAGAAAGATTCTCCTAAACTAACTGAAACTATTAGTAAGTGATTATGAACATTATTTGCCTGTAGAGATTACTTTAATTTTCTCATAAGCAAAAATCTATGATTTCATTGATAATCTGAGACAGTGTCCAAAATGTTTTAAATTTACACATTCTTCTCAAAAATGTGAAATCGCTACTCCAATATGTCGCCAAAGTGGTGTATCTCTTTTTGATTAGTTTTGTCAGATATCATCACCCATATGTTGTAATTTCAAAGATTCACATTCAACTGACTTTATAAATTGTCCTCATGGATTAGAAGAAAAGAAGTTCCTTAACTTTAATGCAAGAATCACCTTATTTTCAGAAGCTCAGTGACAATATCAGTTAATTAAAACTTCTAGCTATGCCAATGCGACAAAACTAAAGTAACTGAGCCATTCTTATCACGTAAAGAAATAGGAAGTTCAATAAACCACACAGTTCTGACTACTGTAAAGGCGACATTTATATAGAGAGAAAAGAAGAGATGCCACAACTAAAAAGCCCAGGTGTTTAAAAAAATTCATTTTCTATATTTATATTTAAAAAAATTAATTTAAAATAATCACACTCTAAGTACAAATAAAATTGCAAAATAAAAATTAAATAAAACTGTAATAAAGAATCAATTAAATGATATATAATTAATATTTAATTGATATCAAATTATTACTGCAAAAGTACGGCAAAATGCAAGGTAGGTTTGGCTCATGATCCATACAACCACACACGTCCATTCGACGTCTTTTAAAGATCCATAGAGTCCAAAAGACGTCCTGGATTCACTTTGGATGTCATAAAGACGTCTATAGTAAGATGTGAACTGTATGGTCTACTGTCAGCTACATATGAACGTCGGATTGACATCCACGATGGATGAGTTTTGGAGTATTAACATTTGGATCTGTAATAGACGTAATTTATATGTCCATGATAGACGTAATTTGGATGTCCATGGTGGATGTACTTAATACATTCTTAATGGATGTTATATGGGCATATATGAAAAGTAGGTAATTAACTGCAATTGTAATTATTTTTGTTTATTGCTTCCATAATTTTAAGTTATAGCTTGCTTCACAGTGTACAGTTGTTTATTGCTACATTAAAAAGTGATTAACGAAATAAGTTAAAAAATAATTGCTTTCCTTTCATCGATTCATATTTTAGTATTTTTAAATAACTTATTTTTATTCCAAAGAAGTCATAATAGAAACAAGGTTTAAAAATTGAATAGTGTTATTTAAGAGTAGAAAACCTACCACGTTTAAATATATTTTTACTTTAAAGAATTACATTTGTAACTATTTTAAATTAACGCTAAAAGATACATACTTCTTTTATTTATAAAATGTGCTTGATAGTAGAGTGTTATAACTTTTTTATATCATTGAACCTTCCAGTTATTTTTAAGCTGAAAAAAATGGAAATATTGCGATTTGGATGAAAATTGTTGGAAGAAAATTTACTATAACACACAATATTTATCTTAAATAAAATCCATTTCTATGTCCTGAAATTCAAAATATTTTTCTCTCCAAAATTACATATATTTATTATTTTGTCAAACAAAGACTTGTGTATTTATCTCTTGATTTCAACAAAATATTAATCAATGATAGGATTTGATTTAAATTAAATTTATTTTTAGGATAGTCTTAATTCTAAGATTTAATGTTTGATTAAAATACTTTTTAATCTTGAATTAAAAAATCTGAGTATTTTTTTATTGAATATCAAATTTTAAATCCACATAATTCAAAAAAAAAAAAAAAACTATATCGCCCAATTATTTTAATGTATGATAGACTAATATTTCAAATGAAGAGCTATTAAGATGTATACTTGTGTGTGTGAAAATTAATTTTTATATTTTGTAGTTAAATGGAAGATATGTTTATTTCTTATACCAAATTTGGAATTCTTAGTTTATTGGAGAATCTTCTGGAAGATTTAAATTTGTTGTCTACTAAAGGTTCTTGAATTTGGAGTATTAATTCATGGTAAGCATTTTTTTATTTTAATGAAAAAAGATGTTTAAGATTATGTAAAATGATTTAGTATGAATCGTTTACATCTTCATTGATTTAGAATGTGATTTTCTACAAGATTTTGTGTACACTTAATTTGGAAGCAAAATTTCAAATTTCCATAATGCTTGTAATGATGGATATTTTGTATATTCTTATTTTGTTTAATATTACAAAAACCATCTGATCATAATATCTTCAAAATAAATTATTTTTTTAATTAACTTTATATATCTAAGTAAATTAATAGAAGAAAATGTTTATTTTTAGGAAAAAATTATAATAGCAAATGAAACTCTTAATACATTGATTTTGTTTCTACTGAAGATTTTTTTAAATCAATATAGTTAATTTTTTTGTATAAGAAAAATTTAATTTACTGTAAAAAATGAAGTAGTAACTAACTGAAATTTCTGAAATTCAAACCATTTGCTTGTACGTGTAGATTTTGAAAAGAAGTTAAAAAGCATGCTCTCAGTGAAATTAAAAAACAAAATGCTTACGTAAACAGGACAAAGAACAAAGTTTCTGGAATGAATATTATATGTGTATTTCCATTCAAACACTTTGTTGCTTAATTTGATTTAATAACTGATACTGATTTAGTTTTAATCAGGCATATCAATATTCTATTTTTAATTGTATTCCTTTAAAGTTATTTTGTGGTAATTCACTTTTCTATAGAATTCAAGGACCTTGACAGGCAAAAATAAACTAAATGGCATCTGAGTTTCACACCGTAACTTGATCTTTAGTTCGATTAAATATCTGCTTCTTTATTGGTGTAATCTGAATATTATTAAAAAAGATGTGCATATTTCATCACAGCAAATATCATTTATTTATTAAATGTTGATTGGAAATTCATTTTTTCTATAGGAAGTTTCATCTTCTGCTCTGCTATGCATGAAAAATTGCTTATATGGGCTGAATCTAGTGTCAAATAAACTGAAAAATTTATTTTTTTTATAAATAGTTAGCTTTTTATATTTATAATTTTAAATATTTTTATTCTGTTATGCATTAATTACTTTGATAAAGTCGAAATTAGTTGTATTTTAAGAGATAAAGTAACTCATTTATATATTCTAAATTTTGTTTTCCTTTCTAGTTAGATGAAAATAACAAATTTAAATACCTGAGGATGAGATTAAATTTAAAATAAGCAAATTTAAAAATATTTTAATATTAACAGAAAAAAGCTTTTACTATGTTTTCATTCTTCAAAATTTAAATTTTTCTGTATTATTTAAACTTATTTGAAACTAATCGAGAGCTAGAGAAAATAAATCCTTTAAAAGATTAAAAACATGGCAATTTGTTTCTATTGAGTGCAAATTGTAAATAAACATTTCATGTACTAAATTTTATTAGGACTTTACTGTTGTAAAAATGATAAAAATGTTTAATCAAAACATTTAATATATTAGTAAATAACATTTGTTTATGTTCAGCACTAATATGTAAATTCCTCTCTTTGATTATTCTGTTCTTTTAATGGTAATGTTAAATTTTACTTATTAATCTAACTCTTGTTTTGCTCATTTGAAGATTCATTACAAATTTTAAACCTGTTTTGTATAATTTCAGTTATTTAATCAATTTCCTAGTATATTTTTCCCAGAAATTAGTCCCTTGTGTTTAGCATATATGTAATTAAAAGGATAAACATTTCTAAATTTGGTATAATGATATTTGACTTGTCAAAGATCTTAACTGGACCAAAATGAGAAGTCTACTGCTTTAGAGTACATTCACCTGATGTCATATCGACGTCTACTAGACGAAATTGTGTCGTATGGAGATTGTTATTAAACTGTAATTGATTTGATTTTGTATTGTTTCAATAGTTACTTTTTTATAAATGCTTCTTTAAATGTGGGAATATATTGTAAATTTATTTTTCTAAAACTAATGTGAATTTTATGCTGTAAATAATTATATATAATTATTATGAATATATAATGCATACATGTTGCTATAAAATTAATACAGTAATTTCAATTTTAAATTATAAAATGATTTTATTTATAAAATATTTATATTTTTATTTACTTTGTTTCAGTGCTACTTTTTAAGCTTGTCTTGGCGATCTTCTTCCTGGAATCGCACCATAAACATCGTGAAAAAAATTGATAACCAATGCACATGCATCTGAGTTCAGTTATTTTGGTGCTAAGGGATAAGAAATCTTTTAATAGATTAAATACGAAGCAGTTAGTTTTTGGTAAGTTCAATGTTTGAATAAGCATGCTATTGAAAGTTTACAAAATGTTTAAATTAAAATTACAAAAATGTTTAAAATATGTTCCAAAAACCTTCAAATTATCAGATAGAATTGAATATTACTTTTATAATCGGAACAGTACTTAAGTTATCAAACAGAGAATTGAATTTACATAATAGCAATTATATAAATATATTTCATTAAAATGCTTATGAGAAATGTATTTTTCCATCAATTTTACGAAAGTTTTCTTTCGTAAAATTTTCAACTAAAAAGTAAACTTTCGTAACGAAATAATAATTATTAGTTCGTTACGAAAGTTTCCTTTCGTGAAATTGATGGCAAAATACATTTCTCATAAAAATTTTTAATAAAATATATGTAATTTCTAATATGTAAATTCAATTCTCTGTTTGATAACTTAAGCACTGTTCCTATTATAAAAGTAATGTTCAATTCTATCTGATAATTTGATGGTATTTGGAACATATTTTAAACATTTTGTAATTTTAATTATTTAATCAAACACAGTTTACCATATTTACAAAGCTGATATTTCTCAGAAATTTAATTGGTAATTAGACACTTACTGAATTAAAACTATAAATTATTCTAACTATGTTATTATAAGGTTAGTTTAGTTTAGCCAACGACCGTTCTTGGCCTTTCGGCCATTTGACGCCGAGCCTCTGGATGTAGGGCAAGTGCAGAGCACTGCTTTAAATGGTCGGCATCCATCCCAGTATGGCCACAGAGCGGGCAGGCTTCATCAGCTGGTGGACGCCCAGAAAGTCGGGTCCAGTGGTAAGGCGAAAGCGGTGCACAGCCTTGGCTCTCTCCAGGTGACTTGGGATCGGGACAGTGGCGAGGGTTTCACATCGCTTGCAAATACTCTAATGTCTTAGGGCCGCATTGGAGGACTTGTTGATGTAAGTATTGACACTTGTCGCAGCTCTACTAAAGGTTATAAGGTTACTTAATGTCTTAAGGAAGGAAATTTTTGATATATTTCTGATTAATTTATGTGATGTTTTTTACTAATGAGATTAACATCCAATCAGTTTTATGTATTAACCAGATTGATAAAAATTAAATACCAATGAAAATTGTCTTTTAGATTTTTACTATTATTTTGTCTGAGGTTATTGATCTGAAAATGTTAATCATTTTAAATGTACTTTATTTTATTTTAAGATGCTGTGGGGCGCGAACTTCACTGTGTCCGAAGACAACCGAAGGTGAAAGGGGAACTGCGTTATTGAACTGGTTACCTCATGCAAAAGCATGATTTATGAAAGAGTCAAACATTTCAGTTAATATTTCTGTATAATGTAAATAATTAGAATAAAAATTGTGTGCATTAAAAATCTATTAGTTATATTTTTCTTGAATTAATTTTTACACTCTCTTGATGGAATGTTTTCTGAAACAACTTTTAATCTTTACATAGAAAAATAATTCTGCTTTTAAACAATGAAATAAGTAATTTTCAGAATCTGTTTGTCATAATAACTTGGAATATTCAATTGAGTGAAAAATTTTAGTTAAATAAAAGCTTATCTATTTTATCTTGTACAAAAAAGACATTGTTGAAATTATATCTAATTTATTTCTCAGCTTAATATTTTAACTAATAATTCTTATAAATTTCTCTTACTACAAAATTAAATGAAAAACTAAACCATGAACAATAATTTGTCTGATATTAAAATAAAGAAAAAGTTTACATTCTACAAATAAAAATATCTCCTTGACTATTTTATTGTTACCCTCTAGTTATAATAGTAATTCCTATATTTATGCATTCACTGGAAACTTCTTAGTAATTTCAACTTCTTCAAAGAAAACAATTTTATTTTAAACAATAAGAAATTAAATTTTCAAAAGGTTAACTATAAAATTATGAGAATAAAAATAATGCTAATTTATCATATGTGAAAATTTTATTACATTAACTAAACTCGAACAGTAAATCTGTCAAAAATCTAATATTTCACAAAATTTAAAAAAAAAATGTGACGCAAAAGTAACAAGCTAATTAAACAATTTTCTCATTGTGAAGTGGACAAAAATATGAGCCATTACACATACAATATCTCCGCACATCTAGAATACATCGATAAAACTACCTACTATAGAGCAGTGCGTATGAATACTTCCAAATTTCGTCCATGAACTATCCAATGGCAACGTCTCGTAGATGTACAATGGATGTAAAATGGGTGGATATTTGACGTGCCATGGATCTAAACTCTGCCAAAGAGAGACGTATACTGGATTAGAGTACATCCCACTGATGATGTCATATCGACGTCTACTGGACGATATTGTGTTGTACGGGAACCACATGATCGACCCGATTCTTAGACTCGCCCCTTACTCGCTACAAGGTTCATCACAGAACTCCCACGAACAGTAAATGTGACATACCTGTAATTCTTTTGGACGGTGTTTTTATCTCGGACGTAATTTTCCCCCGGATGTGTTTTTCCCTCATGGCCTCTGCAAGCACTGATACCGGCGAGATGAAGTATAAGTGTAAATATTGCAGACTAAGTTTTCCCCTGAAAAAGCATCTTATTGATCACCTAGACTCACACCTGGCAGATATAAGCAATGCACGTGGTGGAACTTTCCTTCAATTAATTAGACTTCAAAACCTTCCTAAAAACTACAGTCGAGAAGATACAACTCCTTGCCAAAACACTACAAATCCCAATGCACTTCAGAAAGCGTCAAATATGGATCAGAATAAAATTAACAACGTACAGACAACTGCGTTCACTGAGAAAATTTCTGAAACAAGATCAGTTTTTAAAGTTCCATATCCACCAGAGTCAAACATGCATCAGGAGAAAATTAATACTATACAGACAACTGCATTTACAGAGAAACAATCTGAAACTGGATCAGTTTTTAAAACTTCATTTCCGCCCTCGCCAAATAAAACTGTTCATCAGAAAAAAATTGATAATCCGATGTTTACAATGAAAATTCCTGAAAGAGGATCAGTTCCTTGCCATCTGGTTCAGCCAACATCTGTTGAAACAGATAACCATCTGAAGAAAATTGATAATCCTAATTTAAAAACTTTGTTTACAGAGAAACTTCCTGAAAGACAATCAGTTTCTAACTTTCCGGTTCAGCCCTCCTCACATCAAACAAATGTTCCTCAGAAGAAAATTAATCCGATAAATGAAATATTCACATGTGAATTATGTGGTTATTCCAGCAAAAAAGTGGAGGATCTGAACTTTCATTGCCTGTCTCACTTTGATCTGTATCGGTAATTTTTTATATAAAATCTTTATAGCATTTATTTGTTTATAAAATGATCTTATACTATTATATACAAAATATTTCAATAATAAATATTTTTTTAATCATCAGTTCTTAAAAGTTCTTTTATTTCAAATTTTGTTAAAATAAAAT